>VXAA01002305.1:164448-195383 GCA_013399115.1 Anseranas semipalmata | reverse complement strand
CTTTTTATGTCCCAACCTCCAATGACATGGTATAGGGATGGTTTTTTTTTTTTTTTCTGGTGGATCAGCAGTTAGTGTGTTTGCACACTGAAGGAAAGAGTTCAAAATATTGAAAAATGGGAGAGAGGAAGCCCAAAGGAAACCCACAGGTTTGAGAATCCAACCTTGTAGACACACATGACACAAATCTTTTCTGTACCTCATCGAGGAAGGCATGACTTGGACACCATGGCTGGGACAGGACAAGAGAAGCTTGGAGCACTCCAAGAGGAAAAACAGCACGAGACAGATGGATTCACTCATCTACAAAGGCTTGGCTGGAAATGTAAGAATTTAAATGAACTCTCCAGCAGGAGAAATACACCAGGCCATCATAACAAGCAGCGGGAGCCACAAGTGCAAATTCACTCCGGCATTGTCCTGCCAGACTCCAGCAATAAAGCCAAGGTTGGCAGAGGGGTGGTGGGTAGGAGGAGGCAGAGAGCTCCTGGGGAGAAAGGTACAGTCAGGACGATACTGAGGTGTCCTGGTCTTCTAAAGGGGAAGCAGAAGAGCAAGAGGAAATATGATGAATACATAATGCCTTTCAATTGGGTGTGGAGAACTTAGGCCTTGCTCAACCCATTAAAATGAGCAATGGGCACTCGTGGTCTCTGCAAGGATTGCCGTTCTGTGAGCAGTGGGTAGCAACACACCCTGATTTCAAAGGATTTCTGTTTTCTGTTTGGAGTCCCCAGTGTCTAATAGCTATGAACCTTGCTGAAGCTCTTACAGTGGTTGAAATGTCCACAGCTTCTCCCATGTAGATCTTGTAGGGTCTAACAAGGACAGAAACCATCCACCTGCTTTTCCTCAGAGGGCACACTTATGTTGTCCCTCTCTGCTTCCTTAACCTTCTTTTAACAAAACATGCTGGAACTCAAGTACTTTGGAGACTGCAGGGGGGTTGGACTAGATGGTCTCCAGATGTCCCTTTCAACCTCAACCATTCTGTGATTCTGTGATTCTGTCAAATTAACTGGAAATTGGTGAAGGCACTCAAAAACTTGTAGAGGGAAAGCAGATGGTCCATCAGACAGATACATACACCCTCCCTCATGCTCAGAGAACCATTGTACAAACCTCATCTTCTTGGGACGCAACAAATCGCTCCCACCTCCATCACACCCTGGCAGCAAAGAGAACTTGCAGCCATCAGACCTGTAGTGTATTTCTTTGCAGTGGAGTTACTGTACTTATATTTCCCATTGCAGTATCCATTGCTTCAGGGTGGCGGTGATTTCTGTGAAAATTTTCCATACAAATAATTGCCGGTTGTGAACGGTGTGGGTAGGAGAAGCTGTGGAAACCTGTAATCTCCCCTGTGACAGCTAGGGGAAGATAGCCTCGTGAGGAGGTTTAGTATCTGCAGCATGCCCTCAAGCACAGTTGGCTGTATCTTGATGGAGAGATGGGTTTATGTGCATATGATTTGATCAGCTTAGACACCAGGTTGGGTCGGGGTGCTTGGCCTGTTATCTGTCCCACAAATGGGATAAGCCATGGGGAGCACTGGGGGGCTGTGTCTTGGCAAAACAGGGAACTGTGAGCTTCTGATTATGACCTGAGAAATGACTGCAAATGGCATCTCTCCTTGGAGTGGGGATTAGGCCCATCTCTGTTTTGGACCTGGAGTCTTCAAACATAGACTCTTTAAATGTGAAGAATCTGCTTGCTCCCCACAGGGTTGCCTTCATGCCCGTGCTTAATTATTTTCTTGGCAGAGACCTTGTCCATATGGCACAGAAAACATCAATTGCAAGGGAAACCAAGGAGCTGGGGTTGTTCTGCTGCACTGGAAGTGACTGGAGTACAGGATTCCCAGCAAGGGTTGTCCTGGGCTGGTCTTCCTCTTTCCTTTGGGTTAGGCTTAGCCAGGGAAGGCTCCCAGTGAAGGCCCTTTGATGGCAGTGGATGCTTTGAGAAGGGATGTGCAGTGGATATGACCCTCAAAATGGAGAGGGAGCCAGAGAAACGAGGGGCTGGAGATTGAAACTTGGGAAGGTGCATCACTGAATTCAGCCCCTTGTTTTCTCAGACAACTTTTCAACAGGGCCCCAGTACAAAGAACATTTACTCTTTACTCTCTCTAACCATCCTGTAGCACATGTCAGTACCAAACATCAACCCTAACGTGCCACAGGACAAGGGTAAGAGAGACAGGGACATCACTGCTAGTTTCTGAAGGTTCCCACAGCAGCAGAGTCCCTAGGCATGTGTGCCTCTGGAGAAAACGTGCTCTTGGAGAAGCCTGCTGCACAAATGCTCTGGTTTTGGAGGGCTCCCATGGGAGGTAATTTTGCAGCTCAAAGGCGCCAGCAGCCAGAGGAATGCCTGAGCCACGGGGAGAGGGACCACAGCTTTATTATGCATCCTTACAGCACCAGCAGCCTGGTCCTGCTTGGGGCGCCTGCTGAAATGCAATCACGGTGGTCCTGGGATAAAAGCAAGGAGTTTGGTGTCTTGGTCCAGCTGGAAATAGGAAGATCCTCCATAATGCTGCGGCTCTCCCAGGTGGGCTTGGGCTGCTACCAAGGGATGTCATTGTACCCTGGGACGGGAGGAGAGGGCTTCTCTTTGCATGGAGCAGAGGTGTGAGGGGGGGCTGCCTGGTCCTGCTGCAGCCGGGGGCTCTCCCTGCTCCCACGCTGCAGTCTGACTGGACTGGATTTCGGTAATATGGGACCTTCATGGTAGCTCCCCAAACTGTCTGCTCTGGAGCTGCACGGAGGAGTCCACCGTAGATCTGCGAGCTTCCAAATCAAAAACCTGGCCCCAGAGAAGAGAAATAAACTCCGGGGGTAGAAATATTCCCCAAGAGGAGGAAGGAGACAACCAGATGGGCTCTTGGAGTTTTCTTCCTTCCTTAATTTCTATAAACATAAAAAGAAGTTGGACAAGGTCACAGGTTTATAGCCAGTCTTGGAAGAGCAGATATCCATTGTCTGGGGGGAGTTTCGGTATTACAGTTGTTTCTCAGTGGGAGACATTCCCATAAAGCTCCCCGGACTTGGACATGGATATCATTAAAGCAGGTGTCTTTGTTTTTAAGAGATGCCAGAGCTCTGATGTTTCTTTTGTGTCTGAACTGAGTGTAAAATTGCCAGTCGGGTTCCTCTGGGCTGCTCAACTCCTCTTGATATGGACAGGGCCACCTCCACCGGGCAGTGCCTTCCTGGGGGGGCGGAATGCAGGGGGGCTGAACAGGCCCTGAAATCCCTTACTATTTAGCAAAAAGGGGCGGGGAAACTCTTTGACTCCCAGATAAATCTCCACCTGTACTCAAACAGTCATAAGCCTCCCTCTCCTCTTTGCCTCCTTTGGGCTGAACTTCTTCAACCAAAGAGACCATCAATGGTCTGTTACTGCTTGGTTTAGAGTGAGCGGTAATGGGTCATTGCATCCCTAGGAGAGGACAGCCTCTTCTTCTCTCACCTCCATCCCTCCTCCCTCGTGGTCCCCAAAGGAGCCGCTTTGAAGAAGCAGCCCCTGGCATGTTCAGAGTATACCAGCTCCAAGCATGCCAGGAGAGGTGGACTCATGTTTTGGGGCTGGGGCCCAGCAGGGCAGTTTGTTGGTCAGTCCATATATCACTCCACATGGACCGCAACATGACAACCCCATCATAATATATGTGAGGAATTGCTTCCTCAGCATCTTATTTTACACTAACATCAACGCTTTAAAGTTGCAAAGGGAGAATGGGGGTTACGTGTTGCTAGCTGTAGGTCGGAAAACATAACAATCTGAATTCCTCCTTTTATTTCATTAAAAAAATAACAACTTACAGTTAACAGTCTGTTTCATTACAATGGGGGCTTGGAAGGGGAGGACTACCATAGCTTGTGTTCACAGCTCGTGGCTCGCTCGGATCTTGGCATGGCTATTAGACAAAGGCAAGGGCCGTGTCTCATGGATGCACCCTATGCTGGGGCCTGGAAAGAGTTTCGCTCAGCTCCTGGTGATCTCTGTGGAAGCCATAGGTGCTCCACAGCTCACGGAGATCACAGTCACCGCTGTTTAGACACTCTCTAGTTGTAGTCCTGTCTCTGCTGGGTAAGATATGAGTCATCTGCCCAAATTTAGGTGTCTTCAATGTGGTGGTTGACCTCTGAGTTCATCATCTAGATACCTGTTGAAGTCAGTGGAAAGGATCAGCCTCACCTCGGCTTATTCATCTGATCTCAGCGCTGGGTTGGATGACCCATGATCCAGACCTGCCTAGTTCAGACCTCAAGGGCTCTTCTACCTGTTTATGGACATTTAGTGCAAGCTGATGCCCTAAAGTATCCCCCACAGTCTCCAGCTTCTAATAGGATGCCATTTGTGTCCTGTAGGCATGGGTTCATATCCACCATCTCTGTAGGGACGTCTGAGATGCTCTCCAACACATGAAGGCGTTTTTAAGTTACTGAAGTGAGCTCTGAAAGAAAGGTGAGAGGAAAACACACCAAGCTTGTTGCATAGATACGTTTTTCCCTTCTATCAAATGAGGAAGGTCATTCTTCCACAGCCTGAGCCATGATAAGGTGGTGGAGCCAAAGGGAACACCCCTTTGGTTTGCTTTCAAGTTTTCAATTATCCAAGCATTTATAAACGTATCATGCATTGAGCAGGCCATGCTTCCAATATACAATTTCTTCACTTTTTTCTCCTAATGTCTTCCATTTTTTTCTCTACATTGTAGCTTGACTTAGCCCCACTAAAGGAACAAAGGAAGCCACTGTGGGAGGGTCCCTTGATAGAGTACAGGCTTAGTAAGGACTCAGATCTCCATTTCCATTTTTTCCATCATTCCCATGGGGCAAGGGGGAATAGGTGTCATGACACTTGGCTTTTACTTTGGCCCCTGTCACAAGATCCTGGAAATAACACAACCTCAATTTCCTTATCTGCCACGTGGCACAGATAGTGTGACTTCGCCCAGGGTTAGCGGCAGTTCTAACGCATGTTTGTACAGTGTTTGGAGATATTTGGATGAAAGGCACTACAGAGCTATTAAGTAGTCGTGTTATTTATTGTGCTTTCCCAAGTAGACCTCCTTAGCAATGTAGTGTGTCAGTAGTGTTATTATAGCACCCCCGCTGACACGTAACCTACCGCACTCCCCATGTCCCTCTGGAACCGAATATCCTCTGTCTTCAGATACCACAGAACTGCAGGTAGAGCACTCATGCCCGTCTTGTTTCATAAAACAAACTCACCTGCTTTTTCACTCTCCCAGGCTGGTTTTACCGCAGTAAATCCTTTAAAATGAAGTTCTGTTGGGCTGCACTTTTGGAATTGGACCAGACCCTTCTGTCTGATGCTCTTGAATGCTGTGCTGTAAATTCTCAAAAGCAGCAGGGAATAGAGAATTCGTATTGGAATGACTTTTTTTTTCTTTTCTTTTTCCTTTTTTTTTTTTTTTTTCCAATCTCATTTACCTTTATTACTTTTATATTTAGTAGACAGGAGAGAAACAGGCATTTGGTGATGCAATTCATTTAAATTCCTGACAAAGTCTAGGTTGAGATGAATTATGTCCTAAATCACAGAATCACAGAATCACAGAATCGTTCAGGTTGGAAGAGACCTCCAAGATCACCTAGTCCAACCTCTGACCTAACTCTAACAAGGCCCACACTAAACCATATCTCTAAGCTCAACATCTAAACGTCTTTTAAAGACCTCCAGGGATGGTGACTCAACCACTTCCCTGGGCAGCCCATTCCAATGCCTAACTACCCTTTCGGTAAAGAAGTTTTTCCTAACATTCAACCTAAACCTCCCCTGACGCAACTTGAGCCCATTCCCCCTCGTCCTGTCACCAGGCACGTGGGAGAAGAGACCAATCCCTACCTCACTACAGCCTCCTTTAAGGTACCTGTAGAGAGCGATAAGGTCACCCCTGAGCCTCCTCTTCTCCAGGCTGAACAACCCCAGCTCCCTCAGCCGTACCTCGTAAGACTTGTTCTCCAGACCCCTCACCAGCTTCGTTGCCCTTCTCTGGACTCTCTCGAGCACCTCCATGTCCTTCTTGTAGTGAGGGGCCCAAAACTGAACACAGTACTCGAGGTGCGGCCTCACCAGAGCCGAGTACAGGGGGACAATCACCTCCCTAGTCCTGCTGGCCACACTGTTCCTGATACAAGCCAGGATGCCGTTGGCCTTCTTGGCCACCTGAGCACACTGCTGGCTCATATTCAGCCGACTGTCCACCAGCACACCCAGGTCCTTCTCCGCCAGGCAGCTTTCCAGCCACTCATCCCCCAGCCTGTAGCTCTGCCTGGGGTTGTTGTGCCCCAGGTGCAGGACCCGGCACTTGGCCTTGTTAAACTTCATACAGTTGGCCTCAGCCCATCAGTCCAGCCTATCCAGATCCTCCTGCAGAGCCTTCCTACCCTCGAGCAGATCGACACACGCACCTAACTTGGTGTCGTCTGCAAACTTACTGAGGGTGCACTCGATCCCCTCGTCCAGATCATCTATAAAGATATTAAAGAGGACCGGCCCCAGTACTGAGCCCTGGGGGACGCCACTAGTGACCGGCCTCCAACTGGACTTGACTCCATTTACCACGACTCTTTGGGCCCGGCCACCCAGCCAGTTTCTAACGACTCTTTGGGCCCGGCCACCCAGCCAGTTTCTAATATGTCCTTGGTAACATCACCAAGCAATTCAAACCTGCAGTCTAGCGGGATGTGTCCTACATTTTCTGGAGAGATGTCACTGTTAGGAGGGGTGGTGGTTTTGAAGGCACCACAAGCTGGTGCTGGTTGCTCTGGCCTCTGTGCTGGGCCAAGTATACACTGCACCTAGGGGTTGCAGCATGCAAAACAACAGGAAACCATGTGAAAATGTGCTTTCTGGAAGAATTTCTAATGCTTTCTACTCAGATATTTCTAGACTAGAAATACCAAAGGGAATCACCTTTCTAGCAAGGTTTCCGCAGTTTCAGATCTACACAGAAACTAGGAGAACAAAGAATGGCAGTAAGAACGGCCTGGTATTTATATATTTATGTCTCAAAGTTGATTGCTTGCTAAACTGATTTATTTTAAGATTTTCTGTTGTCTTCTGTTACACCTCTGGAATTCCCTTGTTTTTTTTTGTACATCTCCTCTACTGTGGTTTGCTGTGTAGGACACTTGCCATATAAAAATCAGCTAACAGGATAAAAATTATTAATAAATTAACTATTTAAACTGAAATCACTCCTTGCTCTGGATCTTTATTTTAACATAGAAATAGGAACATAATTTCTTTAGAGACCTTCAGCTTTCTGTCAAAGAGGGTTGAAAAATCAACAGGTAGAGAAATCCATGGGAGACAGATGACTGTCTGATTGGCCACACAAATCTCATTTCCAGGGGAAAAAAAAAAAGGTTATATGATAAGATTGTAAACTCAACTCATGAGTGGCTCCCCCCTTGTATTTCCTGTATTGAATGGAGAAATGAATAGCAGAAAACTTTAAACCAGGTCTGAATGTGGGGGTTTGAAGCTCTCTTTAAAACAAATATAATTAAAGAGAATGAAGAAAGAAGAAAAAAAAGGAAAAGGAAAAGGAAAAGGAAAAGGAAAAGAAAAAGAAAAAGAAAAAGAAAAAGAAAAAGAAAAAGAAAAAGAAAAAGAAAAATGAGGAAAAGAGAAAAAAGAAAAAGAAAAAGAAAAAGAAAAAGAAAAAGAAAAAGAAAAAGAAAAAGAAAAAGAAAAAGAAAAAGAAAAAGAAAAAGAAAAAGAAAAAGAAAAAGAAAAAGAAAAAGAAAAAGAAAAAGAAAAAGAAAAAGAAAAAGAAAAAGAAAAAGAAAAAGAAAAAGAAAAAGAAAAAGAAAAAGAAAAAGAAAAAGAAAAAGAAAAAGAAAAAGAAAAAGAAAANAAAGAAAAGAAAAGAAAAGAAAAGAAAAGAAAAGAAAAGAAAAGAAAAGAAAAGAAAAGAAAAGAAAAGAAAAGAAAAGAAAAGAAAAGAGTCATGATTAGACAAGCATTTCCTAGCTTTCAATGCAGTTCCTTCAGTGCCAAGTGTATCTAATCTGTCCATCATGTGTTCATCGCTGGAAGAAATGTGAATGAGTAGTCCAAGTGGTGAGGGAAGGGAGGATATTACAAAATCCTAATCATCAAGTCTTTAGTAAATATCCTAAAACAAAGGAATAATGGCCCCAGTACAGAGCAGGATTTATCCTGACAGAAGGCATCAGCAGTGTTTAACTTACACAGCATGATTTCAGCAAGGAATCAATGTTCTGGTGCTGGAGCATGATAGTGCAGTACAGACATTTTAATGCTATGTCCCTCTGCCTGATAAAATGGGAAAAGGCCTGATTTGGGGTTTGTCCTCTGTCCAGTAAGACCAGTGTGTGCTACCATAGGTTGCTTCCTTGCAGGAAGGAAGATATTAAGCTAGAAGGCAACTTGGGGAAGTAATATTGCAGTGAAGAGAGACCTGAGACCTTTGGGTTAGAAGAGTGACCTTCAGGGAGACCTTAAAGGAAATGCAATTTCATCCCAATACTGGCCACCCAGAGGTGTTTCAAACTTCCGAGGACCAAATGCTTTAGAAGTGGAGGCAGGTGTCTGCAGGGATTAGACCTCTCCAGCCAGGTATCCTATCTCCTGGGACCACAGGCTTCATCTGCAGCGATGGAAAATGTGCTGGGTGCAGAGAGAGCTTTGTTTGTGTGATCAGCAAAACAATGTTTGGGCAGATAGGATTACCTCGTTGCTCCCGGTATGCGAAATTCATACCTGGCGTGGCACATTTATCACCCCCTCCTCCCTCTCGCAGGAGGGGGAAGGGAACAGTAGGAGGGAAAAAAAAGTGGAAGGCAGAAGAGGGGGGACCCAGACAAGGGAGGAGGCTGTGTGGGGCATGTCTTCCCAGCTTGAGTGATTTATTTTTCTTCTGGGAAGCATTGAAACTTCCAAGTCAAAATTAATGGGACAAAAACACTTTCCAGGTGCTCAGAAGTGCAAAACTACAATAAATCAAAGGGGTAGACTGGAGGAGGAAGCTCACAGCTGAGGGAGAGAAAAACAGGCAGAAGAGCAGACTCCTGTAGCTGTGTCTCCTTTGACGTGCTGGATGCTCATTCAAGGCAGCTGTTGTCCAAGCTGTCATGGTGCAGTGAGGGCACTTTTTGGGCTGCATAAGGGGCTTTCTCGGGTTGCTGCATCTTGATGGTGGAGGACCCTGCTGCAGGAGCTCATTGTTTGTGTCTGAAGCTCATTGAATGAGACTTGACACCTCTGGAGAAAGCCAGAGAGGTCATGGGAAGGATGGAGAGGAAAAAAATCAACAAAGGCAGAGTGGCAAATTCATCGGTTCTCTCCCCATTTTCACCCTAGGTCCCCATTGCTGTAGGCCAGCTCTCTGCTGACATCTCTGCATCCTTCCAGATTGCATTTACTCAGCTCATCTTGAAAAGGGCAGAGCCAACCTTAGTGGAGATGGCCCTTGTGAGATCTGGCTCTGACTTCCAAATTGTCATCTTCCTGATGGTGAGGAGGATGAGGAGTTGCATTAAGCTTAGGCTTCCACCCTTGTGCAGGGAAGCACAGCTCCACCCTGCTTCACTGATGGACCCATGTCAGGGCACGTGTGGCTTCATCTCACATGGGGATGCGATATCTTTGGCATTGGCAAAGCACTTAAGAGCATGTTTAACTGTGAGCTCACTGACATTGAGCTCCACGGCACACAATGATGGGCAAGTGTTTGAATGCATAGCTGATGTGCTGAGGGGGTCCTTGGCTGACAGCTGGTGACCAGTTTCCTCGGCTGCCAGCTGCTGGGCAGTGTGGTTAGCCCATTTGCAATTACCAATCACTGGAGGGACTCCTGGTCCAGCGCAGTGCTGGCCTTTTTCATTTGTAGCCTTCACTTCACAAGAGCTTTCTCAGTGCCCATCGCCCCAACAGTAGTGACCTTGTTCTGATATTTTCATCAATGACTTTATTTACTTTTTTTTTTTTTTTAAACCAGAGAAGCTTGTTTCTCAACAACAACTGGGATTTCCATTAGAAGAATTTGCAATATCATGTGGAAAACAGGTCATCTGCAAACTTAGAAATTGGAAGCAGCTAGACTGTGCTTTTGTGGAAACATTTCCCAATCTCTTTCATACATCTCCACCATTTATTTTTACTTCTATTGTGGTAACACCTAGCAACCTTCGGGGCAGCTCTGGCCCGTGTTGTGCTAGATGCTGTGCAAACATACAGGAGAAACCCAGCTTTGACTTTCTTTTCTCTCTCTCAGGCTGTGCTGGGCTTGCCCCCAGTGCGTGTATTATCAATTAGTCGACTTGCTGACAGCTCCAGTGCAAAATGAGTCGGTTCCCTACTTGAGATGAGCCATTGGTCAATTAAACTAATAGTGAAAATCTCTGGGTATAAGAAAGGAAACATTTATGAGCTAATGTTAAGTGTGCGAGGGCTAAGGGAAATCAAAAGCCCTCTACAATTATAACAGGGGAAAATGAGAACCCAGGCTCATTAATAAACAAAGAGCAGGATGTAATTAATAAATGCCTCTAAACCCACCAGAATATGGAATTCCTTTCCAAATATGTCATTAGCAAGAAAAATAAAGAGGAAAAATTAAGCTGATAAGGATGGGCTTGGAAACCGAGCGTACACAAATCACAGGATCTGGCTGACATTTATCCTGCTTGTTAAAGGGATTTAACTAAGGAGTTAAGGAATCACTGTGGTGTGGTGGAAATATGGCCGCGGGATATGAAAGCAAAAAGTTGTAGTTTGTTTTTTATATATGGCAGAAGTTGTCCGCTGTGCTGGTAGTGGTGCAAACACAGCACAGAGGATGGTCCCTGGCCACAGCATAACATATCACCATTTCTGGCCTGTGACATAATACTAGGGTGAAATTTATAATGTGCAAGGAAAAAAAGAAAAATTTCATGGTCTTCCAACCTTTAAAAAAACAAAAACATAGAGGGCAGATTTATAGTGGGGAATAATGATACATAGAAAGGAAGCACACTAAATGTCTTGCAGTTTAAAACTACTTCTAAATATCAGGAGGTCAGCTGCTTCACAACTTTTTCATGTCTTGGGCCTCATGTTCACACTCACTTATGGTGCCCCTTTGCTGCAGGGGCCCCAAAAGCTCTCACTTTTATCTTCCTGCGATTCAACCCAGGAGGGGTGCGGAGGGATCCTACTGGCCCCAGATGTCAAAGCACTTGAGTAGTGCTGTCTCTTGAAGTTTAGCTGCTCATGAGCCTTGATGAATCCAGGCTCTGGCCGAGAGAGAGGAATATTTCCGAGACTTGGAAAGGGCAGCAGATGCAAAACCTGGCATTGGGGAAACCCTGATGCCGATTGAGGGATGACAGGCTTTGAAACCAAAAGGAGGAGTCTTAGGTCGGATGCTGCACAGATGGGGGAATCCGAGAAGAGCTGCTTGGGGAGGAAGAGACATGATCAAAGCAACACTCGCGCAGGATGGATATCAGTGAGATGAGATGGCGTTGATCAAGATCAGAGAAAAAGAGGTTACTTCACAAGGGTTCAGTTGTGCACATGGGTAGGAGAAGGCAGGCTGCAGAAGTGGTACGTGTGAGGCAATGAGCCAGAATTGGACATAAATCCAGGGACTGGACTGACTCTCCACTAGCTAACTTACTTAAATCACGCAGTTACTTTTGCCGTCAAAATGCATGTCCTTGCTTGATCAGGAATTATCAAGCAGTGGCTTGGAGGTCTGCAGGAAGATTGCATGGTCCTTGAAGTCCACCTCTGGACTGCAAATCTATGCATTTGTTGATGCTTATTGCTCTGCTTGAGTCCATCCTCTTCTTGTTTTCTTTTCACTGGGAGCAGAATCAGCCCCACAACTGTCTAGCCCAGCTTTTTCCCAGTACACAACACAAGTGACAATATTTTGGCAACCTATCTGGGATATTTTTTAGCTGTCTTGTTCTCTCTTTTCTGGACTTTAATATGTGTTTCAAATCTTTGCTACAAAATGCAGAAAGTAAATAAGGAGACAATTTAGATGGGCAATAGACAGACCTAACAGAAGATGGAGAAGAGAAACAGTAACAAATAAACCTAAATAAAGAGTCAAACTCTTAATAAATTATGTCCGACCACCAGACAACTATAGCAAAACAGCCAAATTAGCTGCCATACCCCGATGCTGATAGTCTAGATAAAATATTAAAACAGATCTAGACCAAAGAGAGGCTCTCAGCAATGGTACAACAGTTTGCTTTCTAGCTGAGGTAAAAATAACATGTAATCATTTAATACAATTTCTTCAAATAAACTTCATTTTGAGATAATGAGTTCCAGATGGATGAAGGTTTATAAACATCTCTGCCACAAGATATGTTCCCACTGGCTAACGGATGGGGTAAGAGAGAGATTCAGTCCCTGGGTCTGTACTAGTAAGTTAGACGTGCCCAGCACTGATCTGTAGTCCCAAAGCCAAACAACAAGGAAGGTCTCGTGTTCATCCTGCTGTTCCATCTTGCTGTCCAAAACCAGGTGGCTGCATCCAGACGGCATGTTGAGAAGAGTCCCTGGCGTGTGCTACCCCCTGACCTGTGCCTAGGCGGTGTCCATGAAGTGGTCCAGTGGTCCAGACAAAAATGGTGCCAAAAGCACCCTAAAAATTAAACCATTTGGAGCAGGGAGCTCTCATGCCTGGGAATAATCCCAGGTGCTGTATGATTTACCCTTTTAGACACAGCCTAAGAGTAACTTTACAGAAGAACCCACAACCCTTTCTGTATCAACTGATACCCTCCTTGAAACTGTTTTGGAAGCTCATCTAAGGCTTCAGGGCTAGATTATCATGTCCAGTTTTGGAAATATGTAAGCCTACATAAAACATCATCACTAATGGTCATACTCAAGGTCAAGGTAAGAACCTGTTCAAGATGTCCATGCAGTTAGTCAATGAATAGCCCAGCACCTTTTTGGATGAAATAATAGCCTTGAGCTCCTTGGAGCCAAAGCTGCTAGTCAGGCTGTCAGTGTTACACATGTATTTGATTGCTTTGCTGGGCTGGGGCCCTGCAGAATCAGCACGAGGAATGCGAAGGAAACAATGGCACTTCGCGCTTAGTGTGGAGAATTTTGAGTGTTATTAATTATTTTTCGTTTTGCTGGTTAGCATTAAGAGACAGAGGGCTGAAACAAATCCAGGCAGAAATCAGCCACAGTTATTAGTGTCTCAAATCTTTGTCTTGTAGGCTTCAGTCTGGTTAAAACAACAGAAAAAAAAAAAAAAAAAAAGCTAGACATTTTTCAGATGAAGGCCCCCAAGGTATGTGGGATTTTAGATAAATGACCTGGGTTGGGTCCAGCAATAATTATTTCCCTTTAAATCCTCAGATTTTTTTTTTTCCTGTTTACAGGAGATTGTTGGTTTGTTTCTTTTTGCCTCAGTTTTATCCATACCTCCCGCCACGACAACACCTCCACAGATCTAGAGGGAACGTAACATACCCACAGCTGAAATCAGGATGATTCATAGAGACAGTTGGATCTTGTCAAGGACCTGATGGAAAGTTGGCATGTTTCTAGCTCGTCTTGCCTGTTTTTTCACCTGAGGGGTTGAGAGGGGAGCCCTCATCTTCCAGGATTCCACATCTTGGGTAAATCTACTGCTGTGGAGCTGAGACCAGAGGAGCCCCAGTTCCTAAGCTCCTCTGCAGCCCATGGGTGTCTTCAGGGACTGAAGTCATGGGTGACGTTGCTGTGTCCTCTGCAGCACATTGTCCAGGCGGCTCTTAGCCTTTCAAGGCAGGAGCTGTGGGAGAGAGATAGCAATGACTTGAAGCTACAAAGTTTCCAGGTCCCTTATAGTTGCATGTTTCTGGGCCTCTATGGCAGCTTCTTGGTGTTGAAGGGGCTCTAGGGGCTCCTTTGCTCTGCTCCTGATCAAAGCATGAAACCCAGCACATTTCAAGGTGCACAGGAAAACACCAAAATGGGAGATAGGCTTTGGGAGGATATTTTTAACATGGTGAATAAATGTAAAGGGTAGATCTTGAGGTAAAGTTTTATTGGTTGATTACATCCCTATCTAGGTGTGAGGAGATGGTGATACCCAATCTATCTGACCCATCCTGATTTTGAGCCGTGGATACTGTCAGAAGATGGTGTCACTGAAGGTGTTTGCTGAGAGAAGATCAGAAACTCAAAGGACTTTTGGTTAAAGGCCCCACACAGTCTAATGACTGTAAAGTTGTTGAGTGCAATGGTCTTTGGGCAGGACTGAAGGTCTGACTTCATCCCATCTTAAATTATGCCATATAACCTGAGGTTACACAGTCCCCTTGCTCAGAATCATGAATACCATGGGCTTCACAGTAAGTCAGTCTGAAGCATACAGGTACCACAGTGGGTGCCATATTTCTAATTTGGGTATCTCTCAGAATCCCAGAACCCCAGACTGGCTGATGCTGGGAGGCAGCTCTGGGTGCCTCTGGTCCCAGCCCTGCCCCAGCAGGGACACCCAGGGGACACCTCAGGGGGCCCAGCACCACGTCCAGGCGGCTTTGGGAGCTCTCCAAGGAGGAGCCCCCAGCCCCTCTCTGGGCAGCCTGGGCCAGGGCTGCAGCACCCGCCCAGCACAGAAGTGCTTCCTGGTGCTCAGAGGCACCTCCTGGGCTCCAGGCTGGGCCCGGGGCCTCTGGGCCTGGCCCTGGGGCCCCCTGAGCAGAGCCTGGCTCCGGCCTCTCGGCACCTCCCTGCAGGTGTTTATTTCATTATAGAAGCTTATCAGGCTGGCCAAGCTCAACTTCCCCTTGGTGAATCCATGCTGACTAGTCTTGATGATTTTCCTCTCCTTCATGTGCCTGGAAATGGTTTCCAGGTTTAGTTGTTCCATCACCTTCCCAGAGATCAATGTGAGACAGACCAGCCTGTAGCTCCCTCAGTACTCCTTATTGATCTTCTTGAAGACAGGATTTTGAAGATAGGATCTCAGCTCCAAATGTGAAGTTCTGGGGCCTTGCAGCAAAGGAGAGGGAGAGGATGGCTGGTAAGAGTCAGTGACATTTGACTATTACATGGCCAAAGAGTGTCAGTCCAAAGGTGGCTACAGGCTTCTGGATATCTGAAGGGAGAGTGATGAAACTTTTCAATGTTTGAATCCCCTCCCTGCCCTGTTTCAACTCCAAAGGCTGCAGGTTTGGAGCACCTAACAAGTATATGCTGTTTTCTCCTCCTTCTTAACTGAAGAGATAACAGAGGCTGAACCAGTTCATTTGGCGTGAGGTGGAAGCTCTTTTCCCATTCTGGACAACAGAATATCAGCAATACCCAGTCTGACCCTGTGCTGAAATTCAGGACCATGCACAGATTGTTTCTCAGAAATGTTTGGTTTTGACTGTGAGAACAGCCATGGATGAATGTCTATTGCTGGTTAGACACCAATGTGTTTCTCATCAGTTCGTATTCCAGTAACATTTAGTAACCATCTCATTAACCCTGTGCATTTTTGTCTCAAATCCTTTGTGAGAGAATCAGCTTCACCACTGCCAAACTGGATGCCAGGTCTTAGGCAGGTGGGAGAAGCCACAAGCCTATTGGGCTGCCCTTGAACTATATATCCCAGCAGCCCTGTGGAAGTCTTGCTCAACCAGCTCTGCATGCCAAAATCTCCCTAAGCCTGCTCTTTCACCCTCCACTGACACGGCAGATGCTTTTGGACGCCTTCCCAGCTTCATCAGGTCAGTTCTCAGAAGGCTGAAAATCTCTGTTTCCCATATAGTCTTCCCCCACCCCCCAAAATAAACAAATATCATCTGTGTTGGAGCTGAACAGTGGAAGTGTGTATGTCCTGTTATAGATTCATGTTTACATTATTACTGGGAGCAGATTAAGTGGTTTAATCTTTTTACAGTTTTTTTTACAGTTTTCTTGCAAACCTCGTGATTTTGCAACACAGAGTCAATACTGGGACTCCTTCTGAAAAGGACAAGCAGCTTAGAGGGACCTCAAGCCTCTCCTACTCTGTTGGGATTTTGCAAGCCAAAAGTTATCTAGCTTCTGTCCCAACATCTCTTCCATGACCAGGGCTCTCCTTTCACGCTCTTCTCTCCAGCTAACCTCTGTTAGGTATACAATCCTGTCCTACGCTTGCAGAACGAGGCTGAGCACTGAGGCTGGTTGCACTGCGCTGTTGTAAATGCACTGGATGAACTCTTTCCTACGTGTCTGATGTTGCTTCTCTCTGTCATTAGAGAATTCATTGTCCCTGTGGTGACAGCAAGCACATGAAGACGTTGCTTAATGAATATGCAACCAGCCCAATGTACTTGCTAACCAAGCCAGAGTCCCAAGAGCTGGCAGAAGAACTGAATGCTCTTGCTGAGTCAGCATGCGGGCCACAGTTATTACTTTCCATCGAGTGCGCACTATCTGCTGCCAAATCTGGGCCAACTCTTCAGCATCTCTGAAGCCAGATGAATATCTGGATTAAGGTTGCACTTGGAGGGGAGAGTCCTGCAGAGTTTCTTGCTTGCTTGTTTTGTTTTTCACCAGTGAACCACTAAGCCCCAGTGATGATCTTTCCAGTTGGGAAAGGACTCAACTGATCCAGTTTGTGCAAGAACCTTTCAACCCAGGAACTGGTGCGTCTCCTGCCTGCCGAGTCAAGCTCGCTACAGAGCAGAGCCTGTTGAGCTGGGGAGCGGGGAATGTCGGGTTTTGCCTTGTTTTGTTTTCATTGATTTCGGTCTTGACACTCGCCGTGCTACCGAAAGGGTCAGAAAGCCACCAGCTCCACCAAACTTCAGTGGAGACCAGGAAAGAAAAAAAATTGCATCTTCTGAGACATAGATCAGCAATGTGAGATGGGCTGCTGGCGGCCAGGTGACAGAGCCGGAGGGAGGGCGTACGTGGCAGAGGCAGCGTGACCAGGTCATGCTCACAGGCTGACTTTTACCGCTGTCAGCTAATCTTGCTCTCTTTGGGGAGCTCCAGCTCATGTTACCAGCGGTAGGAGGTGAGAATGACCTGTAACTGGAGGCTGACAAAAGGGCTCGTAAACTGGCTCTCCTGACAGCTCCCTGGAGTCAGTCCTTGTCTTTCGAAAGGAGGCACCTCGAGGGCAGCTCCTTCTTTAACCAAGTGCCCGGTGACTTTGTCCCCTTGTCTGGAAAAGGGAGGCACACAAAGATGCTGAGTCTGCAGCATTAGGACCTGCTCTGTTTCCTCTGTTAATGTTTTTCATGAGAAAAGTCTACAGTGCCCAAAGCATCCCCTCAAACTCAACTTCTTTTTTTTTTTTTAATGAATGTTGCCTCTTTTGGTGAAGCTTCAGAGAGAAGGATTTCTCAGCTCCACAGGAAAACCAAAGACAGACATATGTCAGCCCTAGAGTAGGTGATCACCATGAGCCTGGGGAGGACAGGGAAGGGGTAATCCTGCTTTACCAGCTTCTAATGGGACCCTTGTTTTCAGTTTCCCCCGGTGCAGATGGTTACCATTCCAGCTAATCCAGGGTAGCTTTTCTTGTGCTCTTTCTAATGGTGTTTCATAACATATAGGGAAATATTCATTGGAGCAGGCCGAATGGAAAATTTCAAGAATGATCAGATAAATTCTCCACAAAAAATTATCACAGAGAATGTTAACAAGGGGAAACTTCATGTAAAATGTTTCATTTGGGGGGAAAAGGTCACTTTCTAACTAAAAGCTTTGAGTTAAAACTATTCCTATTCCTTTCTCTGCCCCTGTTGCTGGTGCTCCTGCATAAGCCCATCAGCATCTATTCATCCTAAATGCCTTCTGTTTCAACCTTGTGCACATCCATCCTGAGTATCAGCAAGGATGGCACCTTTGAAGTCACCTTCCTCTGTACTTTGCTGACAATCATGGTCACCGGTGGGGGGAATAAGGCTTCTGTTCTTTAGGGGAACACCACATGTGGTTGTGGTTGACCCAAAGATGGTTTCTTCCCATGGGGATGTTAAATCATATGGGTGCTTCCATGCCATGGCATGAGGTGAGGGGATTGAGTGAACATAGACGTCGTATGGCTGCACTTGTCTGCTGTCCTTGAGGCTGTGCGGTGTCTCGGGCCCAGACTGCTTTTAGGTAAGCAACCGACCTGGTAGGGGTTTTTGCTGAGCTTTTGGGTACATGAGGGACCAAGCTGGGTAAATGCCACCTCTCATCTCCTTCTCACATGGGGAGCAAGGGTGACTCACTGCATGCAACCACTTCCATTTGCCCCCAAGGGCCTTTTGGCATCATGAGGCTGATGCCCAGCAGGCAAATTGGCCATATGGATTTTGGAAGGTCCATGGTCCTTGGACCATGGATGTGGTCTAACACTCTACATTTGGTAGGGCTGGCAAAGTGGCAAGGGTAGTTGCTTTTGGGTATACCAACATGGTCATGCCTACTAGGCTGCATGAACATGGTGGTAACGGATCACACGATTTTCAGTCCATGCTTGGGCATGGGCTCTGTCCAGATCACAGGATGCAGCCCCTGCTTCTGTCCCAGCTTTGACATTAGCTTTCTGTGTGACCCTGGACTACCCTGCTAAGCTTCATTAGCCATCAGATTGGGACAATAATGACTGCCTACCTCACAAATGGAGTGTCTGAGTTCTCCTGCGGACCCAGTGTCCCAGCAGAGTGTTACGGGGCGGTTGGGGTCATTAAAGATCTGACGGAGTTGTTTTTGTGTTTTGTCTTTGCAAGAGTACACGGGGCATTACCCCAGGCACCGTGGCAGAACTTCCAGCTTCCTTGCTGCTGTCTTGATGAAAGGGGACATGTCATCCCTTGAAAATGCGTGTTAAGCAAGAAAGAGGAGACTTCTGGGAAAGCACTTCTTTTCTGCAAAATTAGTTTTGCTGAGTTTACAAGGTGTCGAAGGCTATTAATACTGCACGCTTTGGTACCATGAGATTGTAAACAAAGTTTCAATATGCCTTTCTACAGAACCATTTATCAGCCTCCATCTTTTTCCCTCTGGCTTTTTTCCACTTTTTTTTACTTTTTTCCTTCCCTCTCATTCTTTAGCTTTGTCTCCTGGATTTATTCCCATTCTCTAGGTTGTCTTATTAATTTTCCTCTTTCTCAAAGAAAAAAACAGGCTTGTGGGCTGGAGACTTTACAACATTCTCTCATAGTCCTGGATTTAAAACGCCTAGCCGGGGGTCTATAATGTACTGACATGGAAAGACTAGACTTATTATTAAACTAATAATCTTGGAATTTTTATGAACTACAGAGCTCTGCAATCATTTCTAACCACATGGCACGGGTTGCTGAGGTATTAGCAGCCATTGGTGAAAAGCTACTGTGGCTGGACACGCCAACTTTGTCAACACCTGGGAGCGGGGCTGCAGAGATGAATGAGCTGAAGAGGCGGGTGGAGAGAAATGGGATGCTCTCAACAGCCCCAGGTGAGAATTGCCCGCTTTCGCCCCAAAGGTTTGTATCCAGTACATTAGTCAAGCTAAAGCCCCCAAACTATAACTTGGGGTATGAGAAAATATCTTGAATAAAATGGGAATGCTAGGAGTTGGGACTGCAGCTGTATACTTGCTTTATTCTCCACTGTTACCCCTGCTAGATACCAAGTTAGACGTATCCTTGACCCAGCCCAACACAACTATGCCTGTGTTTTTATGACAGACTGAGCAGGTTACTATGATAGTAATTTGGCACTATGATAGGTTAAGATGGGACGGTTTCTATACCTCTTATTTTAACATCTTTTCTCATGATGAAGACTAAAAGCTAGAATTTTCAGATCATTTGGAGTATTTGTCTTGAAGGACTTATAAAGATTGATCTTTTATGGGTGTCTACTTGTGTTGGGTTGGGTTAAGAATCCATCTAACTTGCTATCTAGCAGTACTTGCGGTACTTTCCAGCAACCGCAACACATGAAGATGCTTTGTTGCTTATGAATATCTTTGCCAGGCACTTTAAATTTGATACAAAGTGTATTCAGCCAGCATTCAGAATCACTGCACTACTTGCTTTGCCACCCAGTAAAACAAAATCCCCTGGCTTGATGCTGCTCATTACATTTCCAGAGCATAATTTCAAATGGCGTGTGAAACATCTCACTTCTTGCTCTGGACACCTGGGCAGCTTTGTTATTTGGTGCTAGGCAGCCCCATGGTTCATTCGGGAGGTGGAGGTACCTTTGTGGTCATCTTCACATGGTTTTGCAAAGCTTGTTAATGTTTTTCAGGTTGAAAATTGCCAGTGGAAAGAAAAACAGACAATTATTTGAGTTGCAGCTTAAGGCAGACAGTCGATCTTCTGATATGTGATTATATCATTGTGTGAGCTGCTGTTTTATGAGAAGCTTTTTTCTACTGCAAAGCATTTGTGAGACCTCCACCCCTTGCATTTTCTACCTGCCTTATCTTTTCATTTTATTCAATTAGAAACGCTGGTTTTAATGATGCCTCTTCTCGGAGATTGAATGCACCAGGCCATGGTCTCTGTATGCCTCAGGTGGTAGAAATACATTGTCTGCACTGAAGTCACCTGGGGGAAAACAAAGAAGAGGAAAAGCTCTCTATCTCCCTGTGATGGATTGCTAACCCATCCCTGGGATATTCCAGAGAGAACAGACGTGCAGCCCATGCTGAGGATGAATTACTGGATCCTATTATAATGTGAGGAAGGAAAAAAAGGAGAGCTCCTCCAGATAATCAGCACCAGCTGCCACTTGCAGGGTACCCCATCCTCCAGGCAAGCCGCAGCTGTGATTCATGCCACGTCCCACGTTGTTGCCTGCCCTTAACATCTAAACAATATGACAAGTTCTGCCTCAGTACATGCATATTTCTTCCTTACGTGTGAGTTTCCGGCTGCTCAGCAAAGCAGGCGGACGGGGAGGATGCAGGCTTTTTCTTTCCTTTGTACTGTAACTCATCCACGAGGAGGATGGTGAACAAGGGAGGTGGGGGGGAGGCTTCCAGCGAGTCTCCGGATGGGAGACATGGATCTTCGTTTCTGCGTCAGCTCCATGTCAGGGTAATTGGAAGCAACAAGGCAGCGCTGGAAAACACTGTCATAGATCTTAAGTGCAAAGCCTTTGTGGGAGTCACTCCTCGTAATATATGGAGTGCTTACAAGAAGCCGTGACAACTCCAGCACACGGCTGACACACTGAGCCTTTCACCTAAGCCAGTGAGGCAGGGAAAGAAGCTGAGAAGTTTCATGCAGTCACCGGGAGAAAAGTCATGGGGTTTTTCTGGGCGAAAGGAGGGCAGTGGGGGTAATGGAGTAGTTTCCAGCTGGGGAGGCCAAAATTCTTCAGATAGCCTGCATTTCATTTGTGAAAAGCTCTGTAGCACGTGCTTGCTAAGATAGCAGTAGACTGGGTTTAGGAGGTCTTTGCTAGTCCCACGTGCCTAAGGCTCTCCCCACTGCTGGCACAAGGGGAAGAGGCATAGTCAGCAGCAACCGTGGGGCAGTCGTGTCTCTGCAGGGGCACAGCAGAGACACAGAGCTTCTGGAGAAGTACAGAGCACCCATGGCTCATGCCAAGGTCTGGTAAGCACACAGGCTGCTGCTCCCCACAAGTCCTCACAGGCTGCCCCTATTCCCACTGCAACATTCCATGGACCAACGCTAACCTTACCAGGTGCTGGTGGGGTTTTCTTTCCCATTCCCTTTCAGTTTTTGGAAGTGTTGTCTCGGCTGATGTGTGGGTTTTCTATCTTTCTGGTCTTAGCCATCAGTCTGGATCCTACTGCACACTGCTGTGCACCCAGAAATCTTGTGAGGCCCCAGGCACGTAGTCTTCACCTTTCAGGAGAAGTAGGACTCACAAAAGATGTTTCTGTAACTTGAAGACTCAGGAGTCCTACACCCAGCCCAGGAAGCCACCCCTTCCCACCCAGTTACTACCCAAGGGCAGCCATAGAGGATCAGTGCTTGGCATCCTCTTGCCTGGCGCCCACGACCACGTAGGCAGATGAGATGTCATGAGGCAGAAGCAGCGTGTGCTTGTGTTAATAGGTCCCAGTGGAATTTTTCTGCTGTAAATTTTTCCGAATGCTGTTTGGTCTCACCTCAGCTCCAATAGGCTCAGTGACCTTGTTTAGAGTTTGGCAGCTGAGTGTTTCATTTGATGTCCTGTGTAATGACAGCTGCTGCGGAGGGTGAGCCTTACTCACCACCAGTTTGCAGCCGGCTTTTTGGCTGGAAGTTGCACTGGTGTCTTCCTGTTGTGCCAAAATCATCCCCCCTGTCCCTCCCATGAGAACTCCTGCTCGGGGTGCTGGGCAGGCAGGGAGGGCAGTAAAACGAACCCACCCCAGGGGGATGAAAAGCAGGAGCCCTCAGAGAGTGTCATATGCTCCGGCTGGGCTGTAATCCCAGCCAGGAAAGCTGACGCCGTTCCCGATCTCACCCTTTGATCACTTCTGGAAGGGCGGTGGATCTGGGACTCCACCGATGACCTGCCGCCAGGGCCCAGCAGGGTGGATGGACAATGATGAATAGGTCTGAGGTAAGATGTCCTACTGCAAAACACATGTGTTACACATCTTCCCTCCCTCCTGCTCCTTGAAAGCCATCGCAGGAAACAGGTTTCTTCTTAGTTTGGCTTGGCTCCAGTGAAAAAAAAGCCCTTCAGGGGAGGGTGTGATTGTACCGGTGTGCTGGAGCGATGCTCAGCAAAATTGGTCTCCGGATGGGCATGCAGCTGGTGAGTTGTGCTCGGGATCTGCAGCTTTGCTCCTCCTGTCCAGGACAAACTCTTGGCTGCTGCAAGGAAAGATTTTTTTTTTCCCAACTCTGCTAAGTGTCTGCATTTCTGCAGGGAAGAAGGAGTGTTTGCAGCTTTGCTCATTTACCTCTGTGCTACAGAGCTGTAATGCTTTGACTCCAAGGGGTTCATCTCATGGACAGAGGTAGAGGAGGAAGGAGAAGTCCATACCAAGGGCCTTTGTGTAAAGGTGCTTCTGACTGACCAAACATGCTCTAAAGACACATTATTTTTACTGTGATAAAGCCTGTAAAGGGTAAGTAAGGTCAGGATGTCACTGTGTCAAGCACTACTTGTGTAGGCTGAGACCGACTGAGCTTGTTATGTAGACAGAAAACAGACAAGAGTGGGGAAAAGAAATATTACCACGGGAAAGCAAGACACAGAGAAACTGAATTTTTTTGAACTAAAGCTTTGAGATTTGAGTAACCTAGGTCTCCAGTGCCATCCCAGTAATTGAAATGATTTCTTTATATTAGTACATTTCCATAATCCCTTGTGTTATTGCAGCTTGACATGTTATCCCACTGCAGTGCATGGAAGCTTTGGCTGTCAAGCCATGAAGATGAGCAAGGGAGGTGGGAAACACTGAGGTGTTAAAGAAATGTTCTTTGGGGGATATGGAGAAGTGGGCTGTGTCTGAATTTATGCAGGAGTCTGAAAATGGTGGGCCCTTTTGGGAAAGTGCTATGGTCATGGAGGGCAGTGCCGAGCTCAGGGGTACAGGGGAAGGGATGCACAACAGAAAGGCAGTGAGGACCTGGGCAACTCTTCCAAGCCCCGAAGGCTGTCAGCTCCCATGGAGAAGCAGCAGCAGTGGACTCCCTGCAGATGCCTTTCTGGCAGGCAGATGTTTCTATCGCGTGTTTGGCAACCACTGAGCGCCCATGTTTTGGCAGGGGATGAGTAGAGGGAAAGAGACTGAGTGAGAGCAGAAGATGCAGCCAAGGGCCTGGTGAGGCTCAAGTGTCCATGTGCACTTTGGACATGTGAATCCCACCTCGAAGAACACATCTGTAACACAATCGGCACGTACACACACAGAGAGATGCACACCACCTCCCATGGCAGCAGTTTTCAAAAGAGTTGCCCTGAACTGTTAGATAATGCAACTAATAATGGTGTTAGGCAGTTACTTTCCTCCATGTAACCTCCACCGGCTTCAGTGCCATTTTGTAAAACCTCTTCAGGGCAAGTGCTGTCACTTTATTATGTGCCTGTGCCTTGTCAAGCACTGTGAGACCTTGAGTCATGACTGGGACCTTTACATAGTGATCACTGTCTCAGGAGATATGAACAAAAGTCCTTTGAAAAGGTAGGGGTAAGTCTGAAAATCCCAGCCACTGATAAGGTTCCTGCTGTTCCAGAGGGAAACTACCAGCCCCAAATCAAAATGAAGATAAGCTCAGTGTCAAAGGAACAATATTTCAGGGTTGGTAGTGTTTTAACTTATTTATTTATTTATTTAGATATATTTAATCATCTAAAGTCTACTAGAAAGCTGCATTAATACAAATGAGAAACCAGACACCAGTTTTGTTATAAAGTGGTCAAGGCAAAGCTAAGTAGCACAAACTGTTGGAATTATGCTTAATGTGGGAAAGTAAGAACTCTCTACATCTAAGGTTTTCTTGCCTGTGATCTCTTCCTTCTATAATATTTCGTTATGGTTTTGCTTCTTGAACTAACTTACACTAAATTCTTTCTACTAAAGGACTGGAAAGGACTACTAGGAGGTTTACAGGGACCTTACCAGTTGACCACTCTCTTCGTGGAAACATTGGGCTCTTGAGCTCAAATACATTGATGAGAAAGATTGTATGACATGGTGACAGAAATAGCAAGGACTTGACTCAATGCTTATGTCCATGCAAATAAATTAAATGTGCCTGAAACTGCCCAGTAACTCTGAGCCCATCTGGATGGAAAAGCCTGCATCCATCCTTTTAAACTTGGGTAGATTCCAAATCTAGGTAGCTTCACCCGAACTGCTTGCTGGGAATGGTTCTTTGCTTCTGTTGGATCCCAAACCACAGGTGAACATGTTCTTGTGCCCAGAAATTTTCTACAACACTTTAATGAGCTGGTACAGAAGTAGGTGTTGACTCCAGAAGCTCCTTAATGAATTGTCACTGTCTAAGGTCCAGAGCAGCTGGACTCTTGCATGACACCCACCAGCATGGTGACCACTTTCTTGGTTGGATACAGCTTCTGTTCCTTACAGCACAAGGCACCACATGAGCCATGTCTGGGTGCACAGGGTGGTGTGTCAACTCAGCACAGATCGCCATTGGTTAACATTTATTAGTCCAGCTCCATGGAGTGGGCACCATGGGAATGTCCTGGTTTTCAGCAGGAGCGGGAACAAAACCGTCACCCACTATAAACCAGAAAGAAGCACGAGAAAAACAATGGCAGTAGGAAAGTAGTTGTGATGGAGTGATGCAATAACACCTTACATACAAGTGCCCACAACAACCTTTGTCCCTGCATGAGGGGCAGAAATCTTTGGCACCTTCATTGCATATTTTTCATAGCGAGCCCTCCTGAATGACTGTGAACAAAAAAAAGACGGTTTCATCTCCATGCATTGTGTCGCAGTCAAGCTGAACTGGATTAGAGGAGTCTCAGAAAACTGTGGATTATCTCAGTGGTGTCATTTTATCCCAGGTTTACATTTGGGTCTCTTTTTTCATACCAGGACCTCAGGAATTTCCCATTCCCAACACTTTGCAGGGACACTAGCCTTCATCCTCAGATCGACCCAGGCACAAAGCTGAATTGCAGTACAGATGTAACCAAGGGTACATGGGACAGGCTTTTAACTCCTGCTAAGGAGAGATGCAGGTTAAAACCTACATCATGTAGGAGGTGACAGTGACCTTCCCTGGGTCGCTCTTGCTTTCTCTTCTGCAGCCGCTTTGTATGCCCAAGTGCAAGATGAGGTCTTGGAGAGGGCTGCCAGTACCTCTGACAGGGAAAACAGAGTGAGGCAACCAGGCTGCAAGGCAAATAAATTGCAGGAATGTGGCCTCGGCTGTGCTTCCCACTCCCTGCTGGCCTTTGAAGTGAAAAAACAGTCTGGGAGCTGGAGGGAAGTCTCCTGCCTGGCAATGTGGGCTGATAACGAAAGGCTACCAAAGTCATACAGACCTCGATAGAGAGGTGGCGGGGCAGTGGTAGGCAGGGAAAAAAAAAAAGAAAAAAGCAGTTATATTCACTGTGAGACAATACTCCGTGGCTGCTCTAAAAGAAGACAGCTACAGAAAGTCATTTATAATTTGTCGGAAATGTCTCCTTCTGACTACCCTCGCAGAGAGGAGGAACGGGAGCAGCTGTTGGCCTCAACCCATCTCATATATTATTATCTGTCTTCGGGACCTGCTAGCAAGGCTTGGTTGTTTTTCCAGCATAAAATGTAATGGGATTCCTCGAGGTTTTACTAGCTCGGTCTTTCATCATAGAAGGAGACATGGCTATGGGCAAATGAGCAGGAATTTTTTTCTAGGGTGTTTGTATGTGCTTGGAGAGACAGTACAAGGGGGGTGAAATGACAGACACAGGATGTTGAAGGTCAAATTATGGACATTTCAGGCTGAGTGTTGAGGATAGGAAGAGAAGAGGGCTCTTTGGGAACTCTTGCTAGATGTGCCGACCAGCCACGCTGAAAGCCTTCTGGTCTTAATAACACCTCAGACTAACACCCGAGCTCTCTAGTGGAGGAGACTAAGCATGCTTGGAGGGAGGCTGGTATTTTCACAAGCAAGACATATCTGGCATGGGTGAAGCAAAACCCACTGGGCCACTGAGGTCCCCAGTGGGCTTCACTTAGATGGGAACCATATAGGCTGACAAGCAGTAATGTGCGCAGGAAGTACATAGACCATGTTAAAGCTTGATCTTCACTTTACGTAGTGGACCCAGCTGGCAAAGACGGTCTTCACAGGGCATTGGTTCAGAAGAAGTGGGAATAAAGCTTCAAAGACCAGGAATCATGAAACCCACTGGAGCCAACATTGATTCTGGGGAGGGTATAGGTGGTATTAGTGTTGTCATAGGCTGGCAGTGTAAAGCCGAGAGCAAACATCATCCACCCCAAGGGGACCACTTCCACTGGTATACTTGCACAAGCCTTCCACAAGCACAGTGCCCTGTTGTCACAAGTCCTCAGGCAGCAAGACTTCCCTGCAACCCTCATGGTGCTGAGCAGAGACCTAACAGCTTTTGTGTCACCTTTATTGGCCAGGAGCAAGACAGCGGAAGGATTGAATTTAGCCATGCCATAAGTGAGCGTAAACCCTACAGGAATACATGGGAGCTCATTATGCATCTGAAGTTAGCCAACAGCATGGACATCAAAAAAGCAGTAAGAGAGTATTATCCAGGGTTCCCCACAGCAGTCTTTGACTATATATAAAAGGCTGTAAAGAAGAAGGGAATAAGTTCTTTTCCGTATCCTCAGGGAACAAGGCATGAAGTCATGGTCTTAAACCAAGCCCTGGGAGAGCTCTGTTAAACTTGAGAGGCAAGTTGCTAACAATAAAGCCAGTTAAGCACTGGCGTAGATTGCCTGGGGAGGCTGTGATTCTTGAAGCAATTGAGGTCTTTAAAAACAGATTAGACAAACATCTGTCAGGAATGGCTTAGGAACAGCTGATCCTGCCTTGAGGGAAAGAAGAGGCCTTGATGACCTCTCCTCATCCTTCCAGCCCTCTTTTTTATGATTTTGTGACTTGGCTTTCCTGCTAATCTTCACCATATTTCACACTCAAGAAATATACCACTCTCCTAGGACTAAAGAGGTGAGTCTCTCACAGCTCAGGTGGATGGCAAAGGGAGTCAGCAAAAACCTTCTGCAGAAGTTCCTGCACCACTCACATGCTCTTTTCAACATTCCCGAAAAGAAACATCTTGATGCTTTGGTATTGCTGGCATGATGTTTTGGTAAAGCCAGTTGTGTAGTGCTGTGATATAAGCATCTCTTTATGAAGCCAATTATGACCCAAACGGTTCCAATTCTTTCCAGCTTCATGAGACCACATCCTGCTTGAGGTCTAGCAGAATAGTTGAGGATCTTCCCAAATGCTCCTAACTGCTCTCAGGCTGGAACTCAAAAGACACTATGCTCTATTTTCAGACACTGCTAGCTCAAATCACCTTTGTGATTTGAACCTGGATAAAGGCAGGCCAAGGTGCTGATGTGCATTATCAGGCACATCTTCCACCACCATTGCTATTGCAAAGGAGCTGTCTTAGAAGGTAAACAGGTAACCTGAACTAAGGTTGAGGCTGTGATGTACAAGATACTCTACTCTGAAAAGAAAAACAAAAAAAAAAAGGAGGATCTCCAGCACTGATAGACAAAACAGGCAGGGGAGGGGAGAAAGGAAATGTTGCCAGACTTATTTTACATACAATGTTATTATGCATGATGGGTTTCTTGTTGCCCTCTCTTGGAATTGCAGTGGATCTCAGGAAGAGCTTGGGCAGGGACGAAGGGGAACATTAATGTAATATAATTTTCAATGCGTAGAGGGCAGTTAGTAGTCCGAACTACTCACAATAAACTCCTTTTACTGTTCATGGAGAGAAATAGACAATTCCAGAGTGCAAGTCAACTGGTTGTTTTCAAACACTTATATTAGAGAACTGATAGTAGACTATTTTAGTCATCTACTTGAGAATGACACAGATAGTCTTAAAGTACCTACTTGTGACCATGGACCTCTACAGGTGATCTATGAAAGTAACGATATTGTATGTACTGTTAAAGTACAGATTATTTTTTCCCCTGGTTTCTATTCCCCAGACTAAGGAATCCCTGAAAATGCTTTTATTGCTCATATAGGGGTCCCTGGCATCTAAAATCTGAAGGGGAAAGAAGAGTAAAGAAGAGATGTGGAAACACAGCAGTCATTTTACAGGTGGTGAGTCCCACACGTAGGGGATTCATGATTCCCGTGAAGGTCACGTACACAATATAGTAGCTGTGGTTCCCAGCTATCCCAGGCCCACTGATGAAGCAGAAAACTGTTCTTTCTTTTTTCCTTCCTTCCCTCGCTGGCGAAACTTGCCAAGCTAGGACTTAGAAGAAAGCCAGGGTATTTTCAGGAATGGTGTCAGATGGTTGCCGTCAGGGGTGCAGGACTGTTTGGTACCAAAGGACAATTGTGAGCAGGAGGTCTCTGATTCCAGACCACCCCAGACCAGCACTGTGCTCCAGTGAGTTTGTTGTTGTGTCTCTGCCCGTGATCAGTACCAGATGCCATGAAAATAGCTGCAAGAAGCTCTGAAGTAGGCAATGATGAAAAAAAGAGACATCTGAAGAAAGTTACTACACCACCCTGTATGGTTTGAATTCAAGAAAAAGGAGACTGAAACAAGGTGAAACAGAGCCAACATTTGGAAGATCTTTGAGATCCCTGTCTGAGACATGGCAAAGGGATGGAGTTAATAATGTGCAGTTTAAAACAACTTCAGGTTACCTCAGGATGGCCACACCAAAACTCTGAGGTACCCAAGGTTGTTCTTCATTTTTACAAATTGTGGCCAATGCTCTTTAATCCTCAAAATGTAATTTTTTTTCTACTTTATTATGCATTCTTATAATTTAACAAGCAGGCAGAGAACAAGCCAGGACCATGAGAGCATAAGCAGACCACCAGTTGAGGAAAGAAACGTAATTTTTGGTGTATTCAGTTTCTGTCTACTAGGTAATATTTTTTTTCTCTTTTTTTTTGCTTTTTCTCTTTTTAATCAGGTTGGGCCAATATGAAAGAAAATGTTAGCAACCCCCTGACTGATGTATGTCTCAGTGAGTTTGAAATGGCAGCTCCCATTTCCTATGTTTTCTGTTGCTTTTGATGTTACCTAATGAACGTAGATCTTCTAAAAGATTCTATTTAGGGGCTTTAAATCTGGAAACCATTTGACAATTAAGCCAGAAGACGCAACAGGGTGTGTTTTATGGGCCCCATTAATATGTGCCTGGGGGTGGTACTGCAGTGTGGCCTCTGCCTTCACCCACCCATGCTGTGTATGAACGGTCTGGTAAAATTCACTCTGGAGTGCTTTATTGCTATGATATCATTTTAAAAAAGGGGAAGGGGACAACAGTTTATTGTTGTAAGGGAAAGCCCAGCCAAGATCTGAAGACAAAAACAAATTACAACAAATATGCTTCCCTCTGATCGCTTCCCTAACACTCATAGGAAATACCTCTGCCACTTCGGGGTGGCCACAGTGCTTGGCAGCATGAGCTATCTCTGCTCTCTCTCCACTTGCACTGCAGGTAAAACATGTCCAAAAGTCACAGAATCATAGAATCCCAGAATGGTTGAGGTTGGCAGGGACCTCTGGGTCCTCTGGTCCCAGCCCTGCCCCAGCAGGGACGCCCAGGGGGCCTAGCACCACATCCAGGTGGCTTTGGGAGCTCTCCAAGGAGGAGACCCCAGCCCCTCTCTGGGCAGTCTGTTCTATTGCTCAGTCACCTACACATTAAAGTGCTTCCTGAAAGTCAATGAAGTCAACAGCATCAAGGTTACGCTTGGTGTCCCTGAGCATTTTGCCTTATGTCTTCTCTGAGGGCCACTTCTGTCTGACTTGGACCATGACATGAAAGTGTTTTCAAGGGCTTTGAATCGGTGGCTTTGGGTCTTTGCTGCAAGCTGTTCAGTAGTCTCAGCTTCTGCTTCAGCAGATGCTCAGGGCATAGGTACCACGCAGACCTGGGGTCTTTGTTAAGCTGCTTGCTGCCATGGACCAGAGACTGGAAAGGAGGCCAACATCAGCCAGAGGACGCCTCTGTCAACAGCAGTCTGAGAAGCTGAGATGGGAAGATTGGAAGGTCATGAAGTATTTCTGAGAGTGGTCCTACAGACGAGGACAGGATGAGTGAGGTGAGCAGTTCTGGTACTTTTTAGGTAACTACCCTCTTTTTGAGAGAGCCCAGCTCTCCAGGTGAAATTGCTTTTAGTGGCTTGTAGAGCCCCAAATACACTGTGGACTCAGATTGTAATGTGGGTAGTGAAATGTCTCTGTAGCAAAGTAACAATAAGACGAGGCTGAGGCTGCCAAATTCAGAGATGTGAGGGCTTGACTCTCCAGGGCCCTTCTGCTGGCATTGCTTTCAAACCCTGTGTTCCTCCAGAATATTATCACCGTGAAAAAAA
>VXAA01002305.1:70189-161802 GCA_013399115.1 Anseranas semipalmata | reverse complement strand
TTCTTTCCTTCTTTCCTTCTTTCCTTCTTTCCTTCTTTCCTTCTTTCCTTCTTTCCTTCTTTCCTTCTTTCCTTCTTTCTTTCCTTCTTTCATTTTCTCTTCCTTTCTCTCTTTCTCTCTTTCTCTCTTTCTTTCTTATTGCCAAATCAGATGTGCTTATGTGGCTTTCAGCAGATATTTCCATGACCCGATCAAATCTGCTGGGTTGTCAGGCCCAATCTGTCAGCTCCACAAATTGTGCCTGAAGTTTCAGATTAGCACAACATATTCTTTGGCTTTCTGCAAGAAAGGTATGGTTATGAAGCAATACAGCCATGACTTAAGAATGAATGGCCCACGGCCGATGACTTTGTGCTGAAATATCTCCAATCTCTTGTTCAAACGTCTGGCATTTGTGCCATGGAGATATGCATGCTCCACACTGTGTTCTGCACCAAACAGACTTTCAGCTGAGTGTCTGTAAGTGGAAAAGATGCATTCAGCTCAATCCAGCTGCCTGACCACAGTTGTCTCAAGTGACTCAGGAGCATGTGCCTGCCCAGCCAGTGCCTGTGGAGGTGCTGGAGCTGGAAGCAGGAGTGATGCTATCATGAAACCTTGCCTGAGTCAAGCTCTGGATGGCCAAGAGCCTTCAGTTGTGAGATCCAGCCATGGCTGTGTGTGCTGCCTGTCCTTCACAATGCAAAGTAGAATTGACTTGCTTAAGCCACTGCTTGAGTCAGCGCAGTCTAAACCAAACCTTTTCAACTTTGTAATTCACCCCCAGACAGGCAGTTGCCACGTCTCAGCTGGGACTGTGCCAATTAATACTCTAAAGATGCTTTGCCATCGTTTGAAGACATTGTCTGGCCAACAGGACTCACAGAACTATTGCCAAAAACTGTGCACTTTCTAAACATCCCTTACTCTGCTGGGGCCAGGTTTTCTGACATCAGTGTCAGTACATCAAATCTTGAAGGAAAATTGAAACTCTGCAAGAACCTGGAACTATTTCTCATCAGCTGCAGTATAGCAAAGGCAACCCAGCAGGATGCATGGTGTTATTGTACTTCTGGAGACACCAGTTTCACCTTAGGATGTAGAGATCAATGTGTAGACCACGTCTGATCATTAAACGTGGTATGGGATGTAGGAAGTGTTGGCACGCCCTAAGGAAAAAAGGACATCTCATTGTGGGGATCCATTTCACCTAACTTTAGGAATGAGATTAATCTCAAATAACTGCTAGTGTTTTCAGTGTAGATATTCCTCCCTCAGTTGAGTATTCAGGCTTTCATGACAGTAAGTGGAGATCTAGTCAGTACAGAGAATAAAGAGTAACAATAAATTAAGTACATTAAGTAAATAATAAATAATACGTATAAAATCTGTATCTGTTTGGATGGGTTGCACCCTAAAATTCCATTGGCTGTATTGAGTAGACTTTGCACCATGGACTCCATTGACTTGAGTGGAAGCCTAGATTTCTGTCTCAGAGGAAAACATGTACCTTGTAAACCTACACTACGTGAGGCAAATCCCACCCTATATGTTTATGTTGCAAATAATCATTCACTGTGACTCTATGCAGTCAAGAGAGGGAAGCAGGAACATGCAGGATGTGATTCATCTTATCTCAAACAGATAACTAAAACAGATTAAATGGTCTGTGTGATACACGTGGCCATTTCGTTCTTTTGACTGAAATGAGAGCTCAGGGTGTCCAGTGCTGACGGAGACACATATACTGCATACTCCAAACACGGGTGAGATGACTCCTGCCCAATTTACCTTTTTTGAGATTGGATTGCCTTTTAACTAAATTTCATTCCGTACTTGCATTCCTTCCTGAAAACTGCTGCGTTACTGACATGGTTTGGCTACTGTCCCCTTCCCCAGCTGAATTACGAAAGAAAATGAGCAAACACAGGCTGTATCTTGAAGCACTCCAGGATATAAAATGCAATATGAATTTAAGTTATTAGATGACATCTCCAGAAGCCACCTTAGTTTGACTTGACAGTTCTTTCTGTCTTTCAACATCTACATTTCTCAGATTGTGTCTCCTCAACCTCACGATCCAAAAGAATTTTCCAGCTTCCTCTTCTCATTCTTTTGGCACTGGGGAGATTCAAAAAGTAATGTTAAAAAAGGCGTTCCTTGTGTGTGTGTATGTGTATGTATGTGAAATATTTAATCAGCCATTGAAAGACACAGTAAATGAAGACACTTTATATGCCAGATTTAATTTCTTTTGAGTTGTTAGGGCTTAGCAGTAATCATTACAAAAATCTTTGCCTTCAGCTTAGAGTAGAGAGAGGGTGTGAACAGGAAGGAAGGAAATGGAAGTTTCATAATTGTACTAATAAGAAAATGAGGTAGTTTTATATGACATTATGTTGAGAGCTACTGCCAGTTTTGTCAGCAATGACCTATAGTTGCACATACCTATATTTTTTTTCAGTTTTAGGCACCAAACCCGAGCTTCTCAAATAGAGTGGAGAATAAAATCCTTACATGGGGTAGACAGGAGAGGTGAGCTTTCTACGCCGTGCATGATAAATATGCAGGAGGGAGAGGAGCTATTTAAGTTTCAGGTCTTTGTTGCCACAAATATAAATGGATGTAAATTGGGCCATGGGTACTTTTGAAGTGGAAAAAGGCATCAGAGGAATGCAGTTCTGGAAAAGCCTTTTAATAATATTAAAAGTGTGAATGGGAACATATGGCAGGGTACCTGTGACAGCAACATTTAGATCTGATGACTTGAGAGGTCCCTCAGTTTCCATGATCTTCTTTCATGTATTGAATTATAACATAATGATTTTCCTTTCCCCCGGCTCCTGTGTTAGCAATTCCAAAGGGACTCTGTGAGGCATAATGTTAGGACCTCAGTTCTTTCCCTGTGCTGGACTTTGCAGATTCATGCCTTTTCCTCAGCACTGGGCAGCAGAAAACGGCTGTTGTGGTCATGCAGTGCATCTAATGTCATGCTGAGCTCTTGCAGACCATGGCCTTTGAGCTCATCACTGAGGCCTTTGCATGCACAAAGGTTGCTCTTGCATGATGACTATCTGTACAGAGGATACATCTGGTCCTGAAGGTGGCCTAGAGATGCTCCTCAGAAAACAATATAGACAATTCCCATTCCCTCGAGTTCAGACAGACTTCCCAAAAGGGCAGCATAGCTCTGTGCACTGTTTTATGGGGGTTGGCAAGACTTTGTGCTATCCCCAAAGGAAATTTTGTGAAACTATAGAGGAATAAAAATGAAGGGCATCCTGAAGGATCACATCATTTGTCTTTCTAGACCAAGAAAGGATCAACTATACCTATGCCATTCCCAGCAGAGGTTGATCTTAACTCTATGCTTAAAGAGATTCTGCTTAAAGACTTTTAGCATTGGAGACTACAGAGAACTCAGATAGCTGATTCCAGAGTCCTGCTCCCTGTTAACAAGTTTTTCTTAATGTCTGATCTGAATCGTCCTTGCTGCAAGGGAACCTCACAATTTCTTACCATGTCTACTCAGTATCTTGCCTGTGCAATGCTAAACGGATGATGCTGTTCTCCCTACTAAAAAAAAAAAAGATCTTTAGTGGTTTATGTGGGCCAGAGTAGATGATACTATAGATCCTGGGCCAATTTCAAGCTTTCAGCTTGAGAAGACATTACAAGCAACCATTACTACCCAGGGATCAAGGCACAGCTGTGTGGAAGGCAAAGGAGAGAAATGAAGAATGTCAGCATTGGGCACCAAGGATCAGAGTGTGACAGCATTAGTGCTACAGATGGATTCTGCCTCTTGCCCTCTGCAGTTGACACAGCTAGTAGATAAATTCAGTAGCTTGTGATGGATTTATTTTTCCTGGAATTCCTTCCCTTTATGCCTCCATTAGGAGGAGGATGGACACTCAGTTTTGAAGACCCATTTGCTCAATGGTCATTCCAGAAGTCCTGAGATTTGTAGGTCATTTCAAGAATGACTAGTTAAAAAAAAAAAGATACCTCATCTTTCCTAGTTAGAGGTATTTGTGAACATCAAACATCATCCAGCCAGAGTTTAAGTGAATTTTAAAATATTTCTTAAAAACAAAGTATCAAATTCATCATTTGAACATGTCAAAAGAAACCATGGAGGGCAAGAAGGGGCTTGCCTTGCACTGGGGATCATGCAGAAGTTGTGGCCCACCTTTTTTAGCAGGACCTGCAATGAGATGGAGGTGGTGGCAGACCTGGGATTCACTCCTGCTGGGCCAGGACTTCTTTTTTCATTTGTTTTTGAGGAAGAGGGTTTTGGAAAAAAAAAAAAAAAAAGAAGAAGAAGAGAAAACCGCCTTGCATTCAGAGAGGGGTCAGGATTCAATAGCAACCTAATCACCAGACTTTGCTCTGCAGTAATCCTCAGGATCCGGTGGAACTGTGGACAGGGAGGATTTGAATGCCGATTGCCAGCCCTTGACCAATGCAAACAAGGCACAACAGCAGGAGTGTGCTGGAGTTTCAAACATGGCTTTTGAGCCAGCCTTGGGCTCCTTCTCTCTCCCACCGACTCAGGGTTCCTTCCCCAGCCCTGTAGGAAGCAGGGTCCTTTTCGCAGGTCCTTTCTTCCTGTCCCTTTTTGATCCACTTGGCTTGGAGTTTGGCGTTTGGGAGAGTGCTCCAATGACATGGAGGAGTGTGTCCTTAATCAAGCCCAAACCTGTCTGCTAAGATGAAAGCTTAGCACAATGAGCATGACACATCCTGCTTCTCAACTGGTGTGAATCTACACTTCTCCTGGTTTCCCAGAAAGTGCCCAGAGAGCCTATGTGTGAAAGATAAGCCAAAAGTCGACACTGGAAGCTTGCAGAGGAATTTTTGGATGGAGTGCAAACAATCTGGTTCACATCAGCCCTCTAGCTTATTCATTCCCACATCAACAACCAGATGTTTAACGCTCAGCGCAAAGGCTGGTGAGTGACTCCGTCTTCCTGGCTTACAGGAGCTGCTGTCTGTTTGTCCTGTGGTAGTGAGTGAAGTATTGTAGGTCAACGGGGAGGCAACCAGAGTAATAGTGTTTTCAGGGACCCTTTGCAAAAGCTATCCTGGCAGATATCTTATGTGCTGCATCTGTCATGCATCCTTGAAGAATCACAGAATCACAGAATCTTTTGGTTGGAAGAGACCTTCAAGATCACCTAGTCCAACCTAAGACCTAACACTAACAATCCCTTCACTAGACCATGTCTCCAAGCTCTGCATCCAAACGTCTTTTAAATACATCCAGGGATGGTGACTCGACCACTTCCCTGGGCAGCCTGTTCCAATGGCTCACAACCCTTTCAGTAAAGGAATTTTTTCCTAATATCTAACCTAAACCTCCCCTGTCGCAACTTCAGCCCATTCCCCCTAGTCCTATCGCTTGACACGTAGGAGAAGAGACCAATCCCCACCTCGCTACAGCCTCCTTTAAGGTACCTGTAGAGAGCGATAAGGTCACCCCTGAGCCTCCTCTTCTCCGGGCTAAACAACTCCAGCTCCCTCAGCCGCTCCTCGTAGGACTTGTTCAGGAGAGTTCAGCTGCAGTCCAGAAGGGCTATGTCCATGTGGGAGAAGGGGGTGTGAAGCTCCAGGACAGTCTAATTAATCAGTGGTTTTGCAAGGAGAATGAAGAGATCCTCGACATGACTCTGAAGCCAGTAAGAAGTTTCAGGCTCAGGAGAGAAACAACACCTAGTTACCTGAGATAGAAAGCAAGAAAGTTGGGCTGTATGGACATGAGACATGTTGTGCCAATTGCACTCAGAATTGGAAAATTGTCTCTGGTTTATTTCATGGAGCCAAACATCTATAGCTATAGGATGGCTCAGTGTGGACCCATAAATACTGCATCATGTGGGCTGTGGATATGGGATGCTTCTAGAGAGTGTCTGTGCCATTACCAGCACTTTGGGTTGAGACCCCAGTCAACATTTAGAAGCAGGTTTTTTAATTTTTAATTTAAAAAAAAAATAATAACTTTTCCTTCCTAAAAACTCCCTTTGTAGTGAGCTGCCTGACCCCCTATCTCCAATTCTGTTTTGTTCCCTCCTTATCCCTACTACTGTCTTCCAAATTCAGGACCTACACTTCATGTTTCCCTATCTTCTTCCTTTCTCCAGTGAGTACCACCACCCTCCCAAATCCCTGCATTCTTCCTGTAAAACCTTCTGTCCTCTTCTCATCTGGAAATCAATGCTCTAGCACCCTCGCAGTTGGAACACAATGCTTGCTGGAGTACAGGGGAACTCCAGATCACTGCCTTACATGCTACCACATGCTGGTGGCTCCAGCATGGATATTTATGTGTGCTTGTACCTCAGCCACCCTACTGGCCACTGTATCTCCCTCTCAGTGCTGGAAGACAACCTGCTTCGTTTCTGAGAAGAAGGCTTTTTCTCTGCCTGGATTAACAAGTACATTCCCTTGCAGAGAGAGGAATGTCCCTGGGGACTGTGGTTTTTGGAAATGTGTCTGAACTGCCCAAGTGAACGTGTGGGAAGACCATAGTCCTTCAGCACTCATCTGCTTGCCTCTTGCACTCAGTATATTTGGTTTGGATAGGGGACCTTGCACCAGAAAGCCTGAACCTGCTTCTGAAGAACTGTTGGAATATATGCTGGGGAATATACAGCAGGAGGGTAAATCCCATAGGAGAAAGAAAGCTTTTCCAGACTGGTCCTGAGATGCTGCTACTGACATTCCTAATGTTTAAACCCAGAATGTAATGATATGGATGGGATGTGTTTATCTATTTATTAATTTTAATATATATTTTTAAAGCCTGTTAAAAAACATGGGAGATTGGAGAGTGCAGAAAAAAAGCAGTGTGCTAAGTAGGTGTAAAGCAAGCTTTCTGCGCTCTGTCCAGATGACTCAGACTTGCCCCACGAGGTCATTCCTTAGTCTAACCTCTGTGGGACTGCAGGAATGCAGAATAGCCTACCTGCTTCTAACAATCTCCTGAAGTAGGGTCTTATAGTCTAAAATACTGTAGAGAAATAATGTTCCTAGGGAGGAAGGAGCTAAACATTTATCTCAGTGACCTTTCAGAGAGCACCAGATGATGGCTGGTGTCATGATCCACCATTACTGCATCGCTAGCCATCCAGACAGCACTGTACAACCTCAGCACAGTGTCTTGGTCCAGGCCTAGAGCTTCGAACTCTTCAGCTCAGCCTTGCAGGCTTGTCAGCAGCCGTATGTTGTGGGAATGATGTATTTGCTTGGCACTGGCCTTCTTGTTCCACTGCTGGGGCAGCCAAATATTAAGGCAGATTTCTCAAGGTAGAATGGAAGTATCAGGACTTTCTGTGTAACCAAACACCCACATCACTGTGTCAGTCTCGCCCATAGGTGTTTTGGAAAGGCTTTTAGCTACCAGGAACTCCTGCAGCTTTCATATCCCAAAAGTCTGAGTAATCCAGCTGAGCAGATTGCCCCAGAGCTACAGTCTATTGCTTTCACCCTCTGGGGCCTGTTGGCTTCCCAGACATGAAGAAATGGAGAGAGCAGCTTGGGAAGTCTCAAGGTAGCAGATTGTCTAGAAAACCAGAGTCCAGAAGTTGCAAGATTCTCATTTCATTGCAGGAAATCTGAGAGTCCAGGAGGAATGGCCCAAGACAAATCTTCGGAATTCTAGATTCACATCATGGGATTTTCAACCTCCATTCCATGCATCTGCAAATCTAAGACTCATCCCATCTTGCCTTAGTAAGCCATCAGCATTTCCAGAGTCACATTTACTCAGTTTCTGAAGCCTGGAGGAACTAGAAACCTTGACATGTAGAACAGAAAAGAGCTAAATTTAGGTGTGGTGCCCTTGGCCCCACAGAATTCATGCTGTGGATCAGCTCCAGAGCTGGAAATGAAGCTGATTGTCTTCAGGCAGCCCATATGGCTGTAAAAGCTCAAAGCAAAATGTCTTCATAACCCAGACACTGATGACGCTGAGCAGTTCATGTGGCAGGACTGCCCAGGAGCAGTAGAGCTGGAAACCCTACCTCTTAAGCAATGTTGGCAGGAAAACAAGAAAAAAAAAATCATCAAAGCAGAGAGGAGTGAATAGAAGAAAGAAGCTAGTGCAGAAAGAGACAGACGAAGCACATGTTGCACTAAGCAGTTGTACCACTGAACACACCATCCCAGCTGTTTGCTGCGCTGGGGCACATGGTGCACGTGCTAATCATCATCATCATCGTTTCTATTCTCTCCTTCCCTCTCCCAGCTATAAACGAGGAACACTTGAAAAAAAAGTCAGCCCATTGGATCAAGCAAAGGCATAAGCCTGAAAGGCAAGATGCTGCAAGGCTGAAACGAGGAAGAAACAGCACTTTAAAACACGAAGAACAATCATGCTGTGCAGCTTGGAAAAGAGTGTGCTTATTAATGTTCCTTCTTCCCCTAGTCTTGTAAGGCAAAGGTGTAACGTGCTTGTCATTGGAGCTTGACTGAAGTTAAAATGAGTGCAGCCGAGGCTGAATAACTCCGAGAGAAGCAACCGGGATGATCAAAGGATACGCATACATCTGTGTGCATGTGTGCTATGTCTGTTACCCCTGCAGCCATACACAAATGTAAGTGTAGAAGGGAGAAGTTGTCTGTGCCTATGCAGTACCTACTACAGTGGCTCTCTGGTTCTTCCTGGTGCCCTTAATCACTGCTCCAATGCAATCAGTCATGATTTAGGAGATCATCTCTCATGGAAATCTCGGTCTCTCTCTTCTCTCTGCATTGTGATTTAGCCCCACACCCTGCACAGCCAGCAGTAGGAAGTGGAGATGCAATTACTTAGTGGCTTGCATGTCCCACCTGAGGGGGCCATTCAGTACCTTCCTGGTTCTAGTAGCTCTCTGATCCATGTCAGGAACTGTTCAGAAAGAAAAAGGTTGTCATGGTTGGGACAGACAGATGAGCTCTCTGGTCCTAATTAGAGCCAGTTGAGTGTCTCATGGATGCAGTTATGGCCATTTCTCCTCTGCCCATCCATCTGCCCAGCTGCCAAGGCTGATGCTCAGCTGTAGCAGGAGCAGCAGAGCTACGCTTCAGAAGAAGATACAATGTGTGCTGTGCAAATAAGCAAGGTGTAAAGACTGTCAACTCTATAATTCTCAAAGGATATTCGTGGACTTGGGGCATTTTCCCCTTTTGTCTTAGTATTAACTAGACAAGGAGTTTCTAAGTAGGAAAATGTGTTTTGGAGTTAATTATTATAATTTTAATTTCTGATTCTATTTCTGTATGAGTATAAACAGACAGCAGTTTTACTAAAAGCAATGGAGCATCCCCAGTATTAATGAAGAAAGTCATAGACTTTGGTAAAAGACAATGTATTTTGAAAAAAACTGCTTCATTGTTTGTGCTTACAGAAACAAATGTGATGAACAAGACTATCGCTATTGTAAATCACTGAAGCTCCAAGGATTACATCAATTTCCATTGGCTGGCGATCTCTGTCTCACATAGCACCATGTATAACCTGTGTTTGCTGTGCGAGTCCAAATTTGGACAACCAGAGACACTAGACTGATTGATTTATGTATTCTGCTTATATGGTTGCTCTTCGCTGTCTATATTGAGTTTGCAGTAAAACCAAAGTATCTCTTCTGAACAGCTTAAAGCTACTACAGTTCACCCTCTCAAAAAGTTATTTGTTCTTGTAACACATGTTAAAAGGTTTAGGCAAAAGTACTCGAAAACTGGAATCATACTTGCTAGCTAAAGAACTAGTTTTCAGACAGTAATTTTGAGCTCAATATAAGCCCAGAGAAGTTCTTTGAGAACATGGATGTCTGCAATTATGTTGGCACAACACCTGGAATAAAGATAATTAGTGCTGGAGCCTTGGGATCATCATGTTGAAGTCAAAGATGCACTAAGCCCAGTTATGGGAAGGACATTTCTGTATCTGTTCTGTCATGTTTGTTTAGGACTTGAGCTCGCAACCGAGTCAGACAACATGTTGCTTAGATGTTGATGCACAGTCCTCTTCCAGGAAGCAATGCTGGCAACTGGCTGCATGTGTTCCCTGGATGCCTTCAAATTCTGCTCCAGAATTTGCTTCCAGGTTGTTTGAAAAATTTCCAGGGTGGGATTAATTTCCTCTAGCATAGCTTTCCTTTAGCATACCTATAAATTAGGTGTGTAAGTCTCACTAGTGGTCTTTGGTACCACAGGACAGAAGTAACCAACTCCAGAAGGCAACAGTCTTGATGTAAGTTAGACAATATGTTAGAATGAAATGGTCACCCCATGGGTGGGCCCCCTACTCTCCAGTGCAGATGCGTACAGACATGCATACCTAAATACAGGGCAGCAAAACTCCACCTTCAATTTCTAGTCCAAACTTGATCAGTGCTATGTTATAGCTGCTGCTTTTTGTGCCATCTTTTCCTATGGCTTGTAACACATGTTAAAAGGTTTAGGCAAAAGTACTCGAAAACTGACATCATACTTTGCTTTGTTGGTGTTTCTCTCCTGATGTTAATGTTGCCAGGGGCACTCAGGCATTGCTGGAACATCAATGGCAAATGCCATTGCAATGGCAAATGCAATGGCATAACCACCCTGATGCATCTCACTGTCAGAGAACCATCTTGGGAAATTTTAATAAACCAGTACAGATGTAACCTATGAAACTGCTTGTTTTCCTCAGCTGAACAAACCAGGCTCTTTAGCTGCCTTTCGAGAGGTGCACTCTCTGCTTCCTTTGCACCTCTTCAAGTTTCAGTTCATCTTGCTTGAATCTGGGTGACCAGAACTTTATAGCAGTTTAGGTGATGTCTCAGCTGCTCTCTGTGCAATGGTACTAACACATCCCAATCTCTACTGGAAACATCTTACCTGAAATACATTACAACTGCAGCTGTTCTTTTTAAGGCCACTGTGTTCAAATAAACAGACTATTTCAGGTCCTTTTTTCTCCACTGTTATCTCCAATAGATGATTTTCTACCTTAGTCTCTAAGTGCAGTCTCTTTGTTACTGTTAAAATGCACCCACTTCTCTCATTCATCCTTCCTTCAAGGTCACCCAGCTCTTCCCATATCATATTCTGATCCCTCTCTGCAATAGCGATGCAGTCGCTCAAGTTTGTGTCATCAGATCTCATGACCAGGCGCCTACTTTCTTTCTGCCAAGTTCATTAAGGAAAATATTTAATAAGATTGGTCCCAAGACTGATTATTAAGGAACACAATGGAGTTTCTCTGGATTTACTCAGAAGTAACAGACAGCAAATGTTGGCCCCAGATGGTATTTTGTTCAAAACAAAATAATGACTTCCATCTGTCTCATCACTTTCCAAACTGAGGTCTGTGGAGCACTTGCTGGTGGTCTGCAGAGTGCTGGCTCTTTGCAAGGTGCTGGCTCCTCCTCGTTATTTCCAGCTGCTAAATTCTACTAAATTAATCTAAAGCTTACAGTAAATGTTTTCCTAATATTATTTTCATGTGTAAGTAACTGTGGGAGTTGCTGGTGGGACCATATGTGATTGGAAGGGGAGCTCACCTGTGAGATAATTCCTGAACTGGGATATAGTCCAAGCGACCTAAGACCTAAGGAGCTTCTTATCTGCTTATTAATAAAGAGTTTACTATTTATGTCACAGTAGCACTGAATAGTCCTAAGCAGGGAAATGACTATAAATAGGTTGAGCCTTGTACAGACTCCTGCTGAAGGCAGTCCCCTTCTCAGAATGGTTGCAAGCTGGTTTACTGAGGGGAGGAAAAACAGAGGGCAGGTGAACAGAGAAGAAGACACACCCATCTAGGCACCGTTGTCTTGCCACAATGAGACTTCTTGTATCACCTGCGGCTGTCACATAGCCATCATGCCATGCAGCTGCACCATCGGAGTGTGCACCTGAGATTTCACATTGTTCATGGTGTCTCTGCACATCATGAGGGCTCAGTTTGCAAGTACCCAGGAACTCGCTTGCTCAAGCAGATCCAGGCACCTGCTGCTATGAGAATAATAACTGACTTGCCTTGGAGACGATGTAAACTCTCAGTCAGGACTTGTAATACCAGGCCTGAAAAAATCTGACAGAATACAAGGCATGGAGATGAGCCCAGAACAAAGAACTGAGCAGATGAGGTCTCTGTCCTCTGCCCCTTTTGTTTCTCTGATTGTGAGGTTGTGGACGAGGCACTGAGTTTGTACAGAATCTGTCACAGTGCTTCTGTGGTAAAAAAAGGAGTCTTGTTCATGGCTGGGATCACAAGAGTTGACTTCAATGGACAAACCATTCCAACTGTGCAGTGAAAAAGGATTGCTCCATTTGTGTAGACCTGGTCCTAAATCTACATGTGCAACTGCTTCTCTTGAGTCAAATTCCCTGGTGGTTGTTCCAGTGGAGGCTATGCACTTTCAGCACGAGGACAGCCAGCTACTTGTTGCAATACTGATTTCTTCTGTAGTGTCAACGAGCATTTAGCTAATGGCTATGGACTTCAACTCAGCTTGCTGCTGTTATAACCAGTGTGAAAAGAAAATGCCACAGTGTCAAGGGAAGTACGTTTTTCTCACTACTCCTAAGCCACCTTGTAATTCCAATGGCAGCATCTGAAAATCTAGAGGAAATTAAATGTAGCTCTTGTTATGTTTTTATGGTTTATGAGTCAATGGTGAAGGAACAAAGAAATAATAACAATAAAAAAGAAACCAATAAGGAAGGTTTGTACAGGTTTTTCCTTCCTCTGTTCTATTTGTATCTTACAAGTGAAGTCAGATAGAAGTGCACAATTGTTTTATTGCAGTTGAAGCAAAACGTGGTTGCTGTAACTTCAGACTGAGGTATTTCTCAACTGTTGTGCTCTTTGGATATGTAAGTTCTTGATTTTTGCATGACGCTTGTTTAGAAATGTAAGCTGAGATCAAGGGTCTGTGATGCTAAGGCCTACATTACGAGTCCTTTTCCTGAAGAACCTTTAATTGCCAAGACAGATAAAGGAAATATTAACATCTCTGCTTTGCAAACAGGGAACTAAGGAACAGAAAGATGAATTGACTGCTTCAAGGGTCTCATAAGAAGTCTGATACATGAGCCAGAATGGCTCTTTAACCACAGAACTGTGCTAGCATCATTTCAAGCATCTTTCCATATTCCCAGCTTCCCCAGAGAACTTTCCATTTACGTGGTGTTTACTTGCCAGTGCTCATTTGGACACCCTCATAGCTGTCCTTATACTGGGAGAGAGTACCAAAGTCTAGACAATTTCTGCCTTAATGAGTTACTTTCATTTTACTGATACCACTGCTGAAGTCAGTGATCACCGACAGTGACCACTCTGGAGTTGAATCAAATCACTGACTAATCAACAGACTGAAATTCTGCTGAGCTTCTGCAGAGCTTTGTCTACCACCAGCAGCAGAGAAAAAGACCCCAGACTGCTGGAAACAAGATTAAAAAATTATTCCCACAAAGAAAGACACAGCAAGATCCGCTGGGCAGTTCCCTCTAACAAGATCTCCCCAAGTTCATCTTTCATTCCTTCACAGACAAAGGTTCTATATGGAAAGAGACTTAAATTGTCCGGCAGTTTTCTCATGGGTAAACTAGAGCTGCACACTTCTGGGCCTCTGTGCTTAAGTGGGAGTTACTAAAATGGCAAAATACTGGTTCACAGAATCCCAGACTGGCTGATGGTGGGAGGCAGCTCTGGGTGCCTCTGGTCCCAGCCCTGCCCCAGCAGGGACACCCAGAGCAGGGGGCCCAGCACCACATCCAGGTGGCTTTGGGAGATCTCCAAGGAGGAGCCCCCAGCCCCTCTCTGGGCAGCCTGGGCCAGGGCTCATTCACCCACACAGTAAAGTCCTTCCTGATGTTCCCACCTTTGAACTGGTTTCTTTATAGACAATGGAAACAAGCAAACAATTCTTCAATTCCTCTTCTCCTGAAGCAGAAGTCTAAAATAGGCCAGACAATTCCTGGGCTAAACGTGCTGACTGCTCACTGTAGCACAGGATGAGCAGCTCATATCAGAGTAGGCTTTAAGAACTGACCCAGTGACCAGCTCTCTCCCCTCTCCTCTGTCTCTAGGAACAGCCCTGAGTCACAATTTCCACAGTACGTAGCTGAAGTGGAGTAGGATCAACCTGACTTTCCATGTCCATGTGCATCAGAACAGGGATTGTGTTTCGTAATCAGCAGGCAGAAAGGTGGCCAGAAGAGAGAGACAAAATAAACTGCTCTGTCAGTCTGTAACACAGGCCAATTTTCTTGACTGTATTTCAGGATACCTATTGCACGCCACCAACCAGGATGCTGCCACATCATCTCCAAATCATCCTAAGCAAGTTCTTCCTCTGGCCCAGATCAGTCTCAATGGCTCCCTGTGAAAGCAGTCATGGTTGTACAGAAATGCAGTTGCACAGCTATGTTCAGTATCAGCATCTGGGGCCTTCCTCCTACTTTCATCTCTCCTTGCAAAGCAGAAACTTTTCCAGGACTGAAGTTGCAATGATTGTATGGGGGGACACTCATGGTCTTTGACAACAGGGAAGTCCCAGAAGAATGGCATGAAAAAAAGGAAGGACAGGAAGATTGAAGAGTCAAAAATAATGGTAAGAAAGAAGTAATAACCAACAATCGTCTCTACCCAGAAGGGTTGTTTTTACCCTGGAGTACTAAAGCAGATTGATTGAACAGCAGCCAGTGGATCTGAACTGATGAAAGATCTGTCTCACAGTTTCACTGGCAAAAAAAGGACTTTCTTCTATTGGAAAGAGAGGTTGTCTGTTATCTGAGCTGCCATGCAGTGATTTTGGCAGGATTATTTGATTGCAGGCTGGCTCTGGAAAATGTCTTTAGCTGATGTTGTCCTCAGTCACCACCCTTCAGACTATCATCTGCACAGGATACTCAGCATCACTCTAGGAAATATTCCATGGTTAACCTTGGGTGAGCAATACTTGACTGCAGTTAGCAGGTGAAGACACAATCCTGGAGCACCTCTTTTGTCTCTGCAGTGACAGCATTGGTGTGTAGCGGGTTTGTTTCAGTGGGGTTCTTTATGGCTCAGCAGACCACGTGTGTTGAGTGTGCGCCACACGCTCAAATGGCTGCACACTCTCCAGTTGTTAAAATCTAACCCTGAGAGCCTTTCCCAGTCTTTACTGATACTCAAAGCTAGGCATGCTCATTTTTCAGGGGGGCTGCCTGGAAATGAGTGGGTTTTGCTGCTGTCCTTGATCAGGCCCAAACCTGAAAGCCTCAGGAGCCAGTGCAAATGCTCTTCTTGACTTCAACTTCTGGCCAGGCACCTAATGGACAAAGTGTCCGTGTCAGAAGAAGCACAGATGCACCAACTATCACTTGGGTTTTGGTATGTGGATGCAAACTGGCTCTGCAGAGCCTCTGGGCTGGATAGATGTCAAGTCAATTGTGAGGCAGAAACTAGCCCAGTTAAGAGCCCAGATAAGATGGAACCAAACTCTAAATAGTAAGTCTCACTGGAGATATCAGCTTGGATCTGGTTGTATGTTCCTAAAGCTATGTGGTTTCTAGGTAGCTAGAAGTTTGGGTTTAACCATATCTCCTTTCATGAGACTCTGTAAGCTAAGGGCTCCTGAGCAGAGGTGCTGGAGCTGTACATGACCTGCACCCCAGTTCATGAAGGTGTACATGTACCAGGGACCTAGACCAGGATGTTCTATACATATATGGGTTACATTAAACACCCTTTCATGGACATTCCCTGGTTTGCTATTTCACCACTGAGAGAAGATGAGATTCTTTACTGCACCCATCAAACCTGCTGCATTGGGAAAGAAGTACCACTGTCCTCCACAGCTAACCAGTGCCTATCAGTTCCTCTTTGTCTGAGTATCAGCCACATTCAAAAGAGCTGGATGCCATCCACATTCCCACTCATTCTCTGGCCGTGTTTGAAGCTAGACTTCCTCGCTTAATTTCCGTGAGCCAAATTGTTTGCACTGAACTGGCAAAAGATGAATCCCAGAGCTCATACTTTGTTTTGACATCTGCGTTAGCAGCGTGGTGGTGTTTTGGTTTAGCACTCTGTGTCTGCGGATTTCAAGCTGCCTGTGTCTTCTCATCATTCTTCCATTTGGTTTTTGCTGGCCACTGGAGACACATTAAAGACCCAGAGCTTTGTGGTCCAGGTTGCCAACATTTGCACCTTGTCATTACCGAGCTGATGATAGGTCATGCTCAGCAGAGGACACTGAATCCCCAGCATGAACACACATGAAGCAGAGTCTGCCCATTGCTTATGCATGGCCTGAATTGCTTGAGTGATGTGGTAGCTTTCTGCAGGAGTCATCTGCAACACGGCTTTTCCTTGATCCAGCAGGGCTCCTGCCCTTGCCAGGAGTTGCCAAAGCAGAAGCCAATAGGGTCTTGTGTTGTAAAGGCTTATCAAAATTACAGCGGGTTGATTAACCTTTATCAGAGCCTTTCTGCAGCTGCTGTAGGAGAGGGGCAAAGAAAAAAAAAAAAAAAAAAGCAGGTAAAGCTCCAAAATCAAAACTCTGACTTTAAAGCTGGGTGACTGACTTCTACACAAGCTGACTTACAGGACAAAATTAATCTCACCTAACATAGGCATCTGCATGACAGAGGCCCCCATCGGAGCCAGTCACCCCAGGCTCCCTTTATAGTCAGTGAAGAGAAACAGAGCGTGATTCTGACCTAATAGAAATGTCTACATGAGGCTGAGATGAATTGCACCTCAGAAGTGCCTGTTTTCCTCTCTTGACTCTAATGTCTGGGGAGCGCAGGGTATGCAGCTCAGATGGAGATGTCTGCAGACGCGGGGCTGGAAAGCCAAGTAAGATGGATTTCACCGCGATGAATTCCCCCAGAGTGACAGTGAACGCGTTTGCTGGCAAAACATGCCAGATCTTAGCTCTAATATATTAGGAGTTAAGAGCATTCTTTGCAGTGAAAGGAAAAAAAGACTGAGCAGAGAGCGGGCAGCACACATTAAAACAAACTCAGAGGCAAAAGGGAGGTAAACAGTGTAACAGAGCTGAAAACCAGAAAATATTTTGTGTTAACCTAGTCTGACCTTCCCTGGGACACTGGCTGGAGAACCACCACTCCCCCCAGCTCAGGGTATGTAAAAGCCAGGACAGACAATGAACTGGAGGGAGGAGATGCCATAAGGGAATATTTTGGTCACTGCAGTGTCTTGTGATAACTCACTAACACGGTGCATTGCCAATTGCATTTTAGAAGTATAAAACTCTTCCCATTTGCAGCTCCCCCTGGACTTTTTTAATCAGCTAATTTCTCCCAGGGCTACCCAGGCAGGCCAGAGTTCAGGCAGGATTCCCATTAGAAATAGGAAAGACCTGTCTGATCACTGAGTTTATCCAGCTGTGTAGTTTGCAGTGAATAATGACCACTGGAGCTTTAGCAAATAGCGGAGCCAGTGGGGCAAGGGAGGGAACTGGCTGCTATGAATCATCACAGGGTCAGTCTAAGCTTGCTGGCTACAGAGACTCGATACGTTTGCTTTTTATTGATGCAGTTTGTCTGTATGTGTTTATATTTGTATTTACATTAAACTGTTTAAGGCATCTTTTTGCCAGATTCCCCTGATGTGCTTTTTCCTTCATGCAGCAAACACATAAGCAGAGCCGATTTGGAGGAAGAGGACACTTCCTGGGACTAGGGAAGGAGCAATCAGTTTTTAGGATAATTGCACTGTACCAAGGAGTAAATCACACTCATTTCTGCTTTGTAGGGAGTCTGTGAGCTCTTGGCTTCCTCAGGAGTCACTATGTGAAGAGGAGCATCCCAGGACCAGTTGTACCAGCCAGGGCCTGGATGTCCCTCCGGAAGGGTCTCTCTTCCCAGCGACTCCAGAAGAAGCCTCGGGCCGCTGCCTGCCTGCTTCAAGCATCTCATTAAAGCAGGATGAATCCCATAAAAGAAGTTTTGTTTCATTTTAAAGGTGTCTTACTTTAGGTTGTGCCCTGTGAACTTGTGTTCAAAGGTCTGCATGGAGTAACCATCAAAAGGTCTGCACGGAGTAATCATCACCTGATCCTTTGACTGTCTGCATCTCTGTGTTGTCCTGCAGAACAAGGATAATAGAGTCCTTCATATTCTGGAAGGTCTTAAGGCCACATTTCAATGAACATGATGAACTGTCATAAGCTGTCACCACCATGCAAAAAGGTACCTCAGAATCACAGAATCACCTCACCACCTCCTTTCTGCTGCCCCAGAACAAGCAATTCTGAGCATCGCACCAGGTCAGGCAACCAAACAATTTAAATGAAAACTTCTCTTCCTGAGCTATTTTGCAGGAATTTCATTCCCTGCAACTACACAAATGGTTGTGCTGGCCCCAGGGAACCAGTGGGGAGGGGAAGGGGGAAAGCAGCCATGACAGGAGGAGTGCAGGACTGCTGCTCTCCAGCGTGGTGCTGGTGTAATGTCTTTGCTGAATGGCTGAGGTGTTTCTCCACTATCTGAAGTAACTATAGCCCTAGGAATATCAGGCATATATACTATTCCTATTATTATTTTTATGTGAATCAGTGGTTCTTTCTTCACTGTTTGAAATTTCAGAGCTTATGTTCGTGGTCTCAGTAAGTCAGCCTACAAGTAACTGTAGAAAACAACTTGGAAACTGAATATAAATGAAGGTGAAAGCAACAGGAAACCAGGCAGTATAAAACTGGTGGTGATCAGCCTGCATTTCTCTTGTGAGTCGATAAATGTAAAACAAGCATTGCAAAGGGACACAGAGAATAGTCCACTTTAAACATTTATTATATTTTCTGTGCTATAGTTGATAGTCTAAGAGAAATCTATTTTAAAGACATTTTTGTCATGAGATAAGCTCTTTGAAATGTTTCAAAACTCTGCTAAATTAAAGTCTAAAATCTGCTAATGAAAAAGCATTCCAGGTGCAAAGAGGAGCTGGCAAAGCTGAGTACAGAAACAGTCAAATGCCTTGGAACAAATGCATCTGGTATAGATGGGAACAGGATCTTAAAATCAAATAATAGGTTTATGTCATTTTTGTTGTCATGTTGTAATTAAAGAATGAAATGTTCTGCACAGAGGGGGTTGTTTTGTCGTGCTAATAGCCTGTGAGTGCTGTCAGGGCTGGTTCTCACGTGTCGTGTTTCTGAACTGCAGGGCACAGCTAAGGCTGCTGAGTGGAAATTGGTGGTCCTGGCTTGTTGCTTGCAATTAATCCCTCACCATACTTCAGCTCTCCTGGTACTTGTGTGGTCTGTTCACATATTGTTTAAAAGACAAATGACACAACATCAGTGGGACAGACCCTCTGCTAACATCAAGGAGCCTGTCTCTGCCAACCTTGCTTTGCCCTGGTTCCAACTAAGCTACTTAAAAGGGTCAACACCAATTTAGTTGTTAACTTTTTGAATTTTTTTTTTTTTGTCAGAAGGTTTCCAGACCAAATTAAATAATTTGGGTCCATCAAGTACACTCCAAAGGATTTTTGTTTGTTTGTTTGTTTGCTATTGCTTTCCTCCCATAGCAAACATGAAAGGAACAGAAGGTGTAAAAGGAAGAAATTGCTATTGGACTTGAATGGAGCTGAAAGAGTGGCTGGTATTTCAAACAAAGATGGAAAAAAATCATCCTTGAAGAACAAGCCCAGCTGCCAGTGAATTTATTGGATTTCCCCTTCCAAACAAAAGGATTGACTTCAATGACATTCCTCCAGCCCTGATTTGTGTCAGCAAAGTTACATGTGAAGTGCATTTGACAGAGGGTATTTTGATGGGAAACCTCCCCCCCAACACCTCTCCTGCATTAGAGCCCGAGAAAAGAGGAACATAAAAAAACACTGGGATGGATTCTCTAACAGCAGCTTAATGTGGCTCTGGAGGAAAGGATCAGCTATGAGTGACCAAGCGTGTGGTGAGACTGCACCTTTAATGACAAAAACAAGGAAAAAAAAAAAAGACAAAAGAAACTTGGACAGACAGGAGATGTTCTCCAGGGAGTGTTTCAGTTTTCACCAGCCAGTCTTCTCTGCACATTTTAATTCTTGGGGGACAAATTTGCCTCTGGTGGAAGCAGGATCAGGGCCATATGTTTCCATGCTGAACTTGGTTCCTTCTATCATTCGTTCTTGTTGTTTGGAGCAAGAGGAAATCATCAGCAAATCAGTTGCAAAAATAGCAAGTCATCAGTAATTTCGTAAAGGGCAAAGGTCTGGTAGCTCAAGGTAAAGTTCTGAGCACAAGTCTCGGCCAGGTGGTGTCAGCAGCAGGTAACCTCCTGGCACCGACCTCTTGCTGTCCTTCAATCAATGCCTCTGGCCACCACCTGTAAGATATGACCCCATTGCAGGAACCCTGCAAGACAAAATGCCCCTCTGGCAGACACTGAATTTGCAGATAAGACAAAGGAGAGTCCAAAGTCAAGTAGAATATTGGCAAGGTTCAATAAATAAATCAAATGTTAATACAGACAGGTGACATACCCTTCTCTTCACACAGGAGTATCTTGGGTCTCAGTTTCCCTGCAAGAACATCTGGCTGAAAACTCCTCCTTCCAAAAACCATTCCCTCAAAATCAGTATTGACTGTCAACTTCCTGTTGAAACAACAGTTTTTAACCCAGGCCTTTAACCCTGGTGTCTATCAGCACCCTACAGAAGTAAGTCAGTAAAATGTGATGCCTGTGGGCACTGAGGCATCCTCTGTTCTGTGTGTAATGCAGACCTTCCCCCTTGCCACTTGGATTGCAGGGCAGAACTGGTCCTAGTAAACCTCCTCTTCTTCACTGCGCCATACCCTCAGAGTCTCATGGGTAGGGGAATCCATGGAAGAATACATAGACTTAGCTAGAAGAACTCCAGAACACCCAAATATGTCTCAAAGACAGTACTAGACTAGGGAAAATTTTGTCTCTCACCAAATCACTGGTTGGGAAGAGCAAAAAGGTTTCCCTCCATCTTTGTATTAAAAGGGCCATCTCAGGTTTGGATCAGGGAATGGTACCTCTATGTCTGGAATCAGATCTGGCTTGGAAGCACACAGGCAAAGCACAAGATTTGAGATAACTGAAGACACCGTGCCCAGGTGATGGGCTGTCAGCTGCCAAACTTCAGCAGGAAACTCCTAACATCTCAGCAGCTGCTGCCAAGATACCAGAGCCTAGGATCTCAGCTGGGCAAGATAGCAAGAAGGTCAGGTGTGTTATCTCTGACACAGAATATCTGGTGTACTTCAGTAAGTCATATCCTGATGCCTGCATGGAAACTTGAATGCATGAATATTCCTGCAGAAATCAAGGTGTGGGGTCAGATGTGTGTTCCAGGGGGTTTCTGTATCAAAATAAAACCTGTGGCAGTATGAGATGTTTATGAGGTGATATCTATACCGGGGAGACATGAATAGAGGAAGAAAGCCAAAGTTCAAGTGCACAGGTAAGTAGCCCTAAAAAACTTGTCAAATTCACCTTAAAGAAATGAAGTTACTGGTGTATGACCCCAGCTTTCCCCTGTACTTGCTACACGAATTTCTAGAGTTCCGCAGTAATGTCCTTCACGCTGTTGTCCATCTTGTATGGTGGTTGTGTCAGTGATAGGAGTGCCATTGTTGCCACAGTGAGATAAGAAAATGCAGAAGCCAGACTGCTTGAGGATCACTGCAGATGAGAAACAGGAATGGGGAAAGGTGAGGATGGAAATGTATTTTGCATGTGAAGTCAGGTAACTGGCTTCCATCTAAGAGAAAACAGGGACAAGACATGATTATGGATCTACAGGGAAAAGGAAGGAAAGGAGTAGAAGACCAGAGCATCACCAACAAATAAAAGCTACTGGCTGTGAGCTGAGATAATGTCGTCTGGGGGAATTCAGTTATGATCAGCATCTGCTTTGTATTCAGTTTCACTTTCACCAGTGTCTTCACTGGAGATGGTTTGAAAAGTTGTCTTTCCAGCCATGAGTGTGTGTGGGAGTCAGTGCTCCAATCTGATGGGTGTCAGCCAGGTGGATGAGGCCAGATGCAAGACTCAGATTTACAAGCCATTCCTGTTGCCTTGCAAGGGAGGACAGCTGGGAGGGAGGTGTGAGTATGCTGCTTTGGCCACAGAATAGATGCAGCATGTTCTGATCTGTAAACCACTGTGCTAGGAGTCAGGAACTCCTAGCTTTGGCAATTCCCTGTCCAGCCGTGGATGTGTCAATGAAGCAAAAATGTTCAAAGCTGACAGCTTAAGATGTAGCCCTGCAAAAATGACATGGCTCGAACTTCAAAGGAACTGAGTAATCAGCAGGTTTCATTTGTTTTGGCACCTCTGTAATGAAACAATGTAGGAACCAAGTGCCCAAGAGCACTTCCAAGAATTTGTTTAAAGTTTTTTTTACTTTTTCTGCCTCAGTTTCCTCCCAAGTAAAAGAGGATTATGTTTGCCTCTCTCATGGGATCATAGTGAGGAGCTTCAGGCGAGCTCAAGAAAGGGACAGGTCACATTTTTGGCTTAGATTTAAGAACCAAAATGGAAACATAGTTCAGGCAGTGAACTGTAAGATAAATCTCATGACTGCAAAGAGAAGAAGCCCTGTCTTGAGTAATGCAAGTCATGGTGAGAACGACCTCCCTTTGGAGTGTCACAGATGTCATTGTGGCAATGGAGAAGGAGTTGCATTACTGCAGCACTCATTTGTGGTGTAAAGCACATAACGAGTTACCCCATTTCATTTTGTAAGTGGGGCAGGTGAGGAGCAACATGGCCACTGCACAAAGGTGAAAGGTAATTTGGTTTGCTGTCTCCTTTGTATGTCATAGCTAAATCAGGAGTCTTTGCAAGGCATTTTAGAAAGGTGTAGTTTGGTATGGAGGAGCTAATTCTGAAACATTGATGGCCACCACCTTAGCTGACAATACAATCTGTTGTCCATTTTTACAATTTGCCTGATTTCATGCCAAAAGGCAGAAAAGCTCCGTCAAATGCACGGTGATTTTCTCTTGCATGAGCAGAAAACAGTGGTCTCCAGACTTCAAAACAACAAAGTTTTGAGGCAGATCAGATCTAGAGCTGGGTCAAAAATAAAGTGACTGGGCCATACCTCTCAACAAGCCACACCAAACTCCTGGGCCTGGACACATAGGGCTTTTGGAATCATTTCACAGTATCTAAGACTAACCTATGGCTTTTGCTTTAGCAAGAGACATTTCCAGGAGCTGAAGAAGCAGCACTTTGGCTGTCTGTCAGCTTGAAAAGCCCTGTGTTTTGTCTGCCTTTAGCTGGAGGGAGAAAATGAAGGCATAGCAAGACAGTAGCTGTGCTGCTTCCACTGGGGCTGTTGATCCCAAGCCAGCCTGACAAAATGCTGCAGAGGTTCCTCGATCACATCCTGCTTTCCTTGCTGAGCAATGGAGAAAAAGTGGTTTTCTCTCTGAATTTTGCCTCTCCAGAAAGTCATTTGCAAACATGGTCAGTAGGTAAAATGCCGCAAGTCACAAGTCATAAGCTACAATCACTCAGGCCCCAGAAGCCACCAGGTTAGAGATTAGTGAGAAATCTGCTTCCAGATGAATGACCGAGGAACAACCCAATTAACCAAAGTCCCTTCTTGAGTTCAAGGACTGAGCTGTTTGGTGGTGGGTTAGATAACACGGAAGAAAATCTTCTTCAACCTGCTTCTAGCTCTTCACATATTTACGAGATGGTATTTGAGGGGAGGGTGAAAGGTGATGCCTGCAAAAAAGCATCCACCAGTATGTGCAACAGAAACCTTAACTGATAGAGGTGTCCCCTAAGCAGAGCTGTCTTTCAACCATGTAAGAATGAAGAACATCAAAGTGAAAATAGTTGCTGTTTCTGGTTCACTGTCTCAGCAATGTATCAGTCACCATGGCTTCCTCTTGCCACGAAGGAGTGCTGTGTTCTTCTTTGTGCTCTTCCCATGCTAGAAATTCTGGTGGCGTGTAGTGGGAGAAAGCCATTACTACATCCCCATCAGTCTCACGATGTGTGGCACAGAGAGCTGAGGTGAAACCCTAAGGGCCATCTCCCTTTCCCTTCTTGGGGAGAAAATTCCTTTCTTGGGGAGAGGGTTCCTTTCTGTTTTGTGTTCTTAAATCCTAAAATTCAGAGGTAACCCCATGTCCTGTGTGTGAGACATCAATGCTTCCTCAGGTCATCGTTTGGGAAACATGGTGGGACTTCTTGGGTCTTCTTCTTGGACACAGGCAAGGGATAAAGTTTCTCTGGACAGGGACCCTCTAGGCAGCACAGCACATGGCCCCAAATCAGTGTCACCATTCTTCATGCAGCCAATATCTGTGGTAGTCTATGTAAGAACTGGGTTCCTCCGGGTTCAGCGTTTCTGTGATTTCGACCTCAATCAGACAGCAGAGCGTTGAGTGTTTGGGTACCTTTGGGGGAAGGGAGGACAGGGCCTTGTCTGAATGTCTGCTGTTGCTTTCACCAACCAGAGAAAGCTCTGGGTTATGGTAGGGAGAAGGCCAAGTCTCACTCAAATCACAAGAAAGAGAATTTGGCAGCCTCTTCCCTTAGTCATCTCCCAGATGTTTGTCATCATCACAGAGACACCATTCTGGTCTGGCAGCTCCTGCTCAGGGAAATCCCCATGCACCTGGGATAAGCGGGGCTGAAGGATTTGAAGTAGTATAGGGTAAGGCTCAAAATGGCTTGGGAGGATGTGGTACAGGTCAGAAAAGCACTGAGAACTCCTGCATATTTACCTGAACCTTCCTGTGCTGAGCAATGAATACAAGACTCCTGGAGACCACTGACTGCATAGCTCATCTAGATTAAATTTTTGTAGGCTTTTGGGTCAATAAGCAAAGTCCACAAAAACAGGTTCCCAACTGGAACAATGTCCCCAGCCTGACAAACTGCTCATCCTGCTGCCAGGTAGTCCTGGAGAAGATTTGGTGGGACAGAGATGACCAGAACTGACCAGGTGAGATTTCCTCCCCAGTATATAAAGCTCAATGTGTTCAAACCTGGCATAAAGGGGGCAGGAGCTGCTCCCTGGATGGGTGGAAGCAGGTCCAACTCTGGGACCTTACAGATAGTGTAGGAGCACCCTATGTGCTTAACAAGGAGATGGTCAGAAGATGACAGAGCAGGCTGGAAGCTGTGTTTGACACCTGGGGTCACCACCGGTGAGAGGCCCAGATGTCATGCATATGTCACAAGCGTTTAAGCCACATTGAGAAAAACATTTAGCCATGTGCTCTCATCCTTCCCTGGTCAGGGGTGTGCTGTAAGTGTAGGTTTATGTACATTCCTGTCTCAAATTGGAGTGTTACGTACTATCTGTTCGTAGACATGAGTAGGGAACAGAGTTAATGCCAGAATGCATTTGACCTTTCCTTTTTATTTCTTTTGCAATTTTATTCCCCTTTTTCATGAAATTCCATTCTGCTTTGCTCTTAGAGATCAGATCTACCCAGGTCAAGTGAACAGCAACCACCAAGATGACAGCTGCTGAAACCATCCGTCCTATTAGTCTAGCCCAAATGCACATGCATGACCTGGTGTAAAGCCACCCCAGTCCATTGGGGAGGCTTAGAAATATAACAAGGGGAAGGAATGAAATCACCCCCTCATCCTTTACGGTTTTGAAGTGAACAGCAAGAACAAAGATTTGTTGTTGTTGTTGTGTTTTTGTTGTTGTTGTTGTTGTTGTTGTTTTGTTTTGTTTTGTTGTTGTTTTCTGGTTGTTTGTCTGTTTATGATTTTTTCCCCTTACTGTAACAATTCAAAAACCAGAAGAAAGATTAAAAAAGGAAAGAACCAAAGCTCCCAAACCAACAACAACCAAACTCACCCTTTTCAAGGTGGGTTAACAGCGTGCAAAGCACATGCCAGAACATGTGTTATTAGCAATAAAAAACTCCTTTATTTGTCTCTCTGGGGAATTTCTTTCACACTCACTTTTTTTAAAACTATCTTTATTTGTTTCCCTTCTCCCTCTCTCTCTCTCACACACACACAACCAGATCACTTAAATAAAACAAAGTTTTATATTCATTCCAGGCAGGGATTCCTGCCAAAATTTGTGCCTCTTTCTTCTCCCCCCACTCTTTTTCTTATATACAGACCAGTGATGAAAACACAAAAAAATCTGAAGCCTATGAGGTGACAGATGAACAAGATGTAGAGTCAAATTATCCAAATGGTGCTGTGAATGAATGGCTTTTACTGGCAAAAAGGAACATATTTTTGTAAAGGTTAGAGGAATTCTTCTGTTTCAGTTGGATTTTTCCAAGGCTGGAAGTTTTAATTTCAAGAGAAGACTAAGATCCTGCATTTTGGATATTCCAGACAATTCTTTCCCTGGATTTGTTTGTTTGTTTTTATCAACAGTGGGGATCTCTGGCTAATTTTACTCCTATTTTATGTGCCGAAATCTTATTTGCTGTGAATTCGATTGGCAGACATGCAGCAGAGATTGGCACCATTGACAGCAGGGTGTTGGCTAAAAATTGCACTTAGAGCTTTGCTTCCAAAGACAACCTTGCAGTCCTAGTTGTATTAAACTGTCCCATGTAAGTGGGTTTTTCTTTGGATCTTTCCAGCCCCATGAACTTCTGCATGGCCCACCAATGACCAACATACCTATTACATTCTTCTCTGTTAGGCTGTGCAATTAAAAGCTCATCTTTGTAAGCTCAGAGGAGCAGATGAAGTATCACAGGCAGAGAAACCTCAAGAGCCCCACCAGAGCAACTCTAACTCAGTTTGCAAAAGAGGAGGATCAGCCCACAACCCTGCAGAGGAGGAACTGTGGGTATGGGTGGATGAAAAACTGAACATTAGCCAGCAACGTGCGCTCGCAGCCCAGAAAGCCACCCACACCCTGGGCTGCAGCAGCAGCAGCAGCGCGGCAGCAGGGCGAGGGAGGGGATTGTCCCCCTCTGCCCCGCTCTCTGAGGCCCCCCTGCAGTGCTGCGTCCAGCTCTGGGCCCAGCACGAGGCCATGGAGCTGCTGGAGCGGGCCCAGAGGAGGCCGCGAGGGTGCTCAGAGGCTGGAGCAGCTCTGCTGTGGAGCCCGGCTGAGAGCTGGGGGTGTTGGGCCTGGAGAAGAGAAGGCCCCGGGGAGACCTCCCAGCGGCCTTCCCGTGCCTCCAGGGGCTGCAGGACAGCTGGGGAGGGACTCTTGGTCAGGGGTGCGGTGACAGGAGCAGGGGGAACGGCTTTAAGCTGAAAGAGGGCAGGTTTGGGTGAGCTGCTGGGCAGAAATTCTTCCCTCTGAGGGCGCTGAGGCCCTGGCCCAGGCTGCCCAGAGAAGCTGTGGGTGCCCCATCCCTGGCAGTGCCCAAGGCCAGGCTGGATGGGGCCTTGGGCAGCCTGGGCTGGTAGGGACTGGGGGGGCTTTAAGTTCCCTTCCAACCCAAACCATTCTGTGATTCTGTGATTGTATTTTCCCTGTGTGAAACCCATGGTGCTGATGTGAAAACCACCAAGAAAGGAGACACGGGATCTCCCTGCATACTGAGGGGGTTACTGCATACAGGGATGGGACTCATGAGATGCCAGGGAAAAGCACTTCAACATTGTGTGAGACGTGATTTTTAAGGTAAAGACCAAAGGTGGAGAAAAGAAGGGGTCAAGGTAGATTGGGGAAGAACAAGCATGGGAAAATGGCATGGAAAGGGGACAAAAAAAAAAAAAAAATCAGCTGTACATAAACAGGTTGCTAATCGGTACGCTTGTTTGGTCACACCCTGCATCTGAGTACAGAAGCCTGTCCTATCTTCTATTAAACTTTATTTCTAATTAATTTCCTGGCTGAAGAGAAACTCTATTCTGTGTACATGTGCCTATGGAGGGCTAAATGCTGGCCGCTCTGACGGGGAACAGCAATACAAGAGGTCCATAGTCCCGGGCACCAGCAACTGGAGAGACCGAGTTCATGAGCACTGTGTAGGTGTGGTGTGTAGTCACCGGTAAATTTCAAGCTGGACTAGGACAGCAAGTAGGAGAAGAGGAGTCAGAGCCAGGTATTAGAGCGGTCATTTTATGCTGGACCAGATAACTTGAGAGACCTGGGGCTCTGTGAATTGGTTAATGGAGGAAACTGGGGATCCAAGGCAGCCACTGGGCAGAGCCTGGGGTCTGGGGTCAGCTGCTGGTAAGGCCATAGGTCTGGACCAGCTATGATAGAAGACCTGTTGCATGTGTGTGTCTGTGCACAAGACAACTGGAAGACCAGGGGAACCAGAGGCAGCTCCTGGGCAGATGAGTGCCTAAGGACAGTATGTTGCATATATGTGTGTATATTTTCCATTAATGGGCTTTCACCCTGATTAACCAGAGCAGATAAAGCCACTGGCACTAGTAGTGTTTGTGTGAATGCTTTGTTTTCCATCTGTTGATCTGTGTGGCTAGACATGTAAATGTGAATATATATGCATATGCATATGTATGTATTGTGTGTTTATGTGTGTGCTGGACCTGGAGATCAGAGAAACAGACTTGCAGCACTCTCACCCCTATTGGGCTACCAGACTTGGCAGCTCCTTACATTTTCCAACCCTAAGCAGAGACTGCAATGTTCATGGCCACAAAGAATCAAGACTTAAACCACATCCCTTCAAGAGCAAAGTACCATGTTGGGTGAAACATGTTATCTGTTAAACATTGCTGCCCTTGAGTAAATGAATGTTAGGGACTAGTGAATGAAAAGGCAGTTCTACCTGTGCATCCTACCTTACCTGTAATTGTGCTTTGTAGAGTTTGTTGCACCAACATCAGAAGTTACTGGAAGACTCTCTCTGAGCTCAATGGGCTTCAGATCAGCCCATGTTTGCAAAACATTCTTGTGGAAGGGTCCTAATATGGACCTCTGGCCAGTGCAGCAGTATAAGTATTAAAATATAAAGATAGCTCCTGCCAGCTCCTGTCATAGCACATAGGGTTGAAATATTCACAACAGAAAGTTAGCTCACATTGCAGTAAACTCTACTTGATGTAAGTGGACAAGACATTCATGCTGAAGCTTAAATTATTGTTTGCCAAGTACTTGGACTGAAGGAACTACCAAAGTGCCAAAAAATGATGGTTTATGGACTATTTCTAGTCTCCTTTGAGACTGTAGTCATAAAAGGAAAATGGCACTCAGATGACAGGAAGTATAAAGGGAGGCTGAAAGTTGAATGACTGAAATCAACCGAAACTCAGGGGAGAGCAAGAGAGGGTGCTGATTTCTAGCAAGGGTGCAGAGAAGTACATGCTGTTGTGCATGGTGCAACTTGAGTAACAGCCAAGGTTTGGTCGAAAGCCATAGATAAGAGCAAAAGGAAAGATCTGAAGGTAGAATGCATCTCAAACAAACAGGAATCACAACATTGCTGGATTTGCAAGGCATGGGAGGAATGAAATGTTGGAAGAGGCAATGCTAAATGTTCTTGACCTCTGCTCAGCTGACTCGGAGGGAACATAAAACGCCCAGAGGAATCTTGATTGTGATCTTAGAATGCACAGAGATTTTTACTGCAGAAAACTAGAAATAGTTGGAAGACTTTGCAATTTAAATTCATCGTTGTTAAGCCTCAGTAGGATTGAAGGGCAGCACAGGCCAATATGGGGCCTGAAAGGAAGGTGAAGATTAGCATAGGAAGAATAATTTGGAGGTCTCTGAAAAGAAGCAGAAGCAAGTTCAAAGGATAATTCAATAAACAAATAAAGAGATACACCAGGGAAAGAGCAGAACTACATGAAAAAAGGAAATAATACTGTGCTACACAGACCACCAAGGGAAACACATTGTTTAAAAATATTTTAAGATGAATGAAGGCAGATGGATAGGTTCTCTCAATGTGGGGGGATCCTGAGTGGGCTTCAGGGGTCTCCTTACAAAGGTGTGAGTTTGGGAAGGAAAGACGGAAGAATGATACTCCTTGAGAGTCATGTACTGTGGATACTCTAGCAGGCATGTTTTTCAGGATCATGGATGGAAAGCCTCGTGTCTTTCCCTTGCTTTTATACGGGCAGTTAGATGTCAGCAGGCGCTTCTTATTGAGGCACCAAAACCCCTGAGGTCCAGACCCCTCATGTCTGGAGAAGACCAGTGGGAATCTGTAGACCTCCAATGTTTCTCTTCATAAAGAGCTTCCTGGTCAAGAAGACATCCTTTCCTGCAGTCACCCCTTCACGCTTACACTTGTCTTCAAACACAAACTCATCTCAAAGCTGTTTTGTTCATGGGGAAAGGTCTGACTAGGCCACAGTGAGGCATTTCCGGGGTTTGCTGTTCCAGCTAGGTTGGGTTCAGGTCTCTTTTTTTGGTTGTCTTAAGATCTGGGGTTTCAACAGAAGTAGTACGAATCTTTGTAGTACTTTCTGTCAAATCTGTCATCTGTCAAGCAGATTGGAAAATGGTGCCAAGGAAAAAGAGGAGGGATGAAGGACCAGAAGAGAGGAGGTATGATTTCCTTTTTTCTTTGGACATTATTCAGATATCTAACCACTTTTGAAGTAACTGTTGTGGCATGTTACTCAATAGGGAAGTGAAAGGCTGTATTTCTCCAGCACAGCTTTACTCCTTTCTGTCTGAGAAACCAAAACGGTGTTGGTGAGCAAGTCATACCCCCAGTGCATTTACTTATTTGAAGTTTTTAGATTCCTCTTTCTTCATCACCAACTTTGTAGGATCATGAGGGTTAGTTGTGCTAGATAACTGAGCAGATATTTATCTTGAATCTCTCATTGCAAAGCATTTTCTTCATTACTTGCCTTTTTCAGCCCTGCAGGGCATTTCACCAAGCCTCAGGAGTGGGGTTTATTCCAACAAACATTAGCCACACAGCAAGCAAATGTTTTGTCCTGCACAAGTAATGATAGACATCTATGGCAGACAAAAATCATCCCATTTGGAGATGAACTCTTTGTCCAAAAAAGGGCCTGGACTACTCATATGGACTAGATGCTTGACTTGTAGAGATGGCTGAAGATAACAGGGAAGTTATGCCTGTAATGCTGAAAAATAAGGAGAAAAGGGAAATATCTTACAAAGAGAGACTTAAATATTCAATCTGCTCAGCCATCCAGAGACAAACACAAGTGTGACTTGGTTGCCATGTAAGGAATCTTGCAGAGCAGAGTACAGGTTGCCAGGGGCTCTCATGCAGTGGAGAAAGAGCAAAGCTAATGAGCAGATGTCTCCTAGATAAGGCATGACAAATTCAGATTATAAAGCATGGACCTGTGGAAGTAAGTGTAGTTAGTGCTGGGGAAATACACCAAAGGAAGTGGAAGATATCTCATGCATCTTTGAAAACAGACAAGCTTCTTTACTCAGGATGAGCTGCAGTCAAACACGAGTTATTGGGCTTAATATACAGGTAACTGGGTAACATTAAATAGCCTGCAATACACAGGTCAGATGAGCTAATAGTCCCTCCTGGAGTTACACCATGATCTAAAACTGTTTATTAATCTAAACCTGGTCTGTCTGCAGGCTTTTGGCTGGTTTCTGGTTTGGGATATTAGTCCAAAGCGTGTGGATTTGATTATTATTGTTGAAAGGCTCCAGAACCAGAAATAGAGGCTTTTTTTTTTTTTTTTTTCTACAAGTGCGCAGCACACAACAGAAAAATCTCCTTCTTTTGCTCCAAAATGTAGAATATCCCACACCCTCAAAATATTCTCTTTTCAGAACTACAAAGCACAGTATTCAGTCTGGGACGTGATTTTGGTAGTTTTCAGATTTTATTTTTTGTGAATTTAGTGCTGTTATGTAGTGTTTCTGAAGTCCAAGATAAGCAAGTGGAGAGATTTCCTGAAATATCATCTTGCATTTGAAGAGCTCTCAGACTTTCATTTCTGGGAAGAGGAGCTTTAAAATGAGAAGTAAAGACTGATTTAAATGACTTTCTGTCAATAGAAGTATTTTCTAGAGGTGCCATCAATACAGCTTATTGTGGGAATCTCTCATCACTCAAACAGAACCAAATGTCCAAGCATTCATAACGGCAGAGGTACAAAATCACAATCTGCAGTCAGCTGATGCTCTGTAGAAACCAGAAGGCAAAAGAAAAGCAGTATGTGTCTTGTCTCAAAAACACTTCCCAGATCTTACATTGATTTCATGACTTCCTAGGGTGGGCTCATGTTTTTTTTTTGGATGGCTTTGCTGGATAGTGCTGGCAGGTGATGACATCAGAGTCTTCAAATATAGGAGGAGTGAGAAGTGGAAGGAAAATGCATGCTGTCCCTGGATAAACATTGCCTTTTGTCTCAAGTCTTAGAAAACTCTAAGATATTGTCCTTCACATACAGGAAAACTATGTCAGTTATTTGTGGATGTTAAGGAAATGTATTAGATGTAAAGATGGAACCTGGACTAGAAGTAGAGAAGAGAAAGGCATCTTTGCAAAATCTTTGTAGTGTGAAGATCCCTAGTGTGTTGAAGCTCAGTGTATCAAGGACACTTGAGTTCTCCAGTCTGGAGAAGAGGAGGCTGAGAGGCGACTTCATTTCTCTCTGCAAGTCCCCAAGTAGGGGAAGTGCAGAGCGAGGTGCTGGTCTCTACTCCCTGGGAACCAGTGGCAGGACGCGTGGGAATGGCACACAGTTGTGCCAGGGAAGGTTCAGACTGGACATTAGGAAAAAATTCTTTACCATAAGGGTGGTCAAACACTGGAACAGGCTTCCTAGGGAGGTGGTTGATGCGCCAAGCCTGTCAGGGTTCAAGAGACATTTCGATAATGCCCTCATTAATATACTTTAATGTTTGGTTAGCCCTGAAGTGGTCAGGCAGTTGGACTTGATCTTTTAGGTCCCTTCCAAATGAACTATTCTATTCTGTCACTTCAGAGCCACAGACAAGATAACAGTGCTTGGCTGTATGGGAAGTTTTGCTTTACAAACCAGAGGCAAAGGATTTCAAACTGAATTTTGGCTGATTTGGCTGGGGGAGTGAGGGGACTCAGGCAAAAAGAGGTTGTTGAACACCTCCTAAATATAAGATCCCCAGAAAGTCTTCTGATGTAGATACCCAGAGTCATTTTAAGGTTTTGTAAATCATGGACTTGCAGGGCAAAACCCACTCCCCACCTCTACGTGTTGACATGATATTGTTTTAATGCTTTGATGAATGCTTGGAACACGCCAACCTGTGGATGACTTGAGGAATACTTACAGCTCCTGTCATGTCCCCTAGTATCCAGTCAGCTGACCCGGTCCCTTAAAGTAAGGGAAACCATTTTCACTGCAGCAGGCTAGTACCAAGCAAAGAAAGCAACAAAAGAGAATAGCTCCATCCATCATTTGGCAGAGTCAGTAGTTGCAGTTGCTTCCAAAGCTGATTTGAAACGACCATTTCCACCCAGAGCACCACCAAAAATTTTCCGTCCAGTCTCTATCATCTCAGATAGATCATTTCAGATCTCACTTGAAAGTGCTTTGCAGATATTTTTGAGTTAAGGCTTCATAAAATACGCAGGGCATTTGAGGCACCCATCATTTGTCAATAAAAGTGCTGAGCGCCTCTAACCCCAAGAGAAGGCAGGAGAAGCAAGGAATGCTCAGTACTTTGCACAAGCACACTTTTAAAGTTATTTGCCCATGTTGGGGCTATAAATACAGCCCCTGTCTCCTTCCCCCTCCTTGAAAAGGGCTGTACGCACTGAAAAGTTTTGGCAGAGGCCTAGGGTCAGTTAGCTTGGTCGGTAGACAGCTGGCTCCCAACCAGAAAACACAGAGTGGACGTAAATGGTAATTTCTGGGTAGCCAAGGCGATTTTCAGATGGGAAGAGAAAAAAGGGGTGAATAACAGAATGAGGTATAGTGTCGGCTGAGACGGAGAATAAAGTTGGATAAGTTACACTTCAACTTAAAACTGACCTTCCCTCGGTAGTGATTCCTTAAGATCTTTTTGAGTCACCTCCATCACTCCAGAAGCTTTTTAAGGGGTTTCTTAGCACGCAGCACTTTCTGTTTCTCTTTCATCCTAAAAAGCCAGCCATTATTCCAATGGAGCCTCTTAACTAATTAGCGCTCAGCTCTGTGAGGTGAAAGTTGATCAGAGGCTGGGGATCAGGCCCACCACTTTGCGGCGGTCCCAGCGGTTTCAGTTTTGCGCAGTTTGCTTTCCCTGCCCAAGATCTTGCATTTTGACATATTGCTTCAATACAGCACATTTTATGACACCTTTGCTGGAGGGCCAAAGGCTACATTCCTTCTATCCATCCTGCATGCAGTTTTCATTCTCTTGTCTTCAATGCTTTATAGAAATTTTTCTTTCTCTCTCTTTTTTCTTTCTTTCTTTCTTTTTTTTTTCTTTCTTTTTTTTTCTCTCCTCCAGGATATTGTGGGTTATTACCTCAATCCTTTTTCAGCCGAGGAAGGTTTGAGGTAATGACCTGAAACTTCCTGGAAAAGATCCCAAAAAGCCCCAAATGGAAACCACATGCAACATATTAGGGACCCTCATTGCATAAAGAAACATTAGTTCAAGTAACGAGAATGTACATTGACCAGCTACTTATGTACCACCTGGTAAAAGGCATGTATGATCAGCAACTCACAAGAACTGGGTGGGGGAATTAGTTGATCTGCTAAGTTATAGCAAGGAAGGTGTAAAATATATATTCTTTTTTAGGAAATTGTTTCCTTAATCACCATCCTTGCAGCTGGGCCTGGTATCTGTCTCTTTGTGGTAGCAAAAACCTGGAAGAAATCCATGGAACCTGCATGACGCCAAATGTTGTCCATTTATGAACCCATGGAGCCCCACGGATGCTTGCTGGATGCTGTAGTATCAATTGGAAAATGGCTGAGAACTTTTTATTGTTACCTTAGGGAGAAAAGAGTTCTCTTTTTCTCTGTGTCCAGTCGAAATAATTTCCTTTTTCATCAGTGACAAGAAAATGTGTCATCTCCCCCCGCCCTCCAGCAATCCTATATTTCTACAGGGAGACGCAGGAGGGGATAACGATAAAATAGCCATTTTGGCCCACCTCCAGAAAGGTATTTCAGCTCTTGATTTCCACTGAAGTCAAACACACTCTTAGAAGTGAGGGCAAGTTAATATTGAGTGGCTCTGGGCCTTCGGTGTTGCAAAGCCATCTCGTCATCTGATGGAAATCTCACTATGCTCTATCATGGGATCATGACTTGTTCTTTTTTGGAGTATTGTTTTATTTAACTCAGACGATGCAGTTCAGCCCAGAGCCCAGTGGTATCCATTCTTCTTCCAAAACAATGACAAAATCCTGCCACTGAAAGATGCAAAGTATCCTGAAGAAGTAAGAGCAACTTGGGTGCACCACGCTTGAGTAGGAATGCGAGCTATGACAACTGACCTACTGTTCACCAAATGACTGTGATCCAGAGCCCTCCAACACCCCAAACCAAGGCAGAAGAAGGAGCCACAAGAAAACCAGTCTGCCTGGGAACTCAGCAAAAGGATGCTTATGGTGGGGGAAGGACCCTCCTATTTAGCTTCCCTTCCAACAACGCCACGTGTCACATTAGATAGCATAAGTTAATGAGAGCTGAACAATGACTTTTGAAACATGAAGTCCAGACAGTTGCCAACTCTTATGACTGTATTGTGCGGGTCACAATGTTTATTGTTTTTCTTAAAGCTCCGGTTCCAGGAGGATATAATGAATATCTGGGCTTTCATTTCTCCCTCCCTTGGGAAAAAAAAGTAAAGAAAAAAAAAAAAAGAGTTTATTTTAGTCCTCATGAATGTTGAAAAAGCTAGAATATATGTCCTGAGTATGCCTCAAGCAAATGTGCCAAAATCAAGGATTCAATGTAAAAGAATCCAGAGTACATTAATTCTCATTATTTCTATGCCAGTCTCAGAATTTATGAGCCTGCTGTTTCGTGATTCATCATTTCTGCATGATTGGCAGGGGTGCAGTGGAATATAAGAGGTAGCTCAGAGGAATAAAAGGAAAAGGCTAGATGTTTGCCCCGGATCTCTATGGTGGTATGGGATGGGCAATTATTTACAATTAGTCTTCTGCACCTCAGTATAGTGTTCCAAATTTCCTTGCCTGTCACTCTTGCATGTTAAAGGTATTAATGCCAGGCTTGATTAGGAAGAGTTTGATAAAATTTTCAGGAAATTTTGGAATCAAGATATTTTTCCACTTTCATTTCATTCAGTCTATGATTCCCATCTCTTTTTATGTGTCCTGCCCAGCAGAAGTTTTGCAACAGCTCTTTGCCCCAGGCATGGCCTTTTTGCACATTAAGAAGCACAAAAGACATGGAGAATAAAAGGTGACCTCATTTTTGTTTGCACAGGTTTCTTAAGAGAAAGGGGTTGCCATCTGGGTGGAAATCTGACAAAACATCACAGGAGGGGTTGGGCCCATCAGCCAAGCCGAACAGCTGTGGGGAAACTACATGAAAACTGAACCACTCCAATGGAATAATTTATTGCGGTTGGCTTGCAGAGATAATAACAAAAAGAAGCTCAGCTCTTTTATCTGCTGTTGCAGCATGAGGTCTCATGCCAGACATTTGCAAAGCAGCATTTTCAGGCTGTGGTGAGAGTTTCACCTGTGATACTGTGCAGGAGTCAGCTAGGAGGAGAAATGGTAAATGGTACCTCTGTGGCTCCACGATGTGATGTCTCAGAGCTTCAGTCCATCCCTTCACCACGTCCTGCTGGTGAAGTCCTATTAATCATCCTGTGCTAGGTCTAGATTGCAAATGCCTAACTGGGGACATTTTTGGCTGGTCCTTGGCTTGTTGTGGTCATGTTGGGTGAAAGTCACCCAGTCAAAAGCACTGGCCTGATGTACTGTCGCTGCAGCTGGGACAAGGGACATCTCAGAACATCTCACCTCCTCTCTTACAACAGTGGTGTATCCCATAGAGCGTGTTTTCATCAGTTGGGTCCTCCAGGAATCTGAATGCCTAAAAATGCCCAAACCACTTGGTTCCAGATCTCCTCCACCTCAGAATGCTCCGTCAGCCCATGATGACCTCCTTGCCCTTGGTTCTCAGGGATCCAACAGTGCCTACCTTCTTTCTTGGCTGGATGCATGCTTAGATGATTGCAATGATTTTACTATTAGTGGTAATTTACTTCTGCAGGACTACATGCTGGCAATTAGCACTAAAAGTACTTCAGCCAAGTCAATCAAAGAAATAAATAGCAAGGAAAATAGAGAGAGATAAGGTTTGCTGGGAAACCACTTCCAGTTCGACCGGGTAATTCTCAGGTATGCTCAATAATATTTCACCTAACTTTCAGAACAAAACAAAATCAAATGAATATTATACATACACTCCAAGAAATGCTGGTAGAAAGGATCCTCTGGAGGTCTCCCGTCCAGATGACCATCAAAACATCATCATCTATTGCCTGTTGTATTGTTTGCCAGTACAGAAAATAGTTTAGCTTTGCCTACTTTTTTTGTTCCCAAGTAGTTGGCAGCTGCTCTTAGATCCCTCCTTAAACAAGCCCAGCTCCCTCAAGCTCTCCTTGTAGGTCTTGCACTCCAGGTCTCCAACCACCTTGGTAGCTTCACAGAGTTTTGTGTTTCTAGTTTTATAAGTAATCTGGAAGGAAGGTGGGCTGAGATACTTACAAGCAAGGCAATGCAAGGAGATCAGAAAGAGCCTTCCCTCAAAGGAGTTAACACTAGCTTTGGGGCCTCGAGGAGTTTGCAAGTCTCAGAAAAGATGCTGATAAGTGCAAGAGCGGATTTACTGGGTAGGCTGGGAAAATCCATCATCCTTTCCCTTTTAGCAATGCCCCATCCATCACACATGCAGTGCTACAAGATGAGGAGCCAGACCATTGCCCTTCTTCACGTTACAGCTCCCTGTAGCCCAGGAGCACTTGAGCCTGAATTTAGAGGTCTCTGAGACTGTTCATCTGCAGTGGAGCATAACACACGGTTTGTAGTTTGTTCTGCCTTTCCATTACAAACCTCTTTCAAGTTGCATGTGACTTTGTCACACTTCAGCAATTCAACTAGATATTTCCTATGCCTTGGGCTGATTTCTTGGTGTGAAGCTTTCACAAAACCTGTCCCTCAGCCTGAGGACATTAAGTGGCTTTGCCAACATCTCTTTCTTTTTTTTTTTTTTTTTTTTTTTCCACCTTGTTTAATTCTCAGGGTCAGATTTTCAGCTGGTGTCTACAGTTCACAACCGCTGTGTACCTAGCCAGCAGCTGCTGCTATCTAGGCAAATTGCAATCTGTGCAGAAAGCATTATGTTTTCTTGGTACTGTTAATTCTCATTTAGGCATGAGCCTTTTTCTTTCTTTCTTTCTTCTTCTTTTTTTTTTTTTCTTTTTTATCTTTTGTAAGTCAGGGCTTGCCTGGGCCATGGTTGCAGAGACGTCAGGTCCATACCATGTAATGCAAAGCCTGAGAGCTGGGGAGCATCATGTGGCAGTGTCTGACCCAGGTTTGGCACAAATAGTGCCAACACAATGCTGACGCTTGGATGCTTCCGCATGATGCTCCGAGTCGCAGAGCTGGTGGGGTGTCTCATTTGAATGACTTTTGCATGAGTGCACCTTTATTTTTTGTGCTTTACTCACAGCTTTCATTTAAAGTGCCTTCTTGCCTTTTCTCCCAGAAGCTGGTGTGTAACATCTTTACTGAGAACTGGTTTCTCAGCCCAGGTTCTGTGGACTCCCAGGCACCAGAGGAAACTCCACCTAAGTCCTTGCAGGGGAATATCTGGCCCATCAGCCAAGTCCAGACTTTACCTTGCACGTGGCTCCCCTGATGCCAGGATTCAGACTCGCACATGGGTGACAGAATTGTCTCAAAGACAGTAGGTTGGTTAACTTTTGAGTTTGCCTTTCCTGAGCAGCCTTTTCTTTTCTTTTGTACACCCAGTCAACCCATATGAGTTATTTCTGCTCTGGTTTGTTCAGCCTAAAAAATATCCATTTTCATTGTAAATAGCCGTGTGTCATCTGTTAGAAATAATCTTGTCTAGGCCTGTGAAGGGCTTGAAAAATGTGCTAATATTAAGCAGATTTTCCTATTAAAATCCCTGTGTCCCATGAAAGGTCAGGCAGTGCAGTTCACACGCTCCAGGAAAGACAAATAAAGGCATTAATGACTGGACCTGGTAAAGAATTAGCTGCAGTCAATAAGTTTCTAAGGCAGTCATGGGGTCAGGGCTGTAATGTATTAATTACCCACATGGGGCAGTCCTCCTTGCTGAGTGGGTACCATATTAGTGTGATGCACATCATAGATCCGTGAACCTGAAGAGAAATCAAGTTTCTGCTGCCTGTGGTGGCTTCTTTAATGGCACGAAGGGCAGCAGAGGCACTGGAGGGGTCTTTCCAAGCAGATGGACCTGGGGACCGATTGTGCTGCCACACCTGGGTCTCTGCGGATCACGCCACAGAGATCACATGTGTCACACAGGATCAGGCCATCCACTGTTCCCTCTGGTCTGCAGGAAAGGAGAGGGGTGGTTTTATCTAGTAAAGGAGAGGGGTGGTTTTCTCCATTAGAGTGTCTGGATGCAGCACTGAGTGTTTATGAGTTCTACAAGACTTGTGGGTGAAAAATATGCTGCATGAGAAGTAACCGTATTTACTGTCACTTCCAAAGCAATACGTTAAAGATTCGTATTATAGGAGCAGCTGATGGAAACATGCTGGTGGTGGTGGCTGGTCTCCTCATTCACAATACAGCCCCTACGGCTCCTGGTGAGCGGGACTGAGGATATTTCTCTCTTTCTGAGGTCACATTTGCAGTAAGTCACTAACCAGGCAGACTTTGAGGGACCCCAGTTAAGGTCCTTAGTTCTCCTGTGCCAACCACTACTAAGGGCAATTCCCTCTGTGAACCCACCTCTAAGTGCCTTGCAGAACGTGACCCTCTGTCCCTGAAGTTGGCAATAATTGGGCAGCACTCCATCATGTTGGGAAGAAATGCTCCTCATGTTCATGCTGGGAAGGTGGCTCATTACTGGCCTCTAGCTGCTCTAAAATGCTGGTTGCATCTTCGGGGTATGGGTGGAAAATATTGGAAATTTGGACTTATCTCCAGTTTAGAATCATAGAATCATAAAACAGCCCAGGCTGGAAGGGACCTCAAAAGACCAATCAGGTCCAACCTTTTGTGGGAAAAGGGTGCCCAGATGCTAGTCTATCTAGCACCCTCTGCAATCACATCTTGAAAACCTCTGGTGATGGGGATTCTACCATGTCCCTGTGGAGATTGTTTCAGTGATTAATTGTTCTCACTGTAAACAAGACAAAATATTTCCAGGTGCAGCTTATACCCATTGCCCCTTGTCTTCTCCATGTGGCTCCTTGTGAACAGAGAGCCTCCAAACTCTCTGTAGCCATCCTTTAAGTAATGGATATGGTGATGAGGTCCCACCTGAGCCTTCTTTTCTCCAGGGTGAAAAGACCTACATCCTTCAGTCTTTCCTCACAGGACAGGTTCTCCAGCCCTTTGATCATATTTGTGCCCCTCCTTTGAGCCCTCTTTTTCGTCTGCATCTTTTTGGAATCGTGGGGACCAGAACTCAATGCAGTACTCCAGGTGTGGCATAGGTCCCTCTCAGTGCCTCTGGTGCTCAGATGCCCTTTGCATCTGTCTTATCTGTTCATGGGGACTCTGGACCTGCCTCCTACTTTGTGTCAGTATTAGAGAGTACTGGTGCAGGCATCTGTCTGTATGGGTCCTGCTTGTGGAGGAGATGCTCTGGTACTGAGTACCACAGAGCCTCTCCTCGTCCCATCTGCATCATGAAGCAGAGACTTGCAAGTCTGAGACACCTCAATTCCTCCTCTTTGCCCATTTGTTCCTCCCAGGAGAATCCACCATCCACCCAAACCATAAAAGCCACCAGGGAGAAGGTACAGAAATCCCAAAGCTGAAAATCTCAGGCTTGTCCGTCTCTCCCTCCCTTCTCTCCCCTTCCCCTTGCTTGAGCAATATTCAAGAGCAATGCTGAAGCAGCATGCGAACAATATTTTCTTTTCATCCCCCCGAGCAATGAGGCAAGGAGAAGTGAAACAGCCTCCTGTGTCTGCAGGCTGCCCAGTGCTGCCCAGGATCAGTGCGCATACAGACACGTCTCTGTCCCCATGCAGAGGGCCCAGGCACCCAGCCCTGCTGCTGGCAGCATCACACACGCCCACATTGTATCTGCCTGCTTCTGCGGCTCGGTGCTGCCAGGATAAAAGCCATCTGAAGGATCTGCCCCCACAGCCAGACTCATGGCCTGGAGAGTCATGCCAAGATTTCGGAGGGTTTTCTGGGAGGTGGAGGGGGCTGGTTCATTCATTGATTTTATTTAAAAAAATGAGGGCTGTGCCATATTCAGAGCACGTCCTGTTTTCCATGCTGGCTCAGGCATTGCCATGCTGCTTCATGGCGCAATTTTACAGGTGCTTCAATATTAAAACCTTTCCCAATTACAAATGGCCTAAGTATAGCAGGCAGCACATGGACAGATGCTTGTCCTCCACCAACTTCACATAAAGCCCAATCAAGTTCTTCACATAAGGGCTTGAAAAGGCATCCAGAGCTCCCTTAGCATTCTCTTTGGTGTTCCCACACTCTCCAAGTGATGCTGAGATTGATGGGCGAGGATTTGGGTGTTCTGTTTGTGGCTTTTGCACGCAGAGGAGCCCTTAGGGGGTGACTAAGCACGGCGAACACCTCTAGGTCTTGGAGATGAGTGGAGAGGGCCATAGGAGACCACCAGCCAAAAGTAATTAACAGCCCCGAAGCTCCAGTGTATGGGTGGTAAAATGACGGGGTCCTGCCTTAGCTACTTCTGACAACTTTCATTGCAGCTCCACTTCTACATAACATCTTTTCTAGCCCCTTATTCAAACATCCTTGTTTTAATGGGTCTCTCGAAAGCAGGCTCCATTCTCTGCCTGCCATACGAGACACTGAACAGAGCCATCAAACAGCTAATTGCTAAAGGCGGGGGAGCGTAACTCTTTCAACGCCCAGAAAAGGGCTTGTTTCTAAGTATGAAGAATGAGGGAGGAGTAGGAAAGTCCACATTACCATTGCCCTTGCATCACAAATCATGGTGATTTTTGCCTCCACACCTTTAATCTGGGCAGTGTGTGATGAGTTTGGTCATCTCCCAGCCTGTGGTCCTCTGTGCATCTGGTCTCGAAAGCCAGTGCAGTGGGTACCATGGTGGGTGTGAATTTGGGTAATGGCACCGTGGTGTATGCCCTGAGTTGGTAGCCCAATTACAGGTCGTTGCCCTGGAGTTCAATATACTCTACGGATGACAATGAATAATTATTTGAAGAAAGCAAGGTGTTGAAAAGTTCAGTCACATTTTCTTCCTCACCCAGAAATTCTCTCTGGAAAAACAAAACTAAACTAAACAACCCCCCCCCCCCCACAAAAAAAAAGCAAGTATTTTGTGATTTCTACCAAAAGATCACAATCACAGATACCACAAGAAAGGCATTTTGTTATTTCTAAACCATATTTACATATTGCCTTGATCTTTTCCCCCAGTTACATCTGCATATTCGAAAATCAGATGCCTACAAGAGATTGCAGGAGGCATCCAATTTGTTGTACTGTTGGTGCAGACAGAAGTACTTTAAGTAGCAATTCCTGAACCAAGCCTACAACTAGTTTGCTAGCTAAGATCTTATTTTTAGAAAGGCATTCAATCTTGATTTAGGGACTTGATGTGATGAAGGACTCAGCACATCTTTAGATAAACCGCCCAAAGGATTCTTTATGCTTCTCATGAAAAAAGAAACGTGCCTTATCACATCACCCTTCTGAATTTATCTGCTCTCTCCTTCCAACTGGTGCATCTGGTGACACTTCTGATGGCTGTGCAACCTCCCCTGAAATCTGTGGAGGACATTAAATGTGCTGCTTACTGGTTCTGGTAATTTACATTCATATAGAAAAAGCACACAGAGAAATAAGGGATTCCTTATTTACATGAAGCCTTATCAAGCCTGAGTGAAAACAAGAATTGGACCCAAAATGTGCAACCCTCTGGCCTCTGGTTAAGAGACAGCTGTGAAGTGCTTCAGTGTGCCCAGGTTGGGCGAGGGCACTTTTGGAAATGCTTTATCTCCAGGAGGATAAGAGGGAGAGCTATGGTCAGGGCAGGCTGCAGACCTGCAGTGGGGGATGCCGAAGCACCAATCCTTTAATTTTAAATAAATACAAGCTCCGAAATGCTGTTGTTTTAGAGATCGTATTACTTGACATCATTGCAGGCTCCTGAAATCCAGCCAGCCGGTTGGTGCCTGGCCAGCTTTCTCAAGTTGTCTCTTCTCCACCACACTGAGGTGGATGGACCATGTCAAGAGGAGGCACTGAGACATTTCCACCCCTTGTCTCCCACGTGCTGCAAGAGGTGGCAGTGAAGTCCTGCCCGCCCTGAAGCAAGGCCTCATGCATGGCTGATGGGCACAGCAAGGGACTTTCCCAGCTTTCCATCACCATAAGGTCAGGCATGGGGAAGGAAGGTGTTGTGTCATTGTCCTTCATGCACCTGGGCTTCAGCTCTGGCCACTGGGCTGCAAAGCAAGTGCCATATAGATGTCTCTGGAGGTGATGCGCTCAGAGCTTGTGATATCCTGAACTAAGTTTGTGTGCATGGATCACGCACATGTAGTTAAGTATCCTGGAGATCGTTTTTGCTGATAAGCACTTGGGACACATGCAACATTTTAAAAACACTCTAATTAATAGAAAGAAAAAATAAACACTACAGCTTAAACATTAAATATCAAAATGAAATTAGCAGGGAGAGCTGAGCTGAGAGAGCAGGCTGCCAGATTTAAATCCCTGGAGACTGCAGCCAAGGCACTGAATCTATCAGCAACTTAAAGAGAAATGAGAAAAACTCTGTATGCTGAGTGTGATGGGTTTTAGTTATTTTTAGGAGAGGTGGGCAAATGTGCACATGTGTATGTCCAAGTGCAGGCAGCGAGAAACAGCAAACAACAGCAAACGGACACACGCAGCAGGTTAATCCATCTGCTGAGGGTTTACTGCTGCAAAAGATAATTGGAGAGGTCTGAAAATGAGCAGTGCAAGATTGCTGCGCACTAATGCTCCCTCTTATCCCCTTTGGCCTCTGCTTCTCCTCCCTGGGGGCTGGGGCTCCAGTCTCTGGGCTCTGCCTTGAAACCTAAACCTGCCCTGGAGGAGCCCCACTACGTGCAGGCACTTTCTGCTCGAGGTGGCTTTGGCCGGACATTTAACACAAACCAGAGCAGCGCTCTTGATACCGAATGGGCTGGTGCTTTCCCGACCTCTCACCCTAATCTGCGCCGGGCACGTTCGTCCTCGCTGTGGGATCATTCATTACCATCTAAATTCCTCAATCAGCACGGCTCCACGTGAACAACCTTGTGGAAACAGCTGATGTTGCTTTTGCTGATTAAGTTTGGATGCCAGAGCAGGTGATTTGGGCAAAAGGGAATTTGGGAATTAGAGGCAGGCACTTCACGTTGTAGCTGGGAGGTCTGCTCCCCGCTCCTATATGAGGATGGGTAGCTCAGGTGCTCAGCCGTGGGGTGACTTCAAAGCATCTCTTCCCGCACCAGTGCCTTCTTGCTTAACGGAGACAACTTCCTTCAAGGTCTGTCCATGCAAGGCATCCTGCTATTCCTTCCTCTGCGCATAGGAGCAGGAATCTGCAAAAACCTAGGATGAAGCAGGCCCTATGGAAGAAAAGCTCCTGAACAGCATCACCACAAGCGGGGCAAACATCCAGCAGCAGAGATACAAACACCTCCTATAAAAATAAGAAACAAGAGAGCAAGCGAGGGAAATCATTCCTGCTTTGGAGAAGTTTCCTCTCTGCTCAGAGGCATGGGCAGTAAATGGTTTCTGACACTTTCTGCAAAACGAGCCATTACGTCTTTTCTGTCAGGTCTCACCTGTTGTTATTTCTAATGTTTCCTCTTCCCCAGCCTGAGCAGGGTTTTGCAGCGAGGTAATATAGTTGCTTTTGTTCAAGAACCAGACAAGTTACCCCATCTTGTAACCAGGACTTTGTCGTAAATGAGCAAACATCTGTTAAATTGAGCTGTACTCTGTGAGAAGGTGCTTTTTTTTTTTTTTTTTTTTAATGGAAAAAAAAGCACAAAAGAAAATCAAGTGGGTCTCTTGCAGAGCGTGGCCAGCAGAATACACTCAGGTGAAGGTAGGGAACTGTCTGGGTGATTTATAATCTGCAATGCATTCTGGTTAAGTGTCTGAAACAGAAGGGGGAAAAAGCCATGCTGAACTGATCTGTTCTTCTTCTGGATCGTGCTTTGTTCCAGGAGAAACATCCTCATTGCAACTCAGCTCTTTACAAGACAATGAAAGTTGTTAGAAACAGCTGATTTTTCAGGACAGCTCAATGAGTGCTAATTGCTCTGAGATGTGATATTCTTCTGATGGTTTGGGGTTTTTCAGCCACAGAATCCCCAGAGCTCTTGGTCAGGTTCTCAGTTGGTGAAACTCAATCTAGCCCTCAGGACTACAGCACAAGTTTCCACAGTTTGCACCAGCTGAAAAAAGCTCACCCTGAATGCTTAAAAAGAGCAGTTTTGAATCAGAAATGTACACATATATATATATGTAAAACTCTATGCAGTCCATTTCCTTGGAAGTCAATAGCAAAGCTCCTTCTGATTTCATGGGCAGTCTGGCAGTGTGAGCTTGCTGCCTTCTGCTTTAGTGCTATTGCTAGAAAGCTGCTTCATGTTTTCCACAGGTCAACCTCTGCCAGGTCTTCCCTGGATTCCTGGTGCAGCATCAAGCAATGGCATTGCAATTCAGCAAACAGCTTGTGCTATAGAAAACTTTGTAGAAACTTTGCCCTACAAAAAGAACCTCTCCCATCTCATCTTGCCAAAATTTGAAGTCTCCTAACCCTGCTTTAGGTGCAAGAAATGTAAGAGATACTGCTTTAGTCTCACCTACAGGAAAGGGGGAGGCAGGGAGAGATGCTAGCCTTGACCCTGTTTCTTGTCCAAGTCTGCTTTCATTCTGCAGACGGAAAGTCCCGATGGGCAGAGGGACTCACCCAGCCCCCAGGCTCTGGCAGAGGGTGATTGCAGAGAGACCTTAACCTTAATGAATACTGACGTAAACCATTTGCTGAAGGTTACGCCACGACGGAGGCTGTGCCTTCTCCCCGAAGGAGTACGATGAGGTATCTGACATGCAGCCTTGTTCCTTGTGTTCGGTCAGGAACAGATCTGAGGGCAGCTAATAAACTTATCTGCATCAGATTAAATTGCTGATTCTGCCCTCCCTCCTTCCTTCCCCAGATCAGTTACACACATCAAGCCAAATAAAGATAAATGCATGACAGAGTTCATTCAAGTGATTGAAAATCAAGATGGAGCAGCATATTTTTCATCAATGCTATCCCAGGAAATAAAGATAAATTCCCCCACTTCATATTTTAACATAGCTTATCATAATCACCGGTAATAGCAACCAAATGTTTTTCATTTGTTACATTTTAAAGGGGGCTGGGGGAACAGTTTCCTGGTTGTAGGCTCATCGAGCCTAATTTTAAGCTAGTGTCAGGGGTCACTTCCACTTTATGTTGCATTTCTGATGAGCGGTTTCTGCTGGAATACCTGGCTTGGCTAAATGGCTGCAAGAAAGAGGAGGGCTGCGGAAGGCAAAGTGATGGTGGTGGGGAGTGGGACTTGCCCACTGGGTTTCTAAGAGAAAAACAAGATAATACCCCAAAAGGAGGAGCGGTTTTTATATCTGTAGAGACATTTGTAATCTGGTAGGGGTAGGGAAGGAAGATGGAAAGAGAAGGACAGGCACATGCGCTGGTTTGGGAGAAGTGATATCACGGGAGTTGAGGCATGCCAGGCAGTGACCATGGGGTCAGAGCCCGCTTGGCTCTCATGCATCCTGCAGTCTCATTAACCTAGGCCTGCAATTACTACAATGGGATGTTCCGGGTGTGTAGCCATTGTGTTTTCAGTTTTGTTATTAATATTGGAACCAGAGAACTGGCAGAAGCTGGGGCTTCAGGGTGGGCTGGGATTCATTACCAATGAAATGCAAACCTGGATCCAGGGTGGCTCTTTACAGGTATGTTCCCCAGAGAGAAAGAGGACTTTTGGAGATCCCATGTTCTGTCCCCATCTCCAACATTACCTAAAGTGTCTTTCGAAAGCACTTTAAACTCCATGAAGCTTTGGTTCCCTTTTCTTTGAAATGCCAACATGAAGTGGGAGAGCATCCTCTAGGACTTTCCATCAGTATACAGAGGCTTAGGCCAGATCTGAGCCATCCCCAAGGATTTATTGGTGTTACTACTCTGCACTCCATTCCCTTCTTCCCTGGGCCCCTGAGTCTCCAGATGGGCTGCTGATCAGTGCAATAAAAAGTGGATGGAGAAAACCTCCATTACCTCAAATAATCTGCACCTACAGGATACTGGTTTATGGTCCAGTGCCCTCTGACTCTTTGTTAAGCGAGCAGCAATATTGTCACGCTGATGGAAACCTTATTTACTCATCCGAAAGTGAACACTCTCCCACAGTTGATAATACACTGGTTGGAAACTCTTCAAGTAGGTGAGGAGAAGAAGGCCACAGAGGTGGTGGTGAGGCCAGGAAGAAACCCACCTCCAGGTCTAGCAAGCAGATGACTGGAGTGCATCAGGAGTGGAGAAGAACAGGAATGAGCATCCCTGAAAATCAGTGTGTTGGGACACAGACTTAAAAAGCATGTAAGTTCAGGAAAGTAAAGAGGTCTGTTTTTTGTTTTGTTTTGTTTTGTTTTGTTTTGTTTTTTTAGTTTTTTTTTTTTTCCAGGAATCTCTGTTTCTTCAAAGATAGTCTCAGAGATGGAGTCAACAGCAAAAGTCCCATAAACCCCAATGAAGACTAAGAGGAACACTTTTGGACTTGTCATCCTACAAGCTGGCAAATGGCTTGCTCATTAGTTCTTTTGTTTCCTCCTCCTTCTGCAAACATAGCCCTGATTTTTCAACAATAAAAGCATCAGAGGAGAGGAGGTTAAAGCTGGGGAGTGGGTTCACCTGCCAAGCTCCAACCCATAAATTTTGGTAGTTTCTAATATAATCATAACAGCAATAAAAAGGGGCTTTGGAGCAGAATGTCTCTCGATTGCAACAACATCTGGAATGTTTGTGTCCTGGTGGTAGATTGACAGCAATATCCCATATGGGACAAGAAAGGTCATGGCTAGCCATGGGAGGGGAGCTCTTTCCTAAGGTCTGAGCAGAGAAAGTTGAAAGGTAACATCATCTGGTGATAAGCTACCAGTGCCTTACCCTCTGGCAAAACGCACATGATACAAAGGGATGGAGAGAGGAGAACAATTAAATCTCAGGAATACAGCTGGAAGGCGATGGGGGAACCCAAGTGGCTTAAGGAAAATTTAAGCTTGAAACCTTGGTTTGTCACCATCCATGTTTTGAAGGTGTTGGGAAGCTGGATAATGAGAGGGAAAGTAATACATTTCATGGTCTCCAGCTGAATGGACCAGGGATTGAAAGTTAGAGAGGTGAGATGGGCTCCTGGTCACCCACCTGCACAGACCTGGGCTTCTGCCTGGTCCATGCAGCCTTCCCATGGAGATGAGAACATAGGAGAGAGATGGGAATGTGCAGGGGTCACACTTCTCAGAACCCCAGACTGGCTGATGCTGGGAGGCAGCTCTGGGTGCCTCTGGTCCCAGCCCTGCCCCAGCAGGGACACCCAGAGCAGGGGGCCCAGCACCACGTCCAGGCGGCTTTGGGAGCTCTCCAAGGAGCAGCCCCCAGCCCCTCTCTGGGCAGCCTGGGCCAGGGCTGCGGCACCCGCCCAGCTCAGAAGTGCTTCCTGGTGCTCAGAGGCACCTCCTGGGCTCCAGGCTGGGCCCAGGGCCTCTGGGCCTGGCCCCGGGCCCCCCTGAGCAGAGTCTGGCTCCGGCCTCTTTGCAGCCTCCGTTCAGGTACGTGTTGGTAAGATCCCCCCAATACCCTGCTCTGTGATACTTCAGTATCAAGTCTTGAGCACATCCCTGCACCCTGTCTCTCTCAGGTGCTCCTGGGTTCTCTGGTCTCAGTGAGGACACCAGGATAAATGCAGGATTAGTCTCTTAAAGTCATTGGAATAGTTTCAGACCAAAGCTATCGCAAAACTACGGCTGCAAGAGTCCCATGGAGAAAATAGCAAATGGCTCCAGTGAAACGCTCTTCATGAAGCAGAGGTGCTTCCTGGGCATGAGTATCCTTACACATGCAGGGCAGGATAAAAGAGGTTTGACATTGCACTGAAATGGTTTAGGAATATGTATGGCGATGACCAAAGGTGGAAAAGAAAGTGGCGGGTGGGAGTGTCTTTACTCTCTGCAGCTATTCGGGATTATCTGTTCATGTCCCTTGTACCTACAGAGCTGGAATTTCACCAGGACATCTGGGGCACTGAAAGTCAGCAAACAACCTCAAAGAACAAGATCTCAGCTTTGTGCCTGCTCCAAAAGACAACACTGCAGTCCTCGCTGGCAGCTGGCATCACTGCTTCAGTCATCTGTGTTCAAGGGAAAAACGTTCCCTATTGAAATCCTACTGCCACTTCCCGACACCCAGACAAGCCTGCTGGGGCCCCAGTCCACCCCCCTGACATCAGAGCAGGCAGAATGAGTGAAAAGCAAAGCAACAACAGCAAAAAAAACCACAGCTATGGACAGAAAATGAGCTATCCCCCCTGCTTGCCTCTCATTTGCTAGATAAAATTACTGCAAGCTTTACTATGCCTTGTGAGCTTTGCAAACAGATTAAAAATGTATGTTAAATAATAACAAATCCACAAATCATAAAGAAGGGCCAAATAATCTCTCTGTATCTCATTAAGCAGCTGATTTACGGACCATGCTCCTTGCCCTGGTACCTGGGCCCTGCTGTTCAGGCAGTAGCATCACCGAGAGCTTGGAGAACCTAAGTGTGAGCAGACTCTCAATAGGGGATGGGACGTTTCAGATATTTACTGGCCAGATTCGTGTGGCCAAATCCACAGAGGCATTTCAGTGCCTAACTTCTTGTTTAGGCACCTGATTTCTCACTCATTTCAATAGTAAATTAAGCACTGAAACAGGAGCTGTGCATTGATGTCTGTAAATCCTGGCCCTGCTGACTCCAGCAGAGCAGCAAGGGGTTTTGTGGTGGAGCTAACGAGCTGGGCAGAAACCAGCTACCACGCTGTACCTCCAGGTGTCTTTATGGCCATCGTCTTTCCATTTTCCAACATCATCTTGTTTCCATTTTCTCTGTCTGCTCCAGTGCTGAAGTGATAAACGCAGAACAGATCTCCAAATAGGTATGGGTGAAGCAGTTTGGTGTTGATGGAGGAGACCACGGCATGGCAAGGATGAGCTTTTGCCTTTTTATTCTCAGCGTGGTGCCTTTTTATCCTCAATGTGCTGCTTCTGTTTTCTTTTTTGCTATCTATGTGCACCCCCTCCAGATCTGCACGAGTTTACCCAGATTTCAAAATGCCAAATGACAGAAATCCAGGTAGGTCTGAGCTTTCTCCACCTGAGCTGTTCATCAGAGTAATCCCCGTGGAAGACAAGGAGCTTTTTCCCAAACCTCGACCATCCCAGAGTTACACCTCTGTAATGGCCTGAGGCCAAATTCTCAGCTGAGGGAAACTGGCACAACCTTGACCTGAAAAGGGCTGTGAGACTCCGTGCTGAGGGGTTGTGATCATTCCTGGCTGCAGCCATATTCAGGCCTGGCAAATACACAATGTAGTAAAACCGATGCAAACAAAGAACTAAATGAAAATATTTAGGAAAAAAAAAAAAAAAGCTGTGTGAAAAGTAGTAGTTCTGCTATATGGTACCCTCATCTGCAATAAAATATTCAGTAACACAAAATGCTTAAAAATGGCTTGAAGACACAGATACCTATGGAGCCGCATCTCTTGTTAGCCAGTTTTACTGAATTTTGCATCTACACAGCACCCAAACTGTCACATGGTACAATGAAATATCACATTTTTCACCTTTCTTTCCATGGTAAGGCTCAGGATGTGTCCCTCTTCTGTGGACAAAGAGGTAAGCAGGCCCTGAAGAGCATTGCTAGCTGAGAAGGAATTTGTCAGGGAGAGCAACCTGCTATTGCTATTATTCACACAGCTCGATAACGCTGAAAGAAAGCACGGCATAAAGCAAGGAACCTGCAATGGTTTCTAAAATCAGCCAGGCTAAACATCAGGGGAAGGATCTTATTCCCTCTCCAGTCCTGACGGAGCACATGCACTGAATTTACGGCGACAATCCTGACCAGCCTTTGGGGCGATGGGGGAGAGCCGCACGTACGCTGCATATTGCATCAGAGGGATTTTGCTTCCTTGCGGAGAGAGGCACAGGTTGGCGGAGCTGGAAAGGAGACGCGAATCTGCAGATTTATGGGTGGGGAGATTTTGCTTGGAAGAGAAGCGGTGGAAGGAATGTCGGGGAGGCGAGGAGCTGGGCACCGGCCGGGTGGGACGCCTTGCCAGGAAGGGCGGATGGGTCACAGCCCCATGAGGATGGCTGTGCCTTGGCAGGGGCTGAGCAAGCTGCAGTCCTGGCTCGCGCACCCAAGGCCTGTAGGGAGAATGAGTGGTTTACCAGAAACGGGCTGGCTCCCACTCTTGGTGTTAATCTGAAGGAATTAATGCACAGCAGTGCTGGGCAATGTTGCCCAGACTCATGCACCCGTTCCCAGCAAATGGGAAAACAGTTTACTGACTTTAGTAGGAAAAGGCATCCAGCACGTTTTGGCCTGCTGGACCAATCCATTGTTTTGGGGGTCAAGATGGAAGATTTTTTCCTATCAGCTTCTGGAGGTGCTGGTTTAAATTGCTGGTTGTTTAATTGTGATCGTAAGCAGAGGGCTGCACAGACTCTGCTCTGTTTTCCAGGCTTCTGAGAAACCATGCGGGGATGTGCAGAAGATGGCTGCGTCCATCTCCAGGGCAAGGGGGAAGCTCGCATCACCTCCTAGACACCGCAAGCCTGATATTATGTGACAACACCACAAAAGGCAGGATTTTAATGGGGTCAAATGAAGAAACCTCACCAAGGCACCAGCCTTCTGGGGTTGGACATGCTATCATCACCAGCCCTTGGTGGGGTCACACATGGGACATCTCCCTCCCTCTCTCAGCTATGACATTATGTGATTAAAGTCTTTGAGGCAGAGAGACAATTTGGACCTCATGCCAGAGGAGGCCCTGTACTGGTGTGCAGAGAGACACACCAGTGATGACAATTACCTTTGAATCCTAGGCTATAATTTTTGGATACTGAGCTCAGAGCAGCTGACCTGTCATTCTGCAGCAAGACCATGAGCCAGGGCCATGGAGGTCATAGAAAATAAGACAGCAGCAAATGATTCATTCTTGCAGTCACTCAGTCCTCAGGAGCAATAGCTATCTCAATCTTCAGCTTGGAGGCTGATGATGAATGGTTTTATTACCAATGATAATTTAAACCATGTGCAATATTTACCATATTACCTGTTTGCCTCCTTGCCCTCAGCTATGGGAGTTCTGCTTTAAGGATACTTTTATCATTCACCTCTTGTGCTGGGATTGGTGAAGCAGTACAGCATGACAGAGGACTTTCCTCATCCCCTTTCCAAAAAGACCTTGCTGTTTTGGGGTCTATTTCTCTCCCTTAAATTGCCTTTTTTTTTTATTATTATTATTATTTAATTCTTTCTCTCTCTTGCTTCTTAAAAAAACTGCCAGACATCTTAAACACATTTACAAATACATGTCCTCCGCTGTAATCCATTATCTAAAGTTCCCATGTGGGCTCCATCATCAGAGACTGCCAGATTGATAGTGTGGTTTGCATGGGGCCCCCATCATGGAATGGGTTTGAAACAGGATTAGTGCACACAGAACATCCTCTTTGTTTCTACCTTTATTGGAAAGAGGGAATGGGCTGTGTCAGGTGAAGGGCATGAGCAAGATGCAAAGCAATGACCTACTTACGTGAGATAACAGATGGCAAGATGGAGACTGGGGAGGTGGAAAATAATCCTAAGGAGGAGAGTAGAGGTTCCTCTGAAAAATCTGAAATGGCACTATCCTCACTGATGGCTTTCAGCTGTTCGGCTGCATCTGGAGACTTCTGTTTTATTAAAAAGGGTTCACATTTGAGATAGGCAAAGGCTGAAATCTGAACTCTCACACACCTTGGAGGGGTTTGGATTTAGCCCTGGATCCAAACCACATCTTGAATATCCAGGGGCTGAGAACAGAGAAAAGTGGTGTGTCAAGAGGTACATTTTGAGGATTCAGAAAGTCAGGTTGTACTACTCTTGTTACCATCGGCCAGTTTAATCAAGGGGGTGTTGTTCCCTTGCTGGGCTGATCAGCAGCATGTGTGACGGGAGGAAATACAAATTTCCAAGTTTCAAGTATGCACAGAGCATAGTCTCGCATTCAGCTCTGTGATGCTTGGTGTGCTGTGCCTCTAAAGTGACCCAATGACACAGTTATTTCCATGAACAGCAATGACTCCCACAGAAATCGTCACCTCTCCCAGAGGTATGTAATTCTGATAGTGTCAAACCACATTATTCCAAAGCTGATTGTCCTCATGGTTGATAAGAAAAGCTTTAGAAGACCAACCATAATGGCTCAAAACTTAAATGAAGAGTTCAACAAGCACATTGTATTGCATAATCTCATGATTTGGGTGCCAAAGCCATGTTTTAAAGTGGCTAGGACAGAAAACTCTTCAGGCACTTAGTCTGGAAATGGAAGAATGGGAGGAACCCAGCTGCCATGTGGGTTCCTGCAGGCCCAACTGAAACAGCAGGGAAGTGGCAGACGTGTATCAAGAACAGTGTCCAGCTCTGAGTTTCTAGCAGGAATGGGGACATTTTGTTTCACGTATGCCACCAGAGGAAAGCTTCCAATTCCAGACTGCATTAGTCAAACTCATGCTGAAGTCAAACTCATGCACACGCTTTGTGCAAAACCTACAACCCCAGCCGAGGCCTGGTGAAGTTATCTCGCAGGTCAGCTCCAGCCTAATAGCAAGCAGATCCAAGTCCACTGAGACCCACAGCGTCACAGCCACTTGCCTTGGGTCTGGTTTTCCAGCAGAATGGGAGCATTCTTGTTTCTAACGTGGCTTCATTTAACTCTCTCTGGTTTTGTCCATGTAGAGAAAAGTGGGGAAAAAAAGCCCACCTACGGCACTGAAGTGGGATGCAGGAGGACTTTTGTACATCTCTTCCCTGAAGTACAGGCTGCCTGTCTGACCCTGGGAAATCATTAAGTTTATGAAGTTTCCCCATTGCAGTTACAGCAGTGCCATTTCCTTATTGCACACTGTTGTTACAGCAGTTAATGACTGTACATAAATAGTGCAGTGAGGAAAGCCTGAAATAGGGTGAAGATGGAAAACAATGAGCTATATAAAGCTCTATTTCTTCCTTGTAAGCCACCATCTCACAAGAGGGGAAGTTGTCATGAGACCTGGCCACGTCAGTAGTTTCTGCAGTTCATTCTCCCAGCATTTTCACTTAAACCCAGGGAGATGTTTCTCATTCCCAGTATTCTCCAGTGCATGTTTTATGGTCCCAATGGGAGACTGGTGGCTTTTGTGCTGAGATGTGTGACAGCCATGTGGCAAGCATCATTTGTTTATCTTGCCAGACGTGTGCTGGGTCTGGATGGGGTCAGGTTGCTGCACAGATTTCTCAGCTTTGGAGCTTCTGATGTCCTTCCAGGTATCCCTGAGGTCCTGAGTTCATGGAGGTCCCTGTCTTGAGAGCCCATCTGTAGGGGCAGGAAGGAGGATTAGTTAGCCTGCCCTGTTTGCAAGCAAGCTGAGGCTTTTTGCAGTGAACTTGCTCCATAATCCCCTCTCAAGGTTCTGCATGCAACCAAACACATTTGGCTACCCCTAGTGGTTCATTAATAGAGTTTATAATGAAACACTTGGAGAGAAAGCAATAAAGTATGATCCCATAAAGAGAACTATTGCAAAGGAGAAAGGGATTCAACCCCGAATGCAAGCTGTCAGTCAGACCTTTGAAGGTGATGAGGCACGCAAACACAGCCCTAGGCACTGGGTAATGGTTCCTCTTATTTCCTTTATATTTAAGTTGTTTTAGAAGTGGAGAGCATAGGCCCCTCGTGCACTGCACATACATGTAATAAGAGATGATCTCTAAATGGAAAAGACATACTAACAGCAGGGGAGAAAAAGGGAGGAAGAGATTTGCTTGCTCTCATCTTTTGTTTCTGCCTTAGATCAAGCAATAACTGAGGTCTCCTGAGTCCAGCTCAGCGACCCTCTTGATCTCTGTTCTGGTACAGGGCTGGACCAAGGGGCGCAGCTGCTTTCCCTCATCCCCTCTGAACAGCCACAAGCCGATCCAGAGGCTGGCTTTCCATCCAGAGCCCGTGTCTGTTCCCTGGGAGAGCTCCTGTGGGGTATTTCCGACCTCTCCAACACACTCCCAGCACTCAGGAGCCACTGCAGTCCTGCGGTGCGCAGGGAAGGAGTGATGTCAGGATGCAGGCAGGCAAGACAAGGGAAATTCACTTCCAGAGGGTTATGGTGTGTGTTTTCCCCAGCGGGGCCATTGCAGCACACTGATGCTCAGACAACATCTGGGTATGCAGGCAGATCACCTTGGGGGAAGTGTTTCATGAGATGAGCCTGTATATGAGGCATAAGGAATAAAATAGGACTGTATCCGTGTTTGGGGTCACTGTTTTTCTACTTTATGACCATGATCCTAGGAGCAAATCTAGGAAATCCAAAGTGTAGACTACTGCAAAAAGGAACAAAAAATCAGAAAGAAAGCACTCCCTGGCACTGTATTACAGTCCTGCTCCCCTCAAACCCTGTTTAGCAGCATGATGCTTTTTGCCCTGGCGTTGCAATGGTTAAAAAAAATAAAGCTAAATTTAAGCTGCTGCATTACTAGTTGTAGTAGGCAGTGGCTGTCATTTGCTCACCCCTCATCTGGATGCATCCACAACTCACCAGAGGACCCAAATAAATGTTAATTGTTCTCCCAACTCACTGGCAGCCCACAGAAAATGTCATGTATGAAAGATTTGTGGCAGAGGTCAAAAATCTGGAGAAACAATAGATCAGACCTCTGCCAAATTACACAAAATTTGTAATAGGAATGAAAGATGTGGGAGTCTGAATGAAAAGGCTCACTAGACTTACCAACTGTCAGGGTTTCCTCCGGCCTGTGCAGATTTTATTATTGCTCCCCAGCATGTAGAATTTGGACAGAAGTGGGTTTCTGAAATATGAACAACAGGTGACAAAGCTGAGGACACTGCTCCAGAGACACTGGAAGAAGCTACCCAGAGCACTGCATGCAGGGCCAGGTTGCCAGGCACTGCAGCATATGGGCTGGATTCGTCCTGGGTAATGCTAAGCACCTAATCAAAGCACATAAGAGTGTGTTCCCCGGACATCCCCCCTTATGGTCAGTGGAAAGAAAGAGGTACTTCCAGAAGAAGTGAAATGCCCTCTGAAATTGTCTCCATTGGTTGCAATGTGTCGAGGATGCTCCTGACCTCAGCACCTCATTTGGCCACCTAAGGTTAGGTAAAATCAGGTCTACAGATCTAAAAATCTACGTGTGAGGAAGCTACGGGAGGAGTGGAGGTAAAGCAAAGGAGGTGGAGGTGGGCATTGGGGGGCTGGAGGAAGTGGAGGTCCTAAATGGCAGATAGGGTAGAAGAAGTGAAAAGAAGGAAGATAATGGGGTTGGGGAGTGAAGGAGGCAGGAAGCACAGCTCCTTCAGTGAATTCCTGGATAAAGAGGAGAGCAATTCTTCACAGCCATCCCCAGTTGTCCGAAACTGTAAATCATCAACTCTCATGATCCCACAAGAACTCTACCAAGATCTGTGAGCATATAAAAAGCAGCTCTGTGAGAGAAAGTTCAGGACGGACATAAAGTTCACCAGATATCAACAGGATGCACAAAAAGCCATGGAAAAGAAGACGCAGAGAGACCCTACCAGCTGGAAATACAGGAACGATCTAGTCGCATGGGATAGATGGATCAGACAGAAATGCAGCTGAATCGCAACACCCAGATTTTTGGGAACGGATGCACTCTCAAGAACACACCAGAAAGCTAGAGGTGCCTCATACTGGCCAAGCATGATCAAGGACATCCGAGGTCTGGTGAGCAGATGTTATACAGGCAAGGAAATGCTGGCCAAGCAACAAACAGAGACAACGAAAATATACAGCATCCCCAGTAGATTTTGGAACAAACTAGGAAAGGACCTTTTCATCGCAAACCACACAAACTACCTCATCGTTGCAGACAAGTGTTCAGACCGAGGGGAGGTAGATGAACTGTCAGATGAAATGCAATAAAGCAAAGAAGCATTTCAGCAGGCACCTTGTTTGACTTGCAGTAACTTTGCATGATTTACCCAGGAAGAGAAATCCTGTCCCAGCATGTCGCCCTCTGACCGTGACCAAACGGCAAAGCTGAACCAGCAGTTTTATTTGCTAAGACTGTACCGAAGGAAGCAAAGACAACGCTTGGCAAGCCATTTTCTAAGGGAGAAATGCTTTCAAGACCAGCATGACGCTCTGATTCAAGCACCAATGTCCAAATACTTGCACAGCATGAAAGAAGCAAAGGGAGTGGAAAAAAAACAACAACACAAGATGAGAAGGAAGACAGCCAAAGACCAGAGCTTACCTTTCTCACAAGCTAGAGACCTTGTAGAATACCTTTCTGGGTGTGTTTTTCAGGACTGGACTATTTCCTTGGAACAAAATGTGAACGTCGAAGAGAGTTCCGTGTACTGAGAAGTAAAGGACATATAAAAGAAAGCATTTCTTTGAAGCCACGAGTATATTTGCCCATTGCAAATACGAGCTACAGACACAGATGTAAGAGATTACTGATCCACTGAGACTTGACCAGAGGGACACAGAAGGAACATGGGCCATGAGCTAGCAGCAGATACTGGAATATATGCAAAATATCACATACCCCCAGAAGAAATACATTCTGGATAGTTTCCTGTTCTAAAAACAAAGGTCAGCCCCAGTTCACTGCAAGACATACATGGGAGTTTAAAAATAGTCAAGGGGTGAGGTCTCTGGTCCAGCCCACAGCTAGACCTCGTCTCTGTCTTTTCTTACTCTGTGTGCCGTCTACGGGCCCTACATTGCCTGCACATTCAGGAGCTAAGCTATAGGCTAGGATGAGACGAAGAAACCTCTCTGAACTCAAGTTAGTCTCATAATTCTTCAAAACCGGTAAATATTTGGCCAATCTTCCTCTAAAAAGTGTTGCTGTGAAACTGGTAAATAATACGTAACATAAACACAGATATTAAAGGAAGAGTGGTGGAATGCGAAATGGGGAGAGAGATTTATTACTCTTAGCTATTTGTACTTTTAATTTCTTCTTAAAAAAATAAAATAATAAAGCACAGAAAAAGGGGACATGTCTGAAGGTAGCATCCACACAGAGGAGGGTAATATGATAGCATGCTTATGTTTAAAGCATTTCTGGGAATGGAGGGACCCCTAATTGTGGGAAATGGTCAATAGGGAAGGACTGCAATGGGAAAGGAAGGAATCAGGTCTGAGTGTTGAATCTCCCTGTTTATGCTTGAGCTCTGGCATCTGGTTCTGCAGATTTGCTTGAGGGTAAGTGAAGGGGGTTGCAGCATGAAAGCAGAGGAAAAATGTATGGTCTGGGAGTAATTTCTTGGTAGTGTTTTAAGTCTGGGGAGATGGGGCAGATTCCTTCCCTGAGTTCCCTTACACCAAGTGCAGATTGTTGGAAGCTGGTGTAGAAAAATAGTCCCACCATCTATCTGTTTTTTTTTTACTAGAAAATGCATCTGTCTGTCTGACCTGTCAATCGCTGCCCTTATATCTAAACTTCATTTCCTTACTCACCCTGAGGATGGGGTACACTAGAAAAGTGCTCATCTGCAAGGAACTGAAAGCGCACATGGCATTCAAAAAATCCCTTTCCTTTCCCTTCCCTTCCCTTCCAATCTGTCAGATTCATGGACCAGAAAGGATATCAAATCAATCAGGCCTGGCTGTGTGTTTAGTAGTAATGGAACATAAAACACATTTGGGGCTCACCTGTTGAGAAATTCAGATAAAAGTTTCCCTTCAGAATGTCTCATTTTCATAAACACAAAAACCCTGCATGGTGAGGAGACCTGCAGAAACTCCCCCTGCTACTCAGCATGAGGATTACACAGCTGGCTTTAGCTCCATTAATAAACACCATGCTCAGAAAGCTCTTCTCTATAGGACTGTGTATACTCTACCAGGAAAGCAAAAAGGCCAAGGGCTTCAAAACTGAGTTAATATTTTGAACTTTCATTTGAGCTACGTTGGTTTTCACAAGGTGCAAAGTGGGAATTTTGACCTCTGAAACTTGAAGCACCCTAAATCATCAGCTCTTTTGTTTTTCCAGTTCGGCCCTATCCATCTCATTCAACTAAATCCACATAATCAAACAACCCCGAACCTAAAATTAGTCTTGTGGAAATGACTTTCTTGCTTCATCCAGGCAAAAAACGCCTGAGGACAGAAAGCACTGATGAAGCCTTGGTCTCTCAGCAGATAGCTGCAAAACCTGGTTTGATATAAGTGGAACAAGGACTGAACCTAATTTCCTTCCTACTGCTTATTTGCTCATTTTGGATAAAACAGGGTGCTTCAGTTGTCCTCCTTCCCTTGCTGGTTTTGTCTAGCTGGACTCTGCAGAGCAGGGTTTCCTGTGATGTTTTTGGGCCTTCCTCGTGGCTGCCAGGTAGATAGCACTGTCCCTGCCAGCCCTGTGTGTCTGAGATTCCCCAGATCATTTCCAATGATAACTGCATATAACACCTCAACATTTACTTTAGGGCAACTGTATTGAGCCCAATATTTTGAAACATCATCTGCACAAATGATCCATTGGGTTCTGTTTTTCTAAAACCGGTGGGCTCTATCATACAAACTTCCTGCTTTCCTAAGTCAGAGGGTCATTCTAAGAGGACCGACGAGTACGTGAGAAATGCACATGCACCCAACTTTGACTTATGCACCCAGTCACAGGGAGAAATGAAGTTATTCCTTTATGGTCTATTGTTGCCCCTGTCAATGTTTAAGACAACAATTCTAGGGAGCTGTAAGCTGGGAGAAGTTGGCTGTGGCCACCTGCAGAGGTCTGTAGTTGGGCCATAAGCCAGCTGATATAAAGCTTTGCCACTTACGGTGCTATACCCTGGAGATACTTACAGCCAGGTCTGATCCTGCAGCTACATCCTGGTGTTACACCACGTACAGCCAGGTCTGGTCCTGGAGCTACAACCTGGGGTTACACCACGTACAGCCAGGTCTGGTCCTGTTTGAACAGTTTCTTCTGTCAACTTTGAAGGGTTTTACTCCAGCCTCAGCTATAAAAAGCCTATTTCATAGCAGGTATTTGCTATAAGCCTCTTTAAAACTTGTACTCTTAAAAAATGTAGCTAGGAGCTGCCTGAAATGCGGTCACTGGAAAACAAGCTCAGCAGACGTGGTACTTCACTGCACTTGTCTATAGTCTGCTGTGGACGTCCTGAATATTTTTGGAGCTGGGACAGGGATTAAAACAGCATCTGCACCTAATGCTGTGCCTTAAATTCCATGCTGCCTGTTGTTCTCGGTCTCTTTTGTGTTTGTTGTCTTGATCTGTAAGTTTTTCCTGTCCTCATTTGAAGAATAAATAATATCTGCAGTGTGGAAAATTGAAGGTGGGTGAGAACAATACCCTTCCCACAACCAGCACAATGCCAGTGCTGCTGCATCTGCTGACACAACTCTCTTCACTTCAATGTTCACGTGCGGCTCTGCTGTCCCGCTCCCTTTATTTCCAAAAAAAGTCCTCGCTGGTCCATGACTTGTGGTGTAAACATTAACCACAACCATATTAGAACCACCAGACAGACTGAAGCTAGCAATAACACAGCTGTGTGATGACACTTTGTCTTCTGTGACAAAGGCTCCTTCCCTTATTTCAGATAATGATGGTGTTTTTTATTTATAAATAAGCAATTTACCAGGGGATGAGAAGCAATGACAATGGCCCGGGCTCAGTCAGCTTTCTGGGGATGCAAGAATCCACATTACAAGGGATCCATCCCATGACTGTTAGCCTCAATTAAGCAGTTTCTGGTTTAAGTGCCCGGAGATGCACATTCTTGTCAGATACTAATAGTTTTAAGTAAATGGCGACCCTTGTGTGACTTAGGTAAGCCATGTCCAAACCTTTACATGTTTCAGAATCATTCAGGCCTTGATCTAACATTCACTAATTGGAATAGTCTTTCTGACAGACTAAATATTTGCAGATTCCCTTTCCTCGGCGGTGCAGTCAAGCACTGGAATCTCAGCACTGACATCCTGTTGGCGCTGTGTCCTGGGTACTGTCCCCAGGGAGGGCGATATTGGACTTTAGCATTATCTGGAGCTGATTACCATCAGATCTTCTGGCATCCGTCCCAGTCTTCTTCTCCGTCTATTTTGTATTCTCCCTTTTGCTATTATTCTTAATTTTTTAAATAAAAGGAATATATTTGACCAGCATCAGATTTTGAGGGAGACTGAAACACATCAGGGGTCACTCAAAAGACTCAAGGCAATGCTGAGCTTCTTAGATTTCTCAGGGTTACTTCTCCTCCTGGAGGGAGGTTATTGCAAATTAACTTTGGCAAAGACTCCACGTTGACATGATGTCCAGCCACAGCTATGGGTTGAGGTGGTCAGCTCCATGGAAAGGTGCTACTGGAATGACAGAGGTGTGGTTAGACTCAAAATAATTGCTTAACTCCCCATTTTGCTATAGCCTTCCTTTACAGCTTTCTCTGTCTCAGCCTCCTGAGAGCAAAACACAATGAATCCATCCTTTTTTCCACTCTGAAATCTGCACTTCTTACTGCATGTCCATGAGTTTTCCCCATATAATAATGTAGGAAAGGCTGCACTGGGTTAGCCCAGCGATCTGGTAGCCTCTCTGTTCTACCTCTGAGAAGATGCAGGAGCTCAGAAAGGAATGAACAAGCCTGACTACAACAAGACCTGTTTCAGATCTGCCCTTGTTCTGTTCCAGGACCTTAAAAGACATTTATTTTCCATCCTCCTGCAGTTCCTGGCACTTTTTATTGAGGCTGTAGACTCAACATCTGAGGCAATGGCAGTGCTGGGTGTTGCTGTCTGACTGTTAGAAATGTAATGGACGCTACCAAAGATACCTTCATGCCAGCAGCCAGACAGGGTAGTTGGTTTCTTGCCCCTACCAAGCTGGACACACACTGCAGGTTGTTTCTTATCTTTTTTCTACCTTGGCTGTATTTTTTAGGACTGTGTCTGAACCATTTCACATGCTGCTGGGGGGAAAAATGCAAATGCACATCACTGACAAACCAAGAAACAATTTGAGATGGCTTCATTTCCATTTTCTCTACCAGCTTAAGAAGTGTTTGAGGGCTTCCTGGCATTTCTCTGTACAGGGATTTTAAGGGTGGCAGAATCCATCGAACCCCTAGTTTGATCTCCTGCCTAGCATAGACCAGGCACTTTCACCTCATAACTGGACTGGGCCCAGTGACCTGGATTTGTTTAAAGTAACTTTTCCTGAAGGTACCCTAATGATTGGCCAGCCCTTTAACCATTCCTTGATAGATCGCCACAGGCTGTCAGCTCCCCCTTCAATTTACAAGGCCCACTTGCTCATAACCAATGTCTTTTTGGCTTCAGCTCCCAGCTGTTGGCTCTTGCTGTTTTTTCTCTGAGTAGAGCCCTTTATTATTCCCTTGTGTTAAGATAATATGATTGTAGCTCTTACTGGAAGCACAGATGATTTTATCCCCCGAACTTGTGGCAGCTCGTAGCCCATATCTGTGCTCGTATAAGAGAGTCCTCAGTTAACCAGAAAAAGGGGTAGGCTTGAACCACCGTGGCCCAGGTTGGTTCTCCTCTTTTCCCAAAGCTATCGGGATGGGAAAAGGGGTTAGTTGAGCAAGTCTTTAAGCACTCTCTACTGAAGGCAGTAAACCTGGGGGAAAGCTTAATCCCTGTTTTATCCGAGTAATGCCACACGGAAAGCACAGCAGTGGGAGCAGAAGGCAACACCAGTGCTTCTCTGCAGTGAGGTCCCACCTCACAGCTCACTGCGCTTCAGTGATTGCCCAGATAATTTGGCAGCAACTGGTGGTCAGACAGGGGTGGGAGATGTTTATCCCTCAGTCTGCCATGTAGCATGAGGTTTCTGCATGCCAGGAGCCCCATAGCTCCACCTCACAGCCGGCCTGGCACCCCTGCACTGGGAGGCCTTTGTTCTGTCCTTTTCCCCATCCTGCCTCTCAGCTGCACCTCGAGTGTCATCCAAAGCCTACTGAAGTGAAAAATATTTTTCCATCGACTTCAACGGGCCTCAGCTCAGGCTCCCAGTGTGTGCATGCGTCTCACTTCCAAACGCGGCTGCCCCAGCTCAGACGCAGCGTGTCTGAAGGCTCCTGGCATGCATGTCCTGCAGCTTTCCTGCTCAGCTCTCAGCCACATGGCCAAGGACTTCACGCCTTGAGCGCAGGCCATCGCCTGGCTGGATGTGTGGCTCCTTCCAGGCTGCCAGCATTAGCAACTTGTCCATGTGCAGCTTCAGCCCTGACCGGCGTGGCTGTGTGGCTGATGCTTCTGGGGGCCCACCTACAGCTCTGCACCCCCCTCCCTCCCGTCATGCACACATAGACACCCATATGTGCACACAGAGCCATGTGCATTTCCTGGCTTTGTTTCAACAAGCAGAAAATAAAAAAGTGGGAACCTCTGCTCTAATCTGCAGGGACAGGATTCCTGAATTAATAAGTCACCAGCATCTAATTCACCTCCCTGTCCTTAGCAGCAAGCATAATGATTCCCCCTTTGCCTCTAACAAAAGCAATAAAAAGAAAAAAATTNTTTTTTTTTTTTTTTTTTTTTTTTTTTTGTGCTCCTAACACCAGCAACTGGGGGTACTTCCACGATCTCAAAATTAAAACAATCCAGACAAACAATATGTCAAGCTCTGTCCTACTTCCTGCTGCAATTATTCCTAATGTTTGGCCTCAGATCAGAGGCAGCAGCAATCTCTATAAATACGACGGAGGAGCAGAGAGCTATTTCCAACAGAAACGCCTCCCGAATCATGTCAGGAATTTATGAGGCTGAGAACGAGCCAAGATTGAAATATGTTCTGGATCAAATGGCATTGCATAGGTGGCTCTGATCAGCTTGGCAGTGGTGGGATGAAGGAGGAATCCTCCAGATGGAGGAGTGGAGGGATATTTATTGATTTAAAAAAATAATAAATTATAGCTGAGAGTGACAAGAAAAGGCATTGGTATTTTCAAACTCAGGCTCTGCCAGACAGACCCAGCAAGGAAAAGGCTTTAACAAGTCTAAATTCTTCTTCATCTTTTTTTTTTTTTATTGTGTGTGTGTGTGTTGTTCTTACTCCTAAAGCTCCCTGGACCACTTTGTGCCTGGTACATAGGAAGAAGCAATCCCTACCCCTTTACCTTTTCCTTTCTAAATCCTATCTTCCTGGGGGCATGCTTGTGGATTTGGGCCCCCCTCATTGCAGACTGTTTGGAGAAGGTGTCAGCTGGGGGGGTTCATTCAGTGCCTGCCTCTCACCAAATATAAAGTAAATGTTTTGCTGGTTCCCCTTTCTGCCGAGACCACATCAGGCTGGACAGAGTCCTCCTCAGAGCCAGCCACATTAGCCTAAATAAACCAGGTGGGGAAGGGAAAAAAGAGCCGTGGAGAGATGGACTGGCACACTGTCTCCCCTTGTTGGCTCTGGAGGTGCAGCACTAGGAAACACAGAAAGTTGGAAAAGAAGCACCAGCACCTATTTTCTTTCACTGCACGTGCTGAGGCTCGGTGTGGGATCTTTTCACCTCATTTTCCTGAACCTTGAGGTGACCAGAGATCTCAACTCTGCAGAGACATGGTGACCAGCATCATCTTAGACAGAGCAACGGTTTCTTTACTAAGCAGACTGCAAACATATAGCAGCATTGCAGCCTCAAAATGGGAGTTTTCAGGGGCAAACTCCTGGTTCACACCTTAAGATGGATTTTGGGCAGGGACAGCAAATACGATGCCATGTTTTGTGAGTCTCTGCTAGGTTCCATGAATTCCAGGCTGCTTTTGAAGGAGCTGTGATGTTCCCAAAGGGCCCAATTTTTTTTTTTTTTTTTTTTCACTGAAACCACTCCCAGATGTCAAACCCTATGAGCAATATCATAGATTGATCAAGGTGGCATCACGTGGTTGAACACCCACTTGACCCCATGCACACACAGGGAGTACAGGAGTCATGGAAAGCTCACACCTTCTGTGAACTTTTGGATCAATTTAATTGTTATGGCAAATTAGTCAGCATTTGAGGCAGCACCTGTCTATATTGTCTCTATAGCCAATAGAAAAAGACTGAAAACCAAAGAGGGCAGTTTGTTCACCACGGTCAGATATTGAAGATGAGCTACTGAGGGTGCATGGACAACTACTTTTGTCTAAATGCCAGCATTTAGAAACAATGCCCATCCTTGGCCTCTCATTTATATACCAACTCAAAGCTGGGGTATATATCCTATATTCCAAACTGTCCATGCTACTGGTAATATGTATGATAAGGGGAGTATGAAGGGAAAAGGGAGAGGTCATTTTTGAATAAATAAGGATATCGTACAGAGCCATTGGGAAGTGTCTATATACTGCTAAGGTGAACATGGCTTAGAGCTGGTATGTCTAACAGGAGGAGAGAAGCTGCAGAAGAAGAAAAAAAAAGAGTATAAATTAAAATAACCTTCATCTCAGGGCCAAATTCTCTTTTAGCTCCTTTGGGAATTCCAAAGGATGAAATGTGGGACCTGTATATTTACATTTGAATACAATAAAATTGTACCTTAGACTGCTATCAGAAGCTAGGAGGGTATAGCAAAAGAAAGAGGAGTCATTACTTGCCTTTTTAAACACTTTTTCAAACATTTCCATCTGACTATGTCTGAGCACAGGACACTACCTGTGACCTGGTCTAACGTAGCCATTCTTACATCAGGGCATTTGTAAGGACAAGAAATGGATTCTGGATAGAGATGACTTTTGAAGTGTATTTCCCCAGCTTGTGCAGATTTAGTTCAGTCCTGCTGTGGAGGCAGATGAAGTCACTTTAAGGGCAAGGTGTTACCCTCACTCACACCTACACAGCCTATGGGATTCTGCTGTATCCTCGTGTCTTCTCCAGCCCCTCTGCACATAAGCTGCAAATATTTAGACTTCTTGGCTCTCCCTTGACAATGTGTAACTTAAACCCTCATCTGTGTGACCCCTGACTTTTGCCTCAAACCTTACAACTTGTATATCATTACTGAGTTCCTGCCCCATCATTCCTGGGCCTCCTTTTGACTTTTCCATCAGATTCACTGGAGGTGGAGTTCCCATCTTTTTCCAATATTCTTCCACCCAGCTCCCTCATTCCTGGGGCCGGTCCATAATGCATAATGTTCCTCTCATGTTCCTGCCAGGTAGGTCTTTATTAGTTTTGGTCTACGTGTTGGATCATTGTTTGGATCGTTATGTGACTAAGTCCTGGACAATAACAGGATTCTGTGCATTCACTAGGGTTTCCGTCATCATTTCCAGGACCAAAATTTCCCTAATTAAAATGAGGTAAGAAGTAAAGAAAAAAAAATACAGAAAGAAACAAAGACCATCCACTGCTACCCTCTACTTGCAAAAGCCATCTCATCAGTGAAACAATGCTCCCAAAATTTGGCTTTAGATGTTACAGCCCAAGCACAATAACTTTTGTCACCTTTGACAGTTTTTTATTGCTGTTTCCTTCAACACTGGTCAATATTTGCATAATAAAGTTTCTCTGATGCTGGAATGCAGCCATGTCTTTGGAAACAAGCCCTGGCTCTGTCGAGAATGCCTCTTAGAATGAAAGAAATATCTGAATTTCCTTAATTTGTGTAGGGATTTCCCTTTCAGTAGCTTGGCTGGCCCTGGTGGAATAATAGCTAAAGGAGACATTGTACCCTGTTATTTTCTTCTTTCTCTTTGTGCTTCAAAGGTCAAGATAATATAAGCTGTAGCTCTGCTACACTGAAGGAAAATCTTCAGATAATCACTGTAAAGGCACAATAGAAGATGCAGATGGATTTTTGTAGGGGAAGCAGCTGTGGGATCTGTTTCGAATGGGTAGGATTTGGGGAAATTCCTAAAGGCTGGGAATATGTGTGGCATTTGTAAAGTACAACATACCTGGCAGATACAGAGCTAACATCAATGTTTATTAGAGCAATAACACCTGTGGCCTCCAAAAGCTGAGTGATCAAGAGAAAAGAGACACTCAGGGTCTTGCAAGTCTGCTGTGATATGTTTTAGATGTTAGTTCAAATCCAGCCTGGTTTGACAGCAGTGAAAAACTGCCATCTCCTCACTGCCTGGAGTCAGCAAATACAGTTATGCCCATCTTACAAAAGCCACAGTTGTCCCCTGTGATCTCCTTGTCATCAGGGAGCTGGGCAGCGAAGGAGCTGCTTCTTCCTCCAGGCTCACTGAGAGATAGTTTCCCTCCCACGTTACCTCTGAAGACCTAACAAGCCTCTCATATTTTTTGACCGAGGCTTCCAACCTCCAAATTGTTTGACGTCACTTCCAACCTTTGCAGGGTGATATCTGAATGGGTATCTCAGCTGGCAAGCCTGCCTTCTTTGCCCTACCTAACCTGTGATCTCCAGAGTAACTTCTTGCAATGGTGCATGAAAATAAAATATGGGAACATCTATTTCCTTTGAGGTGGGCAAGGTGTGAGGTTTGAGAAATCTTCTTCCAACATCTACAGAAATGGGACAGCAATGTGCCCATAACCCCAGCGATTAAAGTGAAGGCTTACAAGGCTGACTGCTTGGGAGATGCGCTGCTGGCCTTCACACCTCCACAGACTGGCTCTTCCAGGCCAATAGCAAGATCATTGCATAAACAGATGCAAATTCCTCAAGTCAAAGCAAGGGATGGCTTGTTCCATAGTGACCTTTCAGTCACTTATTCATGGATCACAAAGAATCCAAAGTGTGTCCATAATTTTATGTTAAGTTGGTGCCTGAGGCTCCTATCTACCCCTTCTTACGCAGTCAAATCACTCATACTCCCATAGACCACATCCAGGCTATCAAACAGATTTAGACCACAAGTATTTTGGCACAAGATCTTTATGTATATATAACAACATATCCGTGCTCATGCTGCGTGGGGACCTAGAGGTTTGCTCTAATATTTGCAGCAGTGTCAAAATATGCCTGGAATGCTGAACCCATGCATTCTGGATTAAGGACAAGCTGGGTTTTCTTTCTCATAGAGCAGTCAACATCTGCTGGCCCTTCGTGGAGATGCAACCCATCATCTGTGAGCAGCTGGATGCCAGGGCTCAAACACACAACCCAGTTACAGCAGCTGAGCACATTGCCACATGTTGGATGAGATGTAGGAACTATCCCAGTGCATATTCTCCATGCAGGGCAGGCAGAAGTTGGACACTTCTGCACGGTAAGCTGAGCTGACGTGAATGACCTCAGATTCGGCTGCTATGGCTTGTCTTGCAGTTGATAACCCTATTAAAAGGCTCTGTCGTGCTGAGGACCTAACCAGGGGTATTTATAGAGACTTGTTGGGTTTTGACTATTGCCATGTGTCTTTCCAAAGGAAGGTTTCACTGAGGCATGATTTTCATCCCATGAAGGTGAGCAGGGAAGTCAGTCAGATGAATGCATGTCTGACAAAGTATTTCCAGTGTCTGCACTGGCAAAGATCTTTTTGCCTTCTAAGGGCATAGCTCCCCTAAATCCACAACAAATCCTCATGTAGTGTTAAAACAAGTAGGGTTGTGCTCCATTCAAGCCTCGAAGCCCATTTACATGGCCTGGTTTGTATCACTGCGCACAGCTCGGGGCTGCCAGCAGGTCCATAGTACATGGCATTTGGCCTTGGGCCTCCTCTGGGCCTTGTGCGATGCCCCGCGGCCCTAGTTCACAGTAATTATTGGAGGAGGGACAGGGGGTTCAGTTCAAAGTGTCTGAAATATTAAGTGGGCTGTGCTGCAGCCTGCCAGAGCAATGTTTTTATAGTAAGAAAGCGAGGGTAGGTGTTACAAGCTCTGAGATGTGGCATAAAGACCTGTGGGGGTGTTTGAAGGTGCAAAGCCTGCTGGGACAGCGTTGAAGGACTGAGCGGGGCAGAGGGAGCCAAAAGTGGTGCAGTCTCATCACCAACACCTACTCTACTAAATAAAGCTGGCCGGGGCCTTTTCGCTGGCCCCGAGGCCAAGTGTCACAGCGTGGCTTGTGTCCAAACACCTCAGCTCTCCTCTCCCTAAGAGCTGGGTTTGGGAGTGAGCTAACAAGGAGGCAGTGCGGACAGCCAGTGCTCAAGCTTGCACCCTGGACCTCTCTCACTTAGCAGTGAAGGTATTCCTTGAGATTCTGGAAAAATAAAATCATGGATTTTTAAGCCATGCAGCGCCACTGCATGGCTTAGAAGCAACAAGGACCTTCTTATGGGGACTACTGCAGCTTTATAATACAATCTGAAATTAGACGGTTGCCCAGATCTCCTCCATCAATTGCAACAGCAGCAGCATTGTCCACCTCCAAGTGCAAGGTCACCCCAGAAGAGAAGGCCACCATGTCTTCTGGCTTCCCCTTCCATAGGTCATTCACCCAGGCAACACCATTCCCAGACAAGGTTATTACAACACAGTGTCGTTCCACAGGGGAGTGGCAGACTCAGCACTACCAAGACTACAAGAAACCAGCCCCTGGTCTCATGTCACTAAAAATGTACTGGGCCCAGCCTTTTGGAGGTAAGTGTCTGTCTCTCATTACTGTAGTATCTGAATGATCCTCAGGCTAAGAGAGAAGTAAAGACCTTATCTTGCAGATGGGAAAGAAAGAGAAATGCAGATGAAATATCATCAACAAATGTCACACCCAAAATCTATGCATTTCTCGTGAACCATGTCCACGCTAGTGACAAGGATGACTTTGTTATAGAAAGTCAAATTTTCTACCATGTAACTCAATAGTTTTGTACAATATAATAACACAGCAGTTATATCTTCTCAAGATCTTTGTGCGTATGTTATGCAAAAGTTGGCTAATACATCCCAAATGTCCCAGCTGGTTTATGACCAAATACACATTAGCCTGGCTAGCAATCACTCAGAAAAAGACTTGTTAGGCAGCTCTTTGCCATTATTTTTTTTCCTCAGACATTAAACAGCCTCGTCCACCTAGATCATAAAATGTCTTCCTAGTCCTGCAGACTGTTAAAAGTGTGCCTGCAGACATTTACTGTCACATCTGGAAAAGCCTGTGCTATCATAATGACTTCAATACAGATTTCATCAGAAGACACATGGAAATTAAGCTGGATTCACCAAATCCCTTGCAAGCCATACCACGCTAAGCACATAAGAGCTGACTCCCTCTGTTTTGGGGTCTGTGCAAGGGCTGCACAAGCTGGTGGTGCTCAGCTTGTATTGCAGGTGAGACTCCAGGACTAATGTTGGATCAAGCTGCCACACTATACTTATGCCTTTCCCTATTCCAGCAGTCCTGTCCCTGACTGGCTGTGCATATTTTGGATTCCTGAATGCCTCTGGGACTCTGGTACACGATTTCTTCTCTGACACCTGCTAGCATGATGAAGTCATGTCTCCTCTTGAAAAACCTTTGTAGAAACCCCAGGCTTGACTACAACTTCTTTAACAAGTGTTTCAGGCCAGGAGACAGTCCCAGCGTCTGCTACAGTGCTAGTAGGAGCAGGGTGCTCCCTACTTATCTATGAGCTGAGATGCCTGCTAACTCATCCTCTTGTTTTCTAGTTGTCTGCAGTCTGTGGTGTGGTGTAAAGGCTGCAGTGGATGGTCCGTGGTCTGGGTCATGATCTAATGATACAGTTCAACGGGGGCTCCATGAACACACTACTGCACATCTTATGGGTGGCACTAGCTGTGGCTGGAGAAGAGAAGACCCAGAAGAGCCCTTGGCCTGTGGTTGTGCTGCTCCAGCTGATGTAGCACATATCAGCTGGAAGATGGCCATGCCTTTTTCCAGTGCTATCTTCAAATGATCGAGGTGGCAGCATTGTATTTTCATTGTAAATGTCTCACTCCCTCCTGGGGCTGGCAGCCTGTGGCTCTGGGGACTCTGCCTACAAAAAGGCGGTTTCCACACAGGAAAATGTGTGAAACATGAAATTTTGCATAGACACAGAGAAATGTTTCTTCCTAAAAAAGCCTCCAGTGTCACAAACCCAAGTATTGGAAATCTTGCAGAGAGAAAAAAAAAATCTTTTCTCTTGCTGAACATAGACAGGTTTTACTCCTAAGTTTGATTTCAAGCCAGGAAGCACAAAAGTCCTTTTCATGAAACTTTAAAATACTGGGAAAGAAATACAAAGTTTACAAATTCCTTTCAATGCTCCTCCTTATTTTACCATCATTACTGGAAACTCATTGGACCTGAAACCTTTCTGGCTTGAAAACCAATCAGGTGACATTTTAAAATACAGCCTTGAGAGGCAACCAGTGACTTCATTCCCTTCTTTTCCTTGATTGTTGTGCTTTCTTTTCTCTGTGGTTCCCAGCCCTCTGCCTTCCAGCCCACTCTTAAACTACTACCTGCCTTTTTGCGTGCACAAAGGAGCACAGTCATGAAAGACCCCTGACTTCCCACTCAGTTCTACACCCAGGTCATGATTGACTTCATACGCTTAAAAACCCCACACAGGCTGTGCAATGAACTCTGCCTTGAGCCAACCAGCATTCCTGATCCCATTGCAGATACTTTCCCATGGATGCAAAGCATCGATGAAGTGGGTGTCCATGCCATCATAACACATGCTTTTGCACCCTCTTTGCAGGCCACTCAGTGCTGGACACTGGTGAGGTTTGGTGGTGCCATGAAGGTCTTGTGGGCTGTTTCCTCAGCCCACCATGCAGCTTCTTGCGACAGGGAGGCTTCTGCTTCCCCTGCAGCCTTCACCTTGTGATACCTGAGCATGCTTCCACTGTCTCAGACATGGTGCGAAGGCCTCCAGCTGAAGCAGAGACCTCTGTGACCTAGGTGAACCCCATGCAATGAACCTCTCAGGAGTTTGTTCTTGAAACCCAGTGCCCAAAGCTAGGTGAGCTGGGGAGACAGGGAAGCTACCAGCTCCTGAGGCATTTTGGGATCAGTCTCTGGTCCTCATCATTCACTCCTCTCTCTGAGCAGCATATTAAGGGATCTCATAAATAGTAAAGAAGTGTAATAGAAGTACAGAGCTTTCCTGCCATAGCTGAGAGACAGGAAAAACAGAAGTTTGCTGCTACTCCTTCCAGGTTTTAATCCAAAAAAAAAAAGGTTGTTTCTCTCTTACAGACCTTCGACCATGTTGTGGCCCGGGATCGCTTTCTAAGGTCTCTCTGTCAGGTATGAAATCTCCTGGGAGGCACTGGGACAAGAAAAATAAGCAAATGGGACCCAGCCCCACCTTGACTCCCCCCAGTGGTGGTAGCCCACATGGACATCAAAGTGACTCCTGCTTCTCACAATCAAGAAAACGCACTCACCAAGAGCTCACCTCTGAGGAGGGATAAAAAGATGTCTACAACCTATGTGTTGCTTGACCATTGTCTATAGTAGGATATCCTTCTGTCTCTATTATGCCTCTGTTATGCATCCTTGAGGATTATGAGGGTGATAGTGACATAAGAACAAGAGGATGTCCTGGAGGGACATCCAGGAGGGATGAAGAGGGATTTCTTTCACTATAAGAACCTTCTCTTGCAGAAGGAAGACTGGGGACAGCAAATGAAGCTGTTAGGAGCCAGGTTCACAACCAGCATGTGAGTTGGCTGTTCATCCAACAGAGAAGTGAACTGCAGGGCTCTCTGCTGTGGATATGAAAAAGTGACAAAAGCTCAAGAGGAGAAGGTAGAACTTCAGGAGAGGGAAACCAAAAGGTTACAAAAGGCAGTTGCCCAGAGAGGTTGTGGATGCCCCATCCCTGGAGGCATTCAAGGCCAGGCTGGATGTGGCACTGGGCAGCCTGCTCTAGTGGTTGGCAACCCTGCCCAGAGCAGGGGGGTTGAAACTAGATGATCTTTAAGGTCCTTTTCAACCCAGGCCATTCTATGATTCATTCTATGATTCAGTAAGCCTTCCAGGCTACGTCTGTGTTAATGAGCCACCTACAGCCAGAGCAATGGCTCCAGCTCTGTCCCATGATCTTCCAAGACTGCTCAAATCTTAACTTACTCCCCGTCGTGTCTGAGGTACACGCCAGCTGGTGAGTCCAGACAACATCCAGGCATGGTCATCCTAGCAAAGGTCAAGGATCGTTGACAAAAGTCAGAATGAGTGAAGTCATCTGTTTGGGGGGATAAAAGCCATCTGTTTGCAAATTTTGCTGTGCCACTTGCCCTGGGGGCCAGCGAACAGGCTCCAGCCTGTTTTATTTACTGGTCAAATGCAGCCAAAGATGCAGGTATCTTGGGGCTGTACATAGGCACTTGAGTCCAAGGAAGAAGTGTGATTTCCAACACATCTCTCTGTTTGGCAGTGCCTGTTGGCTGGACTGAGACATTCCCCCATGAAGCTTTCAGGCTGCTGTGATGCTGAGATGCCAGTGGTCCTCATTTAGGCATGTCCATCTGGCCTTACCCCATCCACAAGCAGGGCTGTGTCTCCACTAGACCCTTCCCCATTCCTGTGATCCAAGGAGTGTAAGAAACAAGTACAATGCAAGCTGGGACAGGTACCAGAAGAAGCATGGCACCCACAGCAGGAATGCAATGTCTCGTTAGTACGTCGCGCCTTCCAGGAGGAGCAGACCTGTTCTGGTTGAAACAGTTTGTCTGATAGAGTTCTGCAAGTGAGAATAATGTGGTCCATCTGGTAACTCCAGAACTGGGATCTAAGCCCAGAAGCTTGGTCAAAGTCCAAACAGAAAGTTCAGCTGTAGCTGAGACTCTACATTTGAAGGATAATACGGTTTTCCACTCTCAAGCACACACTTATGAAGTCCCGGTTATAACTGAGCACAAAGGAGAACAGGAAGGTGAATCAGTGTTTCATAGAGAAATGTCTTTCTTTATCCCATTATGCTCATGATTTAGCATGTTTCAATGACAGTTTAGCCAGAATAGAGACAGGGAGTCAGCTCCAAGAGTTTGAGGTTATTATTACTAAATGACTTTACCTAGCTCTACAAGAAGTACAGTTACTTTGTTTTTCCTCTAAGTATACCAATTATAACTGATAATTTAGGAAAGTAATCCTGGAGTCCACTGACAGTTTTAGAGCATTTGTAGGCTATTTTACACAAGGATGAAACAGGTACACAAATGCCAATTTCCAGTCACTGATTATAGAGGGACTGCAGGATGAACCAAATCAGCAACAGAGTTGGCATATCCAGGCAGACAGGACATCTCCCACCTTTGATGCTCTTGACACCTCAATCTCCTGCCAAAGTTCACTGGAACTGGCCACTGAGATCAGAAGGTATCAGAAGGGACAGAGGACAGACTTACAGCCATTTATGAAGACAGAAGAAGAATGTCCCCAAAGGCTTATATCCTTAGAAAATCAGGGCGCAACCTATAGTCCTTACAGCTTACCAGAACTTGTCACCTCTCCTACAACTCTCAGTTCTGATAGACAAACTCTGGGCAAGTTTACCAAGTGATTTAGGCCCTTGCCACTCCCAGGTATTATCTCCTTTTCTAACCCTCTGCCAGATGTAGCTAGCCTTGTGAGAGGAGCAGGAGATGTTCTCCAGGATCTGAGATGCCCCTAATCAGAGGCCCATGTATTGATTGTCACTGCTTTAATTCAATTGGTCCAAGGAGCAGATCTGTAAGTCTTCCTGAGAAAATGAAATACATTTCCAAAAAAACCACAAACGTTACCTCCTATTTCATAGGTACCTCCTACTTTCATATTATATTTCATAGGTACCTCCTACTTCATAGGTACCTCCTATTTTCATATTTCCCCTCATATTGCACTGTCCTTCCCAACACAACATCTCCATGGTGAGTGGAGACCTATTCCCACCTTCCCTCTTGAGCATCCAACCTGTAGACTGCATCTGTCACAGCTCCAGTTGCCTCTGGAGGCCCCTTAGATCCCCATAAAGCACCGTGGGCTCCAGCTGGGCTTGTGAGCTGTCAGTACCTCGAATTGGATATTCAGCACCTCAGCTTCAAGTGACTTGCCCATGGTGTAAAAGGGAGCTTAGACCATTATCAGCCAGTTCCTGGCCTGTTCTGCAACCACAAGTCCATCTTTCCTCTTGTTTAACCATGCAGACAACATGGGGATATAAAGGATATGAAAACAATATGGTGTCAAACATAAATGCGTTTTTACAAAATGTTCCTGTAGCTAATATAATACACAGTCCAATGCACTTTACAAGGTAAGCCTTCTAAAATCTGCTACCAAACACCAGAATTCATATGTTCAGCTGGTATAAATCACTGCTGATGATTTACACCAGCTGAGAACCAGGTCACAATTTCTTAATTAAATAACTTCCCTCCGAGCAAAAGCCTGCACTTTTTAAAAGTGTAACTGCAAATAACTTTATACAGCGTATCATTGAAAAGAGAGAGAAAGTGGAAAGAAATGAGAAAAAGAGAGAAAGAGAAAGGAAAAGAAAAGAAAGAAAAGAAAAATATATATATATATGTACTGACTTTGGAAGTTCAATTCCTTTCATTGGGAAAGAATGGGGAAGTTTGGGAAGCCCAGACTAAATCACTCACAATGATAACAGGGTGATACTGAGGGCAGTAAAACTAATTTATTGGGCTGAGTTTATCTGATTCCAAGGAAAGTGAGTACTGCTGAGTGTAGCTCTGACTGTACTTGCATCTGACAAGACACACAGCTCAGATGCAAAATTACATTAAGCAGATGTAGCCCATTAAGAAGCTGAGTCTGAAAATGTACTTTATCCTGTCACGGCAAATCCTAGTTGAAAACTTTGGGCCTTAAAAAAAAAATGCAAGAAGATGTTCTATTTTGGGCTTTATTACTTTAATCTTTTTTGTGTCAGTCGTAGTTACAGGGTGATGATAAATATAAACCCACCTCCACTGCATTTCTAACATATCATAGCTCTATTACTTAGCCTCAGCTGAAGCAGTGGAAAATACCTTAGCATGAAACCCAGCAGCACCAGTCTTGGATTCAATTATAATCCAGAATTAGTCTAGTTAGAGCTCAGAGGCAAACTAGATAAAACACAATTCATATATTCCTACCCCAGACAAGGGTAAAAAGTAGCATAACGGAAGGGATGCAGCCAGTTTGTCTCTTCCTTGTGCCTATCCATCAGCAAGATGATGCTGAGTTAGCTCAGATGTAGATGTCTTCATTGCAGTCACCTGAAGTTTCATGAGATGATTTTCAAACCAGGTGCCTCTCTTCATGAGAGCACCTGATAAAACATGGGATCTAGTCAAGAAGGAAAGCTTGGATAAGATTTGAGACCTGAGGAATGTCTTTTGTTGTGCTAGGAGAGGATGGAATTTTTTATTTAAGGAAAATTTTGGTTAATTTCTAGACCCATTCATTTACATCTACCCTAATTATACATTTATGTCAGTTGTAAAGTTGGGAGTAAACAATTGCTCTGGACTGAAAAAGAATAAAATACACAGAGAGACTTTAGTCACCAAGACGCTCAAGTCTCACTATTGAATGTAGGTGCCTGAAAGGCATTTTGGAGTGCCTTCCCCCAGGAACTGGATTTTTGGCTTTGGAGTATTTCAGTTTATTCTCTGTGATTCCATTATTTTCATGTACTTCATCCAGTATACACACCATTGAGAGAAGTTTTCAAAAGTATTAGCAGGATATAAGCAATAAGAAACAAGGTCAATCTCGTTAGACTGGCCAGGATCATTTTGAGGAGAAAAGGATGAAATTGAGAAGAGGATCAGTATATTTCTTTGCAGGAAGATCTCCCAGCTTATCTAAGTCTCCTAAAGGTAAGCCAGGGCACTTAAGCTGTTCACCAGATTACATAGAGTAATGGAAAATATTTTTCAAAGAGAAATCCTCTACCAGAAATTCAGTGTTCATGTAAAACACAGTTACTGTATGGCATTCATTTTGTTCTTTGAAGTTTCTCTGTTTACATTTTATTATCTGGAATAGCCTCTTTAATGGCTGGGGAAAAAAATAAAAAATAAAAGTTGCTTTGTACCAGAGCAATTAACAATATGGGTCAAATTCAGAGGCCTCGAGTCTGACGTTTGGTTGCGACCGCAAAGTGGGCAGTGTGCTTGGATGGTTTGTTTTTCTTTGTAAACTCCATGAGAAGTCACTTCTTTAGTTATCTTGGAATTATCTGCAAGACCCAAGATGAAAATGTTCCCTCTAATGGAGAGAAGAGGAAAAAGTGAATCTAACCAGCTACATTTAAATGTTTATAGTACTTGATATCATCCATTGTGTTTTGTTGTTTTATTTAGAAGTGTATTTAAGCAATTTATGTAAAATAACAGATGTCAGCTGTAATCATCCTGGGCACAGGAGTTATTTAGGATCATGCTCTGGTTCTAATTGTCCAACTAGGCTTAACATCTAATTTGCTTGGTTTATAACAAGACCAAACATCAAAACAGAAGGACCTCTATGCTGAACATCCGGATAAGGATAAATCTCATCTGGCTTCCAACATCTGCTCTCTGGATGTCTATATGAAAAGGGTCACACTAACTCCCAGGGAGCACCATTTATCTTGCCCCGATCCCCTCATCGTAGGCACACCAGGTCTCTAGCACTCTGAATTATCTCTTTATTGACAGCACAGGGAGCTGAGGGCAGCTTGCTCAGCACCTGGGCACTGTCAGAGGAGGCGAAGAACTTTCATTCAAGAACCTGGGACTTTGCACTAAAGCCCTTTTTAACTCAGAAGCCCATCTTGGTGATTTGGGGCTGTAAGGACCAGATCTCCCAAAGCCACCTGGACGTGGTGCTGGGCCCCCTGCTCTGGGTGTCCCTGCTGGAGCAGGACTGGGACCAGAGGGACCCGGAGCTGCCTTCCAGCATCAGCCATCCTGGGATCCTGTGGTCTGGAGGTCTGACCTGGCCTGTGCAAGGCAGGATCAGCCTGATGCTGAGGCCTGCTTACAGATAGCTTTGCAGAGCTCATTTTTGAGTGTCACCCAGTTTGTTGGTGCACAAGGGGGCCTGTCAGAGCCCTTGGGACCAGTGCTATGGAGGGAAGACTGTGTGCTTGAGTATCACCAGATGCAGGGAAGTAATTCAATTGCATGAACATCGGTGCTATTTTAAGTGCACTGGGGTGTCCCCTGGGCTTTCATCTTCCAGCCTACATAGACAGGGGTCTTCTGTGGGGCCAAGGTCCCTCCTGCAGTCCTCTGCACAGCCTCAAAAGGCACCAGATGCTTCACTGCAAACTGCAGAGAGGAGCCCTATGTTCAGCAGAGGAAGAGTTATGCGTGGAGGTCAGGGCGAGCTGGGGAGTTGTGGCTGCCTTAAATCAAGCAATTCTTTGCAGCTGTCAGGTTGACACTTTTACGTCACGCCGAGGGCTGCTCTTCAAGCGTGGATATGTGGGGGGTTTCTTTGCATTTCCATATTCAAGGATATTTCCAGCTTGTGCTCCCCACAGCTCACACACTGCCTGCAGCAAGGAAGGAAGCACCTGCAGAGGTGAGCAGGGAGGTGGTATTTTAATCTGTCCAAGCCAGATGAGGAGAGCAGCCCTGGACAGAGCCTTTGGTCTATCTGGAGTTTAGAAAAGGAAACAGTTTTCCTGCCTGACCTTGGCCCTGGTTGACATATACAGCACTTTGTAAAATTAATTGCATATTGAACAGGTAGTGGAGTGGAAAGTAGCCGCAGGTGGTGCATGTTTGCAGAGTCTGCAAGCAGCAGAGCAGGGTTTGGATCTTCCTTTGCATGATCAGCCTCCCAGACCTGGGAGGAATTTGCCTTTAGTGTGCCCAACACTCAGTTTTCTTTGTTGAAGCAGTTGCTGCTGTTAATGATTTTTTATAATGACCCAGGTTATAGCAGCTCATCCTAAACAGCTTGAAAACTTAGGATAAGAAACAACGGGGAAGAGAGGGGAAACCTCTCTTTCCTTTGAAATCCAATATGAATTTAGGGAAAGCAGCTGGTGCTGAGGAGGTTGAAGCTGAGCTGCCACACACCCCCAGAGCTCCCAGATAAAGACAAATACAGGGTTGTGAGAGTTGGCAAGAAATGGGGAGAGACACGTGGCTCTCACTTCCTCCCTCGCTGATGTCCCCATCCCTGTTCCCACAGCTACAAAGCTTCTCTAAAGGTTCATTTTTCACCCTCCCTTCCAGCTTTTTCTGCCTTAACTCAGACCTGTGGACATGATGGTGACATAGCCTCCTGCCTGATTTGTCTGCTTTTATTTTCAAGTCCCACCTTTGCTCCAGCCCAGCTTCATCGTTCATCACCACTGAGCAATGCTGCAGCTCCGATCCCAGACTGGGTGAATTTGGGGCCCGGGGTTAACCCTAGGAAATCTGAAAGAAACGTGTCTCTCCATTTCAAAAAGCCTGTGTTTGTCAGCAGTAACCACTTAGAGAGATCTGAGATATCGATAACCGCCCTTCGGTCCTCCAAGGTTTTCAGCACTTTGGCCCTGATCCAGAGGAGCACTTACACACGTGTTCAGCTCGAAGCGGGCGAGCCGTCCCCATTCGGGCTGTGGCTGTGCTGTGCGGATGGGCAGACTCTCCACGCGATGCGACCTGCGGCAGATTTCATGCACCAGCTTCATCCCCACGCACAGGGGCATGCAGCGTTTGCAGCATTTCCCTTTGTGCCCCAGCTCCTGGTGTCGTGTGATAATGTGACGCCCTCATCTGCTTTTTTATTTTTTATTTTTTAAGAGACATTTTCAGGCCATGTGGTTCTGGTGAAAACCTTGAAAAATTCCACTTAAAGGAGCAAAAAAAACCTCCACACGACACAGATGTGATCTTTAAAATAACTAATTTCATATTTACAAGACAGACCAAACAGTCCACTTCTAACAAAAAATTAAATAAAAATGATCCACAATGCATACTGTTGTTATTATTTTTATTATTATTGTTGCTTTTATAATTAGAAAACAAAGCTAATGCTGCATTCCTGAACAGGGGGTGACTTTTGTTCTAGATGAATAAACCATAGCTCTGCTGAGATATTTAATCAAACTCTGTCTGACTGATGAAACTGCTCCTGAGGGGAAAACAAAGCAAAACAAAACATGTTGTACATGTTAAAGTCATTAATCTCAGGTGGATTTCAAGTTTCCTGTTCATTCCCCCCCTCTCCCAAATCTTGTTTTCTGCTCCATCTCCCACATTTAGAGGACAAAGTCTGGGTCCGGTCTGCTCTTGGGGGCAAAATAATGGTGTTTCACGACAGGGAAGGCAAATCCTTCGTGGTGGGATGAGGGTGTCAAGGACAAGTTATGCCAGTGGTTGTAGAGAATGTGATGAGGAGGACTAGCTATGATTTCGGTTTGGGAGAAAAAATGACTCCAGACAGGATGGTTTCATTGCACTGAGCTCTGCTTCCTGCTTGGATTTTGTTTGATGCCCTGAACGATCCCATTAAAAACGTGTTTGCAGTTGGATGGTGCAGGAGAAGGAGAAGCCCGGGGCTGAGTTTTCCTCCTGCTGCCCTCATCCCCTTGACCTCCAGAGCACCCTCCCAGCATCTTCCCCAGGCTGGTACCTGGGGTGGGCAGCGCATGTGCGTCTCGCTGGGAAGATGCTGTCTACAGGGATCTGTTTTCTAGCAGGAAACTGGCATTGTCCCTTGAGGACTCTTGTATCTCTTTCCTGACAAAAGCACCATTAATTGTATTCAGATTTGTGGCTCCCTTCCTCTCCCTCTCCCCTCACCAAGGGCTTTTGTAGCTGCACATGAAACACTAATGGGCTGCCTGCTTGAGCGTGATCAAGATACTTTCCATTTTGCAGACTAAAATAAAAAAAATGGATGGGAGTTTTCTATAATGAATATCATTTGCCTACCTTGGGGAGCAACCTAAATGATATAAAACTGGAAGGGGGTGAGGATGGGGGGGAATTCATCAAAAAATATAAAGCCAGCTGGATGCGTGCAAGGTTTAAATCCTCAGATTTGGAAATAGCATTAAGTACAAGCTGTTTTATTAAACCACAGATATTTTTTCAAATGAATAAATGCTACAAAGCCACCGACATAATACTTCTCAAGATAGCTTGTCTTTTTCCCTCAAGGGTAATATTGCAATATTTTGAAATAATAATATTTATGGGAATATATCAGCTGTATTTTCCCAGCTAGTGTAAACCAACAGAACTATGTAGTAGGACATGGAGCTGAGCAAAATTATACCAGCTGTTAGAATCTAGCAGGGCATGTTAGGAGAGGGGGAACTGTAGCATCATGTGACAGACATTTGCATTAATTAAAGCCATTTCATTCAGAAGCTAAAAGACCTTTGCATTTCAGAGCAAAGCCTTGAAAGCTGGTTACCACGGGGTTGGTACGTGAAGGTGTTGCTCTGCTATTAGGGATACATTTTACTTGCAAAACCCTGCAAAACTGGTTTGTGGCAAACGTTCTCCCAAATATCTTTCAGGCCATACATGCACAGAAAATTATTTGGCAGCTTCATTTTGGACTCTTGTTGCACTGAGCATTGCAATTGCGAGCAAGGGCACTTCTCTCTTCTGGTCTCTGCGCTTTGCTGCTGATGCCAGGAGAAGAGCATCCAGAACACCAGGAATGAGATGACCCTAATTTGCTGGATGAAACAGGGCTGTGCAACAACGGGTGCTGGTCAGGGCACAGCCGTTGCAGAGAAAAAAAGGGCTCCTGAAACTTGGGAGTTATGGCAAAAGCAGTGTAACAGCGTTGATTTAGAGACCAACAGCACAGGACATGGGCTGGGGCCACATGGACTCGAAGAGGCAAAATTCAGATGAAGCCAGTTTTGAAGGATTTCTAGAGGAGCAAGAAGAGATTTTGACCCTGGATGCACCAAACCGCAAACCTCCAAGCACTGCAGCCATTTCGGTTCAACATCTAAAGGTCGCTTCCCACCTTGGGGTCTGAGGACCTGTAGATGCGTGGTGGGCTTACTCACATCTTCTCTTGTTCTGCAAAGATAAGGTTTCTTCCGACATGGGAAAAGCAGCTGAGGAACAAGGGTCTGACACTGGAGAAGTGAAATGCAGCTGAAAACAATGTGCATACAGAGCATTTCTTCCATCTCGCTATTTTTGCGCCAAGCAGAAAAAGTCAAGACATTAGCAAGGGAGCAAGAAAAAATTACAGAACAGAATTGAAATGCTCAAGTTTTCCTTCAGTCAGAACATCCCTTGGCTTCATCAGAAACTGGAATTAAAAAGAAAATTCCATAAAAGAATGAAAACTGACTTTGTCTTTACAATATCAAACAAAGCTAAGTTCTGGCTTTGGAGAGCAGTGGGACTCGTGCCACCGACCTGTCTGCATGTCAGCCTAAAGACACCCAACCGCTCATCACACCACGCTGCGGAGACATTTTAGTCCACCAGCTTTTATGGGGTGACAATAACACAAACCACTGACAAACTACCAAAGGCCTCTTTTTGCCTCCTCGTAGCTGGGGGAGGGAAGGCATTGAGGAGACCAAACCCATTACAGCAAAGCAAAGTAGCTGAGGAGAAAAAAAATATCTCTAATTTTGCTATAGCATGCAATGTTAGAGAGGAAAATACCTCTGATTTTGCTCTACAGCCTACCATGCTATTTTCTTCCAGCTCCCAAGGGCTGCTCAGAGGCAAGTCAGAAGCAGTTGGCTCCCAGAGAGTGGCTGCTTGGAAGGAAAAGGATTCAGAGGAAGAGAATGGTGTTATGGCCATATTTCCCCCTAGGAAAGTGCCACTGTCCCCACATTTGTGTAGGAGTGATTTGCTGGCTGCTTACAGCACTTTGCTTGGGGAACAGGCTCCCCAAAAATGATCTGAAGGACCTCACAGGCTCTGCTACCTTCTGCTCCTGGAGCAGACATCCTTCTCCGTTGTCACTTTTCCTAACAGGAACACAGGGATGGATGCCCACAGCAAAAAAGAGAGACAAAGCAAACTTAACTTGAGCTAAAATCTCCACTGCACAGCATCTCCTCTCCACACTCAGGACTGGGGAACGAGCCACCCATGAAAAGCATCAGTCGCATTTGTTAATACGCTCCTTGGGGGCATTGGGGTATTTAACCAATGAGAGTGATCGCGGATATGAAAAACAAACCAAGAACGGTGACTCTTCCTTCCTCCGACTGCTCCGCTTCATTATCTTGACTGTATCTTGGCTAATTCTGCTCAAAATGAAGAGGCTGGGGAAACAGGGAATACAGGAACTTATCTATCCCACGCCAGCGAGTGCCTCAAGCCATGCTCTTCTCCTGTCCTTGGGAAGGAGACCAGAGTAGCTTTCCAAGTAGGAAACAATGTCCTTGAGTGAAACATAATAAGCTAACATTCTGCTGTTGCACCAGTAACTTCAGCATTTATTTCATACTATTGTTAAGGCTTGTTTATAGTATATGGATATATTTACGTAGGAAGAAGAGTAGAGGAAAGCACAAGTTATATCTTATAAATATTTCTGTATGTCCGCATACAAAAGAAAATATGTACAGCCACTGATAGTGGTTTTCTCTGCGCCAGGGCAGGGCCACATGAAGGACTGATGTGTTCCCACTCCTTTCTGTGGGGAATAGCTGCTACCCTGCACATCTGCGTGCCGGGACTGGACCTGCTCTGCTCTCCGCAGTTTTGGGGACTGGGTCAATAGTTTTGCTGGGGGGAAAGAGGCAGTGGCATCTTTCCCTAAGGACTGCATGGCCCAATGTGGCAGAACAAGCATGACTAAGGGCATAACACCCAAAAGGCAAGAGAGAAAGAGAGCAGGAGCTTTTTTCATTTTTTTCCACTGGATTTTCACTTCACTTTTCTACTTTATCCTAATTGCTCCACTACAAGCCAAGGACCCCATAAAACCCTTCTCAGCATGCCCTATTCTCTCTGTCTCCGGCATCCCGTAGTTGTTGTTTTTCTTCCATGGCTGAGTGTGAAACCCAATCAAGCCCAGACAACTCAGGGACATCTTTTCCTGTAGCAGTAACTTGGAAGTCACAGCCCTGCTTAAAAGAAAGGTTAAAATGGGTTAGTTGTTTCAGGGGATGGAGCTGAAATCTTTCCACCTTTACCATCCCGAGTGGATGCTTCCATGCTAAAAATTAAGTCTTTGGCAACAAATGCAGTTATTGCTGAAAAGTTGTAGCATTTTCGCTTCTGGGATGGTCCTAATGCAGACTCGGTACCTGTGCAAGAAGGCATAAGCAGGTGTGTGCCTTGGTTATTCTGAAACAGGGGTTGTTTTTCTTCTCCAAGGGAAAGTTTCTACTTTTGCTTCTCAAAATACTAAGGCACTTGATGGCCAGACGTTATTGGTAACCATAGGAAGTATTTTGGAAGAAGATACCATCCCAAATGAGTTTTTGTCTTCTCAGAGAGCATTTATTGGTGGGGGAAAGCCTTCCAGTTTTTACATTTTTCTAAGGGCCTCATTTTTACTTGGCATGATTGCTTTTTTTTTGTCCTCCTACCATCTTTCTTCTAGTCCGTGTCTTTACAAGATGAACAACGTCTAGTTGGGAAAATGTTTTCTCTTCTCTGAATAGTGCTGGAGTGTGCTGGCATCTCAGCTCCCGGGCGGAGCGAGGGCCTTTCATTTGCACACATATCTCTCAACAGTCCTCTCGCACTTTTTACAGGTCACGTAGCAGCACCAGTGGTATTTGCAGTGGCACCGCTCCACCACTTTGTCCATGTAGGGGTTGTAGCCTCTGCCGCAGCACATCAAGTCGCAGCTGTCGCTCCCGTTGGAGGTCTTGTTGCATTGCCTGGAAGAAAGGAAATGCAGTGAGCAATTGTAAATCCCAGCTGGGCTTTCCAAACCAAGGATGGGTCAGCATCTGTGGTGGTGCTGGGGTCTGACAGGTCTGCAAGGTGCTGGGTGAAGGCAGCAGGGTGGCATCTCGGCTGCAGCAAGCGCATGGCAGGTGTGGGCACCTCTGCACCTGCAAGGGAGGCAGGGAGACCCCAGGGCTGCACTTGCATTTTTCTGGGCAACCTGTTGTAGGTGGCCCTGCTTAGAACTGAGAATAGCTCCAGTTGGAAGGGACCTGATGGAGCGGGCCCAGAGGAGGCCGTGAGGGTGCTCAGAGGCTGGAGCAGCTCTGCTGTGGAGCCCAGCTGAGAGCTGGGGGGGTTGGGCCTGGAGAAGAGAAGGCCCCGGGGAGACCTCCCAGCGGCCTTCCCATGCCTCCAGGGGCTGCAGGACAGCTGGGGAGGGACTCTTGGTCAGGGGTGCGGTGACAGGAGCAGGGGGAACGGCTTTAAGCTGAAAAAGGGCAGGTTTGGGTGAGCTGCTGGGCAGAAATTCTTCCCTCTGAGGGCGCTGAGGCCCTGGCCCAGGCTGCCCAGAGAAGCTGTGGGTGCCCCATCCCTGGCAGTGCCCAAGGCCAGGCGGGATGGGGCCTTGGGCAGCCTGGGCTGGTGGGAGGGGGCCCTGCCCGTGCCAGGAAGGGGGTGCAACTAGATGATCTTTAAGGTTGCTTCCAACCCCAACTATTCTATGATTCTGATTCTGTAATCATAAAGTCCTGCTTGAGCAGGAAGTTTGGACCAGGTGACCTCCAGATGTCCCTTCCAACCTAAAACATTCTGTGATTCTGTGATCACCTGCTCTGACATCCAAAATAACACTAAATTCCTGTTCTGACCCTCAGTTCAGGCTCAGAAGGATTCAGGCTGCCTGTCATCTGGGGTGGGCAGGACCTAGCTCCCATGTGGACTGGGGAGTGAAGCTATCATGATACCTTCACCAAACCACAAACTCATAGTCCCTAGCAATGTGTATTCCCAGGCAGGTTCTGTGGCTGTCTGAAAGGAGCTAGGAGAAGATGCCCTAAAGAACAAACACCAGTGTTTGTGTAGCACTACCTAACCTGAAAAGGACAGAGGAGGAACCCTGCAGCCAGAGAGTGTTTGCACAGGCTCTGTGAAAATGATCCCAAGCTGGGAAAGCTCCTGAGCAGACTCTTCAAGCCATTATTCAGCCCTGAAACTATCAGGGAAATCACAAGCAATACTAGCAGTGCCGGACCCCACAATTTCCCCTCCGAGTATGTCCCAGCACAGAAGAAGCAGCTGGTGAGCTGGCCCTGTACTGCCCTAAGCCCTGACCCAGGAGCAGGCAGCTCAGCAGGAGCACAGGGCAGGACGACAAGTCGCCAAATATCACACAGCCTTTCACTGCTTGTTTTGCTTCCATTTTTAATTAAAGCCAGGCTCGTCAGGATAAGTCGGGCATTGTGTGGGGTTTCCCTCGCTTTGACCGCTTGCAAGCAGCTGGCTTGAGGTTTTTGGAAATAACACATGAATTGGGGAATCTCTTTCCTTGATCACCTGTATGGATGAACCTTGGAAGGGACTGAAGAGCTGGATCCTCAGCCATTGTCAAAAACCAGCTATCCACCTCTGCTAAAATACTCCCAGCTGGGTCACTAGACATGAAAACACAACAAGCATTGACTTTTGGATGAGATGAACCATGTCCTGGAGATGCCATTTCTCCAGGGGCTGTAAAGATAGCCCAGGGTGAAAGCATTCATGTTTGGTCAGATGCTTGGCTGGACACTAATGCTTTAGGGTAAAAGATCTCATTATGCATCCAACACAATGAGGCTGTGAACTTGATGGAGACTTGACACCACTGTAAGAAAGGCAGTTTGAAGATTGCAGGGAGATTGCTGACATTTCTTCTAGATCTCATCCTGCCTGGCTATTTTGGACAGAAACAGTGTAAGGCCAGTTTGGGGCAAGGAAAGGAGAGAGGAGCAAGAGTCGGATGCTTAAACTGAGCATTCCATTAATAGATGAAAACAAATCCATGGGATTTATAGGAATTCCTCATGAGGTAATGCTTTAGGAGAAGTTATGGGATTAATGAGGTGTTGAGATTTTGTTCTTGTTCTTCCCTTATTTATTTCTGACTCAGGAGGGCCTCCTGTTTGTTATTTCTGTCTTGCATTCCTCTCCAGGTTCAGTTTTTAAAGGCTACCCCCTTCTCCCCTTCATTCGGGAGTGTGTGTAAATATTTACAAACCTTTGAAAGCCTCTACCGAAGGCAAAGTCTGCAACCACACCAAGCGTGTTTGCCTAATGCTGAACCAAAGGCGTTGTTACTGCCCTCGGGGCCGGGGCCCCTCTGCCAGGAAACCTCCAAATGACTCCTCATAAATGTATTCGTAAATGCATTAAATATTCAGAGCAAAGGTTCAAATATAGGGATGGTGACATTAGAAGAGGGGAGGGAATTTGACAACCTTACTCAGCTTTTCCAGTGGCTGGAAAGGTTACTGCCCGGAGGTTCCCCTAGCGAGGACTGGGAATCTGCTGGAGCATAATGCTGGGTGTGTGGTATACCCGTACCACCATGTGCTAAAAGCCCATTAAAATGGACAAGGAAAGGGATATGGTGCCACTCTGGCTCCAGTTCACCACCAGAGAGTCAAATTTATCCCATTTAGAGAGCAAAACTCTTCCGCCTGCTGTCTGGGTTCTGGGAATTGCCCTTTCCTTGCACCCAACTCCTGTGGTTTGAAAAAAAAAAAAACAAAACAAATAAAACAAATAAAAATAAAAATAAAAAAATAAAACAAATAAAAATAAAAATAAAAATAAAAATAAAAATAAATAAAAATAAAAATAAAAATAAAAAAACTGATCTAGATGGGCTTTCCCATAGATGTGTCCGTCCCATTCAGCCTGAAATATGGGAAAAGAACAAAATCTTCCAAAAAAATCCCTAAGCTTCCCTCAGTTTTGGATCAAGGAACAGTGACATTCTGGAAGGGGGGAATGAAGAGTCAAAGCAAAGCTTTTAACTCTATCATGAACCTAAATGTGTTTCTAGAAAGCTTGTCTGACAATGCCACTAACCAGGCATTTTGTTTTCTGTTTTAAATTATAGTCATGGGTGAATTACCTTAATATTCTTTCTTTTTTAAACAAACTGAAACAAAGTTAGCTTCTCAGCTGTAACTAGCCATACAAAAAGCAAGTGGGGAAAGACAAAGGAGCCCAAAGACCAGAGTTTACCCACAGAAGCTGCCCCCAAGCATCTGCTTTCAGAGCCCATGGCTGTGATCTCAGCAGGCTCCCTGCTGATGGGTTAAGTTCAGTCTCATTTGTTTTGGGCCTGGTCCAGCACAGCTCCAGCAACTCAGAGAAATGCCCTCCTCCCGAGTTTCAGAGAGAAAACATGAATGCAGGCGATTGCATCTTAACACAACACTGTAACCTCTAGCAGCACTTGGAAGACCGGTGAAAAACGATGCTTCGGCCGTAATTCCAGCCAAGGTCCTGGCTCAGGACCAGGCTTGCACGTTGCCACAGTGCTTTGTCCTTCTTTATGCAAGAAGGGAGGAGGTCAGCCCTGCTGACTGGACAAATCCTGCTCAATCAGCTTGTCCAAAATTTACCCCTTGCAGCCCTCATTTGTAAAAACACTGCTGTACATCGCTCCCTGAGCGCCAACAGCCTCATCATGGGGGTGGTCCCTGGCACAGATGGGCGAGGACATCTTGGCACTTCTAAGAGTCTTCCCTGTCTCACATTTCTAAGCCATCTCACAGTTACCTCCTGGGGGATTTTCATATTAACATATCCATTTTGCTCTCTTACAGAGGATGGAGGAGCAGGCTTGCTGCTTTGTTCTGCAGTAAGCTGCAGAAGGAATTTCAACTGGAAATCTAAGTACAGCAGACAGGAGCACAAAGTGAATGGCAGCTTGTTCAAGCTCTGCTTAAAACCACCCGAGTCCTGTGTTAGGAGAATTTGAGTGAGTTGGTCTAGACAAAAGCAAGATCAGTGACTCTTCTACCTGGAAACCCTCCATCTTCTACCACCCTGCTTAGAAGAGCTCTTTCAGATCTCTTAGGGCTTGCAAGAAAGCAGGTACTTTCTGACTTGTACTGGAGATGATGCCCTGTGCTGGCTGGATGAATGGGCTGATTTGTGCTCCAGAGGTACCAGGTGGCTATGCAATGGATGTAAACCGTGGCCTACCAGCTTATTCCCTAAATGTTGGGTGTCCAAAGGTAAGTGATATGCAGCCACCCATTAAAAGCTATGGGGAGATGTCACATACTTTCACTGTGAATGCCAGTTCACTTCTGTCCCATCAGCAGATGTCAGGATAAACTTTTTGGCTGCCCAGCTGGCATCTGAGAGCCAAACTGAGGCCTAGTCTGTATTGTGTCACCCACAGTAATGCCATATGACAACAGGGATGTGCTATACATCCACTGGACCTCACTCCACCAGTCCTATTGAAAAGTGGAAGCTGCTTACAAGGACATAAGAAAAGTCCTTCTGGGTCACAGCAGCTGCCTGCCTGCCTGGCCCAGCACTCTGCAATGTCTGTGGGAGATGCTGTTTGGAGAGGAAAACACAAATCTGACCACTTTCTGTAGTCTGTTCCCTCGTACTCCACCAGCATCTGGGCTGTTGTATTAGGGATGACAGAAAGTATGTTCCTGCTTGACCTCACAGGATCCCCTTGTGGGCGTGTTGGCCATGGGTTGGTCTCATCCCTTTCTCACCTCAGGGAAACCACCTGTCTCCGTGAACTCCAGCAGCCACAAGTCCCAGAAGACACTACTGCTGTGTAAAGAAATACTTTTTTTTTTCTCTTTTAGATCAAGTTCCTAGTCATTTCTCTAGTGCCCTTTGCTCCGATAATGTCATGCTGCACAGCAGTATATAAAAGAAAGAGAAAAATAATTCGAGTCCCCCAGAAAGTATGTAAAACAATGGGCATTGCTAAAAATACATCAAAGTGCACAACTTCATGTAAGATTTTGAGGGCAGGATCTTAACTACTTTTAAATTGCTTTCTCATCCACGAGGAATATCTGGAGACTGACACTGAACAACTGTACAAAAAAGAGTTATCAATACTTCATGTCAGCAAGGAGATGTCAAGGGAGATCCTGGAACCAGCCTGTATTTTCATTAAAGAATAGAAAGCAAGCTTATAAACTTGTGGATAATGCTGTGGCAAAAGGAACTGAGAGCATTTTGCAAGAGTGGATTAAAATGCAAAGCAAACAACACACTTTGAGAAAGATCCAGATAAATGTGGGAACGTTATCAGGAGAGTCAGAGAAGTTCAGAAAGCAGAAAAGTTTGAAAGAACTGGCTTAGAAAAGAGTGTAAGAAGAGCTATCTTCCCATCTATAAAAGATTATTGCAGAAAGAAGAGAACAAATATTCTTTATATGCAGAGGAAAGAGGACAAGAAATGACCAGTCTGATTTGGAGAAAAAAAAAAAAAAAATCAGCTTAAGACAAGCATAACTCTAAGGATAGTAAAGCTCTGGAGCAGGTTGTTCTGGAACAGAGCTTCCAGAAGCTGTTTCTAAGAGATTAGATAAACAACTTCAGTAATGGGCCAGGTATTCTCAGTTCAGTCTCACTGCTAAAATGATCAGGCTCTCTGGAGAGTCATTCCCAGCCCTGATATCCTCTAACTGCAATGCTGGTTTGAAGCAGAGGGACTAAATATGTTAGGAGAGCTGGCTTAATTTTTTTCCCCCAAATTCACTATCCACTGCAATTTTACTGTGTGAAGTTATATTTTACCACCAGTAAGTTCATTATTCACAAATGTTTTCAGGTCAAATCTGGGTGTCTCCAAGTGGGAAGGATTCAAACTTTGCTGGGGCTTAAATGAGAAAAAGCCCAAGAAAGTACAGCTGGCCTAACTACTGAAATTGGTGCCAACCACGAGCATGTTAGGTTGGGAAGGTGGAAATAGCAGGTGGGAGGAACAGAAAGGTACTATTTTTTTGACTTTTCTTTGGTTTAAACTTCTGGGACACTCACAGAAGAATTGTTTGTTATTAGTTATTCATTATTTGTTGAGTCCCATGAACAAAAGGTGTTACATCTGATAACAGTTCCAAAAATTACTTAACCATCATACAAGTTATAACCAAGTCAAAGTCAAAGTTCAACATATTGTTCCTTGTGCCCTCACTGAGTACGGAAACTTAAGGAGGCTCTAATAAAAACCAAACACCAAATGCTGTTGTCTACCCATAACTACCACTCACCTCCCTCCAAGTAGGGTGATTCTGCTAAGAAATTTCTTTGCTCACATAGTCATACAATGCAAAGCATATTTTCCACTCAGATAGATGAAAAGCAGGGTGGCAGGACACTAATGGTGTCAAAACAAAGGGCTGTCACTGAACCTTGAATACCATTGGGTCCTTTCTTTGTAATATTTAACCAGCCTGGATGTTTGGACCACCAAAATGCAAAAGAGGTAACCACCAGCAGCTAAGGCCTTGCAGCTAAATGAGTCACCACCGAGCAGCAGATGCATGTCCAGTTAACTCCATGCATGTTCCTAGCCAATAAAATATATCAGCATAAGACACCTTGGGAGAGAGCTCAGCCTAATATTTTATATTGAAAAAAAAAAA
>VXAA01002305.1:48924-70165 GCA_013399115.1 Anseranas semipalmata | reverse complement strand
AAAGAACCAATACATGAGCAAGGAGCAACCACCAAATGATGGCCAAGTTCATTGCCAGAGTCAGCTAAGGAGTGGTGGCTGATCAACCCTGTTCAGCTTCAGCACAACATTGCAGCCTGATTTCTCCCATCTTCAGCAAGGAGGGAGCTGCGTTCACTTGGCTCCAAGGTTGCTCTGGGAAAGATCAGTAATAAACAGCTCAGTAATCTCAGCAAGGCTTCAGGAGCTGGAGACTTTTGTATGCGTGGCAAAATTTCCCTTTCCTTGGATTCCTTATGGGACCTTAAACAGCCTTTGAAATATGATACGTTACACCCTACTGATAAAGAAGGTTAAAACTTTCACTTCTTTTCTCACAAAAGAGGTCCCAATTTTATAAACTGCTATTATTTATCTTCTGCTTGAAGCTGATAATGATTTTTTCAGGCAGGAGAAACTGAATTACCTCGTTAAAAGATGAGTTATAGGGTGTTTTCTTCCAAGAAGGCTCTGAAACAGGAATATGTATATATATTTCCCTGTGGTTAACTTGTATCAAAAGGCATACAATCCACATGCTGCTCCACAGATCAGCTTCTTTAGATTTGTCTCCAGATGATTTTTATTGGCTACGGAAGCGTGACGGTGGCAAACAAGCGCACGGAGTTTGGCTGCAGTCAATGAAGGCTGGGGTTGCAGCAAGCCTGTTTGCAGGAGCCTTGGACACCAGTTGCAAAACTCAGCTCCTTAATCAGATTTTGAGCACTTCAAAGAGTCGTGAGGCTTCGAATCACAGGTTTGGGTTCAGCTCTCTGGCTTTGAAATCTGGATACACCCCAACTGCTTGGAGACATGCAGATTCCCAAACCATTTCTAATTTCAACATGAAATTAAGAAAGGCTAAGATGTGTTAGAAAACATTTCAGGCTCATTCTGAATAAGGCTTTGAAAACCTTTCAACGAAGAGTCCTGAAAGGCTTTTGAGTAACTGGGCTTACACTTTCTGAGTGGATTTTCACACAGTTCCACTGTAAAGTAACTTGATTCCCTTTCCTGCCTGAAAAACGCACAATATGTCTGAGCTATGTGAGGGATAATTACAGAGATGGAAGCAACCGATTAGATTATCCCTTCCTCCCACCTGCCAGTGCAGGATTGTTCCCTACAGCATACCCAGAAACCCAATATGTCCAAGGTGTTGCAACTAAGCCATCAACCCTTGTCCTGATTCCAGCATGCTCCAAGCAAGCACCAGACCTGGGGGTGAGGCAGACGAGAAAGGACTTTTTCTGCACATGATATGAAAAAACTCACATTTTGTAATGGAAATGCAATAATCTGAATGTTTTAAATCTGGTCACAGGAAAATGGGTTGTTAATCACAGAATCATAAAATCACAGAATCACAGAGTGCTTTGGGTTGGAAGGAACCTTACAGCCCCCCCAGTGCCACCCCTGCCATGAGCAGGGCCCCCTCCCAGCAGCCCAGGCTGCCCAAGGCCCCATCCAGCCTGGCCTTGGGCACTGCCAGGGATGGGGCACCCACAGCTTCTCTGGGCAGCCTGGGCCAGGGCCTCAGTGCCCTCAGAGGGAAGAATTTCTGCCCAGCAGCTCACCCAAACCTGCCCTCTTTCAGCTTAAAGCCATTCCCCCTGCTCCTGTCACCACACCCCCTGACAAAGAGTCCCTCTCCAATGGGAACCTCTCTTAATGGAAACCTCTCCCTTCTGCACCCCTTCGGAGGCAGAAAGTGGGACTGGAAAGTGCTGAAGATGCCCAGACTGAGGTCTTCTGGAGCACAGTGCAGAGGGTCTGCACCATGACACCCTACAAGGAAGCCCCGCAGCCATGTTCATGACCAAAAAGAGGTCAAAAAGGTAATAGGCAGGTGGTGGAAGAGAGAAAATAAACTGAGGGACCACCACTAAAATCCCTTTTTGATTACGTTTGCTGTAACAGACCTTAAAAATTAGCCTAGTAGGAAACAGCAGGATTTCCCCCCAAAAAATTTCGATGTGCATAAGGATAAAATGTTAAGATGCCTCCGGGACTTAACTTATAAAATAAAGACCTGTTTGGGCTATTTCCATGTAAGCTTTCTACATCTTTGTGGGGCAAGCACAAGCCACGCTTTTTTCCTGCCCTCTCCCACAGCAGCCCTTTTGTGTTCCTGCTCCCTCATCCCTGTCATTAGGCGCTATCTGCAGCTGGAACAGAGCCACTGCGTTTAAAATACATTAAATGTCCTCTCCGTGAGAGAAAACATTACAGAGGAAAAAAGGAAGCCATGGGAGAAGGAGGAAGAAGAATAAAACCATCTTCAAACACATTGTGTGAGTTTTCTACTTATTTCCTCTAATTTAATTAAGCAAAGGGCTGCCGTGGCGTGTGTTACACATGCCGATTTTGAGACACGAGGCATCTTCTCAGTTGCGTTGAAAATGAGTGTAACTACACATGACCTTACAACCTGGGCCGAGAGATGCCTACAGCTCAACACAGGTCTGTCTCACCCTACTCCCCTCCCACAGCCATCGTAGTCTTGCACATCCAAGAATAAGGAGTATTTCTTGACAGGTTCCTTTTGAAAGTCATCCCCTCCTGCCTTAATATCTCGCTCCTCCAAATCCCGACTCAATCTCACTTCCCCTGGACCCTTGCCTGGCAGGCTCACAATCACTACTGTCACCCAGCTCGGGATAAACGGATGCCTGCAATACACATTTTCCTATCCTCAAGGAAAAAAAAGAAAAGGATCATTCAAGATCTTGACATATTTTTCATCCCTAGCTGGGATAAAAAGGCAAAATCTCCTGTAAAGTGAAATTAGATGAATAGGAAGCCTCACCTCCCTCCCCTCTAAAAGGATTTTAGCTCATGGAAAATGTTTCATTTGGCAGATCTCTAATGAATTCACTTTGTTTTTGACACCACCTGTTGATTTCACGCAATTCCTATAAAACCAATTTCCAAATAACCTCCCCATTTTTTTTATTGCAAAACAGAGTGTCCCAACAAAGAGGTCTTTTTCAAGACATGAATTTGTCAAAATCCATGCAAATCCACAAAAACATTGCTTCCACTTATATGACGTTTTCCTTCAGAAAACAATCTCAGCACATGCTGTTTCCCTACAGTCCTCAGTGACTCATAAACATCTTCACTTGCTAATTACTACTCCACTGCTGGACTGGGAATGAACGAGCTATTGTGTAGCAGTCCAGCCATTGCCTTCAGTCCTAATGAAGGATACACAGCTGTAACTGTCACGAAACATCAGAAAACAAAAAGGACAAACTTCCTATAAAATGTCTCACTCAACTGTCATCTTCACCTGGTTGGTTCCACCAGATAAATGCTAATTTATTGTCTATAGAATTGTGGTTCCAGATTAAATGGCCATTGCCAAAGGATATCTTCTAAAGACCCCTCAACAAACACTGTATGAAACAAAGGTATCCAGAAAGGATGCATCTTTTGTGCATTTAGGTCATTCACTTCACTTCTGTCACTAAAACCTTCTTTCCACTTAACTTGTCAATACCCAATGGAAAGATTGCTAAGAATTAAAATGAAGACATCCCACAAAAGGGCAGGTGCGTGCACCTTGCAACGTGATTGCCTGAGACTGCACCACAAAGTAACACAAAGAGCAAAGAAGAATTAAGGGAACTATCTGAAGAAAGCCAAGTCAGCAGATAGCAACAAATAAGCCAGCTTGAAATCCAGCCATTGCATCCACTTAACAAAAATCCTGAAAATTCTGCAAAATTCTGGAAACACACAACTATTTGGCTGTCAAAGGGTCTGCTGCCCACCAGTGGAATTGATTTGTCATAGAGCGAATTAAACAGATTGTTGGAAGAGACATGCATTTCTGCTTCCTATGGAAGGGACAGCACTGTGCCCAGTGGAGGTTTGGGTATGATGGCCTTAAATCACCAATATTAATGGGATGAAGACATACCTCTGCATAAACATAAGCAATACAAGCATACCAGGATTTTTAAAAGGCAATGGAAGAAAAATCCTAAAGATTCATCTTTGTAGGTGACAAGGCTTTTTTAAGGCTGCCTGGAAGCACTGGTCCTGATTGGGTTAACACTTGCCTGCTTAGGGGAGCCTTAAAGTAGAGCAACAACTCATCACATGAGCAATAATTGCAAGAGGGACTCAATACAGTAAAAGTCAGCTGCTTGGTCATTGCACCTCCTGAGGCGAGCTGCCAAATGGCTTTCCTAGGGGATTTGAAAAGGTATCTTGTACCTGCCAGTATAATGCAAAAGGTGTCTATAGCCCTATCTTGGCTGGAACCACCACTAAGAGTCTTGGGCATCTGTGGACCATGCTGTTCATTAGAGACGTTCGTTACCTGCACGCATGTGCTACCTCCACAGTTATTTGCCTCTTATTCATACGCGATCCCCTCTGCCCCTTCCTTCTTTGGGGCACAGAGTGCAGTCAGCACCCGCTGCAGAAACCCTCACCTGTCCTGGGTCCCGTGCGACCCCACTTTCTCGTTCTTCATGCAGAAATCAGGCGAGCTCTGCAGGTAAATCAGCTCTGTCTCTTTAACTGGCCTGATATCAATATCCTTTGGCACGAGGTATTTGCGTGTGCCCATGGGCCGGTGAACGACCTTGGTGGCCGATAAATACTTGTTTTTGAGGTCCAATGCAATGTCTCGCAGCTCTTGAAGGCCTTTCCAACAGGTCTTGATAGAGCATGACCCAGAAACTCCATGGCACTTACATTTCATTTCAAGAGAGGCTTTCAAGACCTGCAAAAAGGAATGCAGGAGTTAGGAAATGCCCTGCTCTTATGTCCAAACATCCCACAAGCTTGCTAAAGAAGACTCTTTCTTAATGGAGACTGCTATAGAGGACTGCTGCTCTGATTTCTGCACAGCTGTGCTAGAGCAGCTACTGTGCAGAGGGAATGAAATCCCACAGCTCCTTGGTGATCTCTATCAGCCCGGGACTGCTTTCACCAGGACACCTTTGAAGCCAGCAGACAGAAGAGTATTTTGAATTTTGATCAGATATCTACACAGGGCTGCATTTACACCCTTTAAATTCTTAAGGAGCTGAAATTCAAAGCAATCCATAAACAGATATTTAACATACATTTCTGCCTCCAGCAGATTTAAGATTTGGGTAACAGATGTCAAGGCTCTGATGGATTCAAAGCACTCTCACCCTGCCCTTCTGCTGGCCATGGGGCCAGAAAAGCCTTTTACTTCTGTTCTGCTCTGGTCTCACTTCTGTAGGACATGGCAGGGAACGCTGCCAGGAAAGGGTGAATCCACCAGCCGTGATAACGGTGTCCCAAATGAAAATTTGCCCATTGCAATTAAAATAAAAACTCAAGACATTGCAATAATAATAATAATAATAACAATAAAAAACAGATAGAGAGGGAATGCAGGGAATGGTAGAGAAAAACACCCAGAGGAGGCAAGTTTGGCATGGTTGTGCTCTGCGAAGGTAAGTAGCTACACAGTGAGATGCTAATGAGCTCAGCATGCTCCAAGTTTTATCAGCTTCAGCATCTGAGTGCAAGCAGCCCTGGAAGGACCAAGCTGTGTGGTAGGACCAGTGCTGGGAACTGCTGAAGCCTCAGAGATGGGTGCAGGGTTCACCTTTACAGTCCCCCACCCCAATTTCTCTAGCTGCACGGAGGGCTGCAGCAGGGATTTGCTCCTCAGCGCACGCCAAGCACCGCGCATGGTGAACGTTATCCCTCCGTTGGCACAGCTGCTGGATGCAAGCTGTTAAAAGCAGCTTCTGCCAGATATGAGAGCAATCACTAGTGAAGCAGTTTGAAAAGGAACAAATCAGCCCTCCCGGTTGCAGGGATGGCTGGGAGGCAGCTGCTGCTGGACACGTCTGGCAGATGATAATCCTCCGTGCTTACACAGCACTTTGCATGTGCAACACCCTTGGCAGAGCACTACGGGACCCATCCCCACCACGCCTCCTAGGGTAAGCAAGCCAGAACCATCCTTGGCTGTGGAAAGGGTGGCAAGGAGACATCCTACCCACGGTTCTAGAGGGCTGATGTTAGCATTCAGGGCCTCCTGAGTCCCAGCATGAGTTATAGCCACAGTCTTCAGCAGGCCAAAGGAGTTCAGAGCAATCTGGGAGAAACCTGCTCCTTTTGCTAGCTGATAGAGACACTGAACCTCACAGAGCGACCGACCACTACAGATGATTGTACAAGTACAATAACTCTCGTGGATTTGTTACCTGTCTCCCTACTTCACTGTTGTGCAGATGCATCAGTTTATTGGCTTGTGATCCTGATTTTTTCATCTTCATGGGAGCATCTGAAAATTTGGACCCCATGATAAGACCATAGTTGAGGTTGTCTGCACATCCTCCCCATCGATACCCAGGTCCAGGTGTCTCACCTGGGATGGGACCACAGGAACAGCCAGGGAGGTCCCCTGTGGTGCAGGCTCTGGCAATGGTGTGACTGATGGCAGCAGCAGAAAGGGCATACACAAATGCTGACTCCCTTGTGCCTGGAAGAGACAAGAACTCCAACTCAGTCTCCTGGGACAGCTAAACGTCCTCCCAAAAGAGACCCGCATAATCTCTGCCCCACAGAACAGCAAACACACCAACTTGCTGCAGCTGAGACCTCTCGTGCCATCATCAGCTTGGAGAAAATCTCCCGAGAGAGCTCTTCAACGTGTGAAACAACATCCTAGTAGAGCAAGGAGGCACATGGACTTGTGCAAGTTGTCCACTGTGGTGAGATCTGCTCTTGGAGCATGTGAGGAATCACAGAATCACAGAATGGTTGAGGTTGGAAGGGACCTCTTGAAGCAACGTGGTCCCACCCCTGGTCAAGCAGGGACACCCAGAGTGGGTTGTCCAGGACCATGTCCAGATGGCTTCTGAATATCTCCAAAGAGGGAGACTCCACAACTTCTCTGGGCAGCCTGTGCCATTGCTCAGCACAGCAGAGAAGTGTTTCTTGATAGAGGAAGCCCCCCATGGATTCTTCTACTTCCTTTTGCCCCTGTGCTAGATGCTGCTTGCTGGCAGGTCATGGAGTGGGCATGCATGGAGCTGTGAGAGAGGATGGGAGGGAGTGGAGCTGCAGCACAAGTGTGCAAGGATGCTCTGACCCATAAGGGAGCTGTCTGTGCAGCCTCAGGTGTAGCACGTACTGTTTGCAAATCTGCATGCCCCAAAAAGCAGCTCCATAGCTGTGGGCAATTGCACCACAACTCACTGGGGGCCAGCAATAGCCCAATGGTTCTGCCATTCACCGGCCACACAGGTCCTCCTGTGGCTGTGGTGCAAGTTCAAGCCCATGGGGCACTTGCTGGACCAGTCCTTTTGGGAACTACAGACCAGTGAGCCTCACCTCTGTGCCTGGGAAGATCATGGAACAGATCCTCCTGGAGGCAGTGTCAAGGCACATGCAAGACAAGGAGGTGATCTGAGACAGCCAGCACAGCTTCAACAAGGGCAAGTCATGCCTGACCAACCTGGTAGCCTTCTGTGATGGAGTGACTGCGTCAGTTGACAAGGGAAGGCTGACCAATGTCATCTACCTGGATTTCTGTAAGATCTTTGACATGGTCCCACATGACATCCTGATCTCTAAATTGGAGAGATATGGATTTGAAGGGTGGACCATTCAGTGGATAAGGAATTGGCTGGAAGGCTGCAGCCAGAAAGTTGTGGTCAATTGCTCTATGTCCGGGTGGAGGCCGGTGATGAGTGGTGTCCCTCAGGGGTCTGTCTTGGGACCAGTACTGTTTAATATCTTTATCAATGACATAGACAGTGCGATCGAGTGCACCCTCAGCAAGTTTGCAGATGACACCAAGCTGAGTGGTGCAGTCAATACAACAGAAGGAAGGGATGTTATCCAAAAGGACCTGGACAAGCTTGAGAAGTGGGCCCATGTGAACCTAATGGGGTTCAACAAGTCCAAATGCAAGGTACTGCACCTGGGTCAGAGCGATCCCAGGCATGAGGACAGACTGGGAGAAGAACTCACTGAGAGCAGCCCTGCAGGGAAGGAGTTGGGGGTTCTGGTGGACAAAAAGCTTGACATGAGCCAGCAGCGTGCATTTGCAGCCCAGAAGGCTAGCTTTGTCCTGGGCTGCATCAAGAGAGGCATGGCTAGCAGGTCAAGGGAGATGATTGTCCCCCTCTGCTCTGCCCTCATGAGGCCCCACCTGGAGTGCTGCATCCAGGTCTGGGGCCCCCAGCACAAGAAAGATGTGGATCTGTTAGAACTGGTCTGAAGAGGCCGTGAGGATGCTCAGAAGACTGTAGCACCTCTCCTATGGAAAGCGGCTGAGAGAGCTGGGGGTGTTCAGCCTGGAGAAGAGAAGGTCCTGAGGAGACCTCACAGCAGCCTTTCAGTTCTTAAAGGAGGCTTAGAAAAAAGATGGAGAGCAACTTTTTACATAGACAGATAATGACAGAGTAAGGGGGAATGGTATTAAACTGAAAAATTTAGGTTAGATATTAGGAGGAAATTCTTCCCTCTGAGGGCACTGAGGCCCTGGCCCAGGCTGCCCAGAGAAGCTGTGGGTGCCCCATCCCTGGCAGTGCCCAAGGCCAGGCTGGATGGGGCCTCGGGCAGCCTGGGCTGCTGGGAGGGGGCCCTGCCCATGGCGGGGGTGTCACTGGGGGGGCTGTAAGGTCCCTTCCAACCCAAGCCATTCTGTGAGCCTATAATTCTGAGATGAGCAGACCAGGCTGATGTCATGCACCTTAAGAGCTGTGGGAGGCCAGGTCTTGGACTCAAGAGCCTCTTGGCATGAGTGGCACCACATAGATGAACACGATCTCAGAGAGCAGGACAACTACACCATGCATTCCCTCCACGTCCTCCCTGGCAGCATGACCCTTCCCCAACACACATACACACACGCTGGCCAACTCTACTCACTCATGTCCCCGGCTGAGCCAGCAGTGCTGTTTACCTCTCTCTAAGTCCAGCAGGTAGTTAGGAGCCAGCTCAATGGATGAGCAGTTCCATCGCATGTCTGAGAAAGTTTTACGACAGGTCTTTATCACTTCCCGTGCCGCCTGGATGATGGTCTGCATCAGCTCCAGGTTGCTGCGGCACAGCTGCACCTGGGAAACCACCAGGCCTTCGAGCTGCTTGCAGTGCTGGGTTTGATTCAGGGCCAAAGCCGAAGGAGTCTTGGACAGAGCTCTGTGGAGACAAACACATGCAAAAAGGCATTAAAACCCACAAAAAGTTAATCTTCGGGTTGCTATTAATTTCTCCAGTATCACTGACCCAGCAAATGTTTTGGCCTGTATTCATCTGACCTAATATCAGCTACCTGCAAATTATGTGCCTAGTTTAAGCTGGTGAGAGAGATGTGCAACTTTTAAAAGTGATTTATCTCATCTAAGGTAGATGTTGAAGATGGGTGTGAAGACTCACCCTCTAAACCTGAGCATTTCTCTCCATCATCTATAGGAGCCTGAACAAAGCTCCTGGGGCATATACTAAGTTGACCGAACATGTAAATCCTTATGGGAAGGGTTTTTTTGGTGAACAACGAAGAGGACAGACCTCCCAACAGAGTGAAAAATGACCCATCAGTTCCACGATAACAGAAAGCTGGGTCTTCCAAGACTGTGGTATTCAGGAAAAAAAAAAAAAAAAAAAAGTGAGGTTGGTGTTATCAGTGTTTCGCATTCAGCATCTGTCTCACACACTCTCTAAGGATTATGCTAAATGTCATGTGATTAATTACAAAGAAAATCCCCTGCCAGGCCTAGGGAAAAGCCACCAACTTTGCAAAACAGATGCTTTCCCTTAGAGTTAATGCCAAGGGCCTCCACCAATTCCATTGCTGTTACACTTAGATAAGTCTGTTTCTCTAGTCTCCAAAGATCTAGTGCAGAAGCACAATGCAAATATGTGCAAAGAGACTATCGTGGTCAAAACTAAGAAGGGATCCACTAGAACCAGCAGCATGTTACCATGGAAGAAACCAACAATATTCCATAGACCCCGTTGGTTCTTCTAGGGTGCCAATGCTTCACACTCCAGGTAAAAAAGCAAAAAGCAAATGGGTCGGACTATGCTGTGCTATTCTTTCCCAAGCACCCAGAGCGATCAGCAGAAGCCTGGTGTGTAACTCTCTTTGTATCTTTATGACCTGCTTAGGGCAGTCATAAATGTTATTCGTTCCCATAAAACATCTTTCTAGCTGGCTGCATCAGTAACTGGCATATGATCCTGGCAACACAACTGCCTTAACACATATTTCCTTCTCTCCTTGTTAAATGTGTTGCCTTTCAGTTTCATCCTAAGCCATCTTGGTTAGTTTGGCATACTAGCAGACACATTTCTGGGCATATTTCACTTTATTGCTGTAACATCCACGTCCTTCAGAAGTTAAATGAGATGGAAATGGAGCTAAAAATGAGCCCTAACCAAGATCGGGGATATTAGCTGTGATCTCCAGTTTTCAGGAAAACACATCTATGTTCCACCGACTCCCTCAAGGTTGGCTTAAACCAGCTGCTGTGTATGTTGGAGCCCTCCCCGGCCTGCACATAACTGCTAACCCCGACCCCTCCTTGAGTGAGGAAAAGCTGAAATCCTCACTAGGGCTGAGCAGGGCTGCACTGACAAATTCCCGGGTGGCTGGAATTTGGCATTTCTGGCACTAGATTATCAGTGGCAAACTTGGAAGGGAAACCACCACTCTGCTAGAAATGTAAACTTATACATCATACATATATTTAAAGAGGTCCATTAAATATACAGAGAACAGAAGTTTGGGCCAGTGAAGGGAAAGAAGAAAGTAGAGTATCTAATTGTCAGAAATTCTGCCCTGTTGTTCTTTTCTGTTCCTTGCTCACCGGGGCTGTGGCAAAGCCCACGCAACATTGCTTGCCTGGAGAGGGGCACCTCCAGAAGGCACCTCACCCTGCCACAGGTGTGAGTCGGTGCTGGACTTGAGATGGTGGTGACAAAACATGTTGGTGATATCCTGGGTGCTCAGGTAGCTCAGATGTTTTTGAAGGCAGAGAGGCATGAGTCTTGGGACAGTACTTATGTCACCTGACTGCAAACCTCCAGTGTGGACTTCATGCTAGTCCTCCAGAGTCCTTCTTTGACCCACGGAAAGACAGAAGTTCTAGGGTGTAATCAGCTGGTGTTCGTCGGAGAGCTACAGCAGAATAAGATGACTCATGCCCTGGAAGTGCTCTTTTTCTGCACTGGATATAAGGGGAACCCAGGCACTGAGCTCGGACGCAGACATCTGGACTGCATAAGCACAGAGATGGGTGAGATGAGTCCAACCCCTAGCACTTGGCTCCAGAAACCCGTGAAAACTTATCCCAGGAAGCCTATCAGCAACTCTCAGGAATGGGCTGAAATGCAAATCAGGCAAGAGGCCAAAGCAGCTCGCCACTAATAGAGTAAAAATGATAAATACTCCAGCACAGTACATACCGAGTAACAAAATAAGCAGACAGGGTGAGGCAGATGAAATGAGAGAGCTTCGCAGCCTGAGCTTCAGGCAAATGGGGAATGCTCCAGGTCTCTGAGAGACTAGACCATTGGGACCAGCTCAGACATCTAATCAGAGGTGCCAAGTGACACTACAGAGGCCTTGGGATGTCCAACCTGGCCCTGGCTGCCCCTTGAAGAGAATAAGTGTATCTGATAGGTCCTGCACCCCATCTTCTAGCCCTGTGTAGAGGTCTTGGGTGTCTTTAAAGGACCTGGAAGCCTATATTGATGCACCTGCCTCTCACCATTACAAACAAATCAGGAACTACAGAAATAACCACCTTCAAGCTGGGATGAGAGCTGAATTCAGACTGAAGCTCACCCCAGTTGTGAAAAAAGGGAACTGTGGAGGTATGAAGAGATCGCTGTAGTACGGTGTTATTACAGAAGGCCTGAAATGGTCACCATTAGAGAAGATTTGTAACGCAACAAGAAAGAAATTCGCTTCATGGAAGAGGGGAAAAGATCTGCCAGAAGGTCGAGAGAGGAAGTACTGTGGCCCCTTTGGGAAGAATTCTGTAAATGGCAGCAATGGCTGTTTCTTGTCGAATGAGCTGAGCTCCAGGGAGCCCGCCAAGAATAAAAAAGCAAGACGCAGGAAGGTGTTTTCTGAACATCTCCCAGGCCTGAACTTCATGCCTTTGCTTGTGAGAACCTATAATTGGAAACATCTCCGAGCGTCGGGAGGAAAAAGTAAAGGGTAATGGGGATGGAAAAGAAAACTCACAGTTATTGGAGTCGCTGAGACCGAAAAGTGCATTTATAAATCACAGATTAGGAATGTGAGAGGCCTATTAGGTCATCTAGTCCATGCCCTGACAGCCCAGGTTTGCTCAGTCTCTGTCCTACATTCATAAATGTCTTCCCCCATCCCCTTCTTGCTTTAAACCTTCCCTGTGGAAAGGCACCAACCCTTCCAGCTCCCCGAATTCTGGCAACACCATGGAGGGATGGCCACCACCGGCAAAGGATATTGCTGGGGAGTCCATTTGTGGGCAGCAGAAAGGAAATTTAGTGGTGGTGGTGGGTCTCTACCCCATCTCCATCAGCCCTGGGAAGGAAACTGGAACCAAAAGGGCACAGGCAGCCCGAATAAAGGAGCCCTCAGGGGCACAGTTAGCAAAACAGCCTTTAGTCCTCAATCTGGGAAAAAATCCCTGATGAACACCTTTGTTTGGACTCCCACACTCCATCTGAGAAGCAGCACACAGGGATTTTACCTGCTGCCATCCCATAAATGTTGCTTTTCACAATTTCTTCCTGCTAACATCATGCTCCCCTCCCTTGACTCTCCTGCTCCATCCTTCATTCTCCAAAAAGGTGAGGACAACAGAGGGGCGGCTGTTTTTTCTTTTTTCTTTTCTTTTTTTTTTTTAATAAATATATACATATTTGACCCATCCCTTTAAATAAACAGGCTCCAAACCAAGCATCTCCTGCTTTATATATAGCATAGCAGGGCTTTCAATTGAAGTTATGGATACTGACAGAAAACCATAAACGTAATTACAGAGGAAATATGATGCATGGATGGGTCATGACTTTCGTTTACTCTTTTAATTATCTCAGGCAGGTAATAAATTCATTTGAAAACATGAATGCTCTACAGTGTTAGGTCCTTTGAGAAGGATAGACCCAGTCCTGCAGCTCTGGGCTGCGTGAGAAGACTATTCATAGGAGCAGCAGCTTGGGAGAAGTACCTTCAGATCTGAGCAGACATCAATGAAAGCCATACACGATTGGCTTTACAAGGACAGCTATATATAGGACCCTGCTCCTGGTCAATCCAAAGGTAGAAAAATTCCTTGAATTGAGCAGTGAAGAATTGGTGACCTTTAAAATGTCCTTAAAGGGTGGAAGGATCGCCTCTTTCTGATGTGGTCTCTCTCTGGAGAGCATCTCCCCATCCTCCCTTGTGTGATATGACCCAAGGAGACGTCACAGAGGGACCGCTGGTGAAACCATGAACTTCTGCTCCAAATTGTCTGCTTTGCTTCCTGTGAAGGCACTCTCAATTTTGTGCTTATTCTTAAACCCTTTAATCATCCAGAGATTTGGGTGAAACAAAAAGATTTAGACAAAATTACATCTCTGTGGAGAGTGAAGTTTGTGGTAAACTTAAATAAAGAGAGGCAGCAATTGCTTTCTTTGTATGTGTACAAAGGTTTTTAACCTGCAGGAGCTTCGTTTTCTCATGTTTTCAAATGGGAAAGGCTGGCAGGACTGTTACGGTGGCTCCATCTGAGCTCCATCTGAGATCCTGGTAGCCAGAGGCAGCCCGTGGCCCTGCCACCTGGCCCTGCTGCTGCTTGAGCAGGAGCAAGGATGCTGGAGAGCATCATCAGCCCTGACCTGTGGACTGCAGGCACTGGGGAAGTCACTATGTCCCCCAGTAAATGCTTCCAGTGGCTCAGCAAAAACCTTCTCAAACAGAGAAATGGAATTTATGTAGTAAAAGAAAGAAAGAAAAGAAAGAAAAAGAAAAAAGAGGTGGGGAAGAAGAGGGAAAGGAGAAGTGAAAAAAAATCCCTGAAGTAAAAGCTTAAAATAAGAGTTGCTTTCAGATACGGTGCCAAATCCAGCGCTGGCAGTAGTGGGCACAAGGCCATTGACTTCCAGCCCAAGCTCGACTGAAGTCGATGCCAGCGGTGAGTTGGCTGCCCCACCGCCGGAGGAAGGCCGTGGAGCTTTGTCACGTTTTCCCGAGCTGCCTATGGAGCGAAGAGCGAACTTCAAAGCGGTCCCCCCCTCGCCCCCAGCCCGCTCCCCTCCCGCCGTCCCCGTCCTGCAGTCCTTTCACGGCAGCTCATCTAGCAGCCCCCTTGCCAGGCAGACGGCTCCTTGCTGGCGCCCGTGCCCCGCTGTCCTGGCCCCCTCCCTGGCCAAAGTAGAGAAGCAGGCGCTGCTGGGAAGGACAAAATCTTTCCATTTTCTCCCCGGCTTCTTGAAAGTGGAGGGAGCACGCTGCTGGCTCCAGAAAGGTCTTGGTGCTGCAGGCATGCTTGAGGTCAGTGAGATGGGGGAAATGTCAGGCTTACCACCTTTTGCTCCTGAAGGGCTATGTTTGAACCGTGGGAATTGGAATTGAAACACAGGAGGTGCCTCTGAGCACCAGGAAGCACTTCTGTGCTGGGCGGGTGCCGCAGCCCTGGCCCAGGCTGCCCAGAGAGGGGCTGGGGGCTCCTCCTTGGAGAGCTCCCAAAGCCGCCTGGACATGGTGCTGGGCCCCCTGCTCTGGGTGTCCCTGCTGGGGCAGGGCTGGGACCAGAGGCACCCAGAGCTGCCTCCCAGCATCACCTGTTCTGGAACTCTGTGAATTGGGCAGCTCTCACTGCTGCAAAACCGTTCTCATATCTGGGAACAACGTGCATGTGGGGATTGGTCCAGAGGGCATGGGACATGTCCAAAAGTGACTGAGGGTCTTCCCAAAGTGACCGAACAACACCTGATGATGGCATTCCTAGTGCCACAACTCACTGTCATGGGCCGAACCTGCAGCCCCTTTGCAAACCATGCAAAAACCCACTCTCTGCGCTCAGCCTCTTTGCAGCCACTCTTGCACCGAGGGCGACACTCAGCACAGAGGGACCGTCCAACACGTGCCTCAGCGCCCAGACGAGGAGATGCCACCTCTAGCAGGAAGAACCACCCTGAAAACCACGCCATGCCTGGACGTTACAACATCTGCAGCATGCACATCTGGCTGCAGCTCCCTCTAGTGCTCATCTATTTTTCAGCACTACCCAAACAAGTCGCTTCAGCAACCTGCTTGGCCAAACCCAAGTCCCCCTGGGACAGCTAAGGGGGTGCAGGAGGAGGTGGGTAAGGTGATGGCATTCCTACATGTGTTGGCCCTGAGACAACTCCTGTTGAAACCGATCGCTGCATCTCCTCCTTGGCTGCTGTGATGCCAAACAAGCACCAAGCACCACAAAGCTCTGCTTTAAGGATGGGAATGGGTTTGCAAAAAGCAACATGCAAAAATAAGGCTTCGAAGCTCATATGCATTGATCAGAAAGCCAGTCTCTCCACAGCAGCCCTGATCCTGCAAAGATCTGTCCATACCCTGACTTTACACCCAAGCAGCTCCTGGGGCTCAGATGGAAGAAGGTGAAAAAAGAAGTTTCTCTGGCAGCAAGAGCAGGTTTACAGGATGCTGAGCATCCATGCACCGCGCTGGGTGCTCGGCGGCGCGCGCCTCTGCGGCAGGGAAGGGCACGGTGCCGATTTACAACAGCTGGGGATCTGGACCACAGAGCTCGTAAAAATAAGCCAAATAAAATAAAACAAATAGCTCCATTTTATGTTCTCCCCGCTTTTACTAATTTACAGGGGATATTCGTGTTACAGGAAAGTCCTAAATGGCTGAAAAGTGTGTTTTTCTTCCCCACCTCCCCCTGCAATTACATCACGCGCAGAATCGAAATTGAATTTCCTATCGCCCTTCATATCAGTCGCTCCCTCTTCCTCCGACTTGCAGACCCGGCCCGCCAGGCTTTCTGCCCCGGCCCTCTCCAGGCCTGTAAACATCTGGCAGAAACCACCTCCTTATCTTCTTCCCCCCCCATCCCCATTCCTCTTTGAAGCTGGCTTCTGGCACCGTGCCTACAACAACGTCGCGATGGGCAGACAGCGGAGACAAACCCGCGACCGAAAACGCCTCGTCGTGCTTTTCCTCCCTCTGCCTACCATCCTTTCCCCTCTCCATCCAGAAACACGAGTTCACCCGTACCGTTCCCAGGGATGGTCCCCGAGCCCCAAGGCTGGCAGCAGCCTGCATCTGGCATTGCTGCAGCAGTGGAAAGAGAGCGATGGATGGGGGAGAAAAATTGGCCGGTGGCTCCGTAGAAAAACAAGGGTGGGGAAGGGAGGAGAAGCTGCGGATGAAAAAAAACGACAACACATTTCTTTGTGAAATCCCAGCTGGCAGCACCCCTATTGCACGAAGCGCCCTGGGACGGGGAGCGCAGCTCTCCGCCAGGTTACAAACAGGTGCGAGGGGAGCCCGGCGGCGCATCTGGATGCGGTTCGTGCTTCGAATGCCGCTTTAATCCGAGCTTTCATCCTCCCCACTCGCTTTTCACCAGGGGGGATGTGTCTGCTGGGAAGAGGAGGAGCGGCAACCACAGCGTCTTTCCCTCTCCAACCGCCGCCCCATCCCCAAAAGGAACCCTCGCAGCTTAACCGCTTACCTACTGAAAGGATGCTTTTGCCAGCAAATAGCTTCGCAGACCTAGCCCTGCCTTCCAGGCTTAGGAGGAGGTGCCCACCCTATGCAAGGTGCAGGATATGTGCAAAGCTGAGAGCCTAAGTGCTCGAGGAAGCTGGCAGACAGAAATAGCTGGGCTGCGTGATGTAGCTGTGGTGGCTGCTACAGGGTGTAAGACAAGATGGAGAAAACAAATCAGATCCTGACTCCCCTCTGCTTCCAAGGTGGTCCTTACGGTATGGAGACGGCACATGAAAGATTTCCTAAAGTAGGCAACCACTCCTCCCGCCCAACCATACACATTTAAACACCCTACAGAGGGATTCACCCTGCTTCTCTTTATGTGTATAAGAGATGGGTGTGTGATCTCAACCAGCTCCCCACAGTCCACGGCATCTCCAGAGGGCATCTCTTGATGTTTGTGTTGGATGTCTATCACTGGAGAGGGTGAGTAGCCATCTAGAAGGTCCTCTCCCCCCTGGCTGCATGCAGAGCAGTGAAAACACTGGCTCCAAGATGCTGAATTTGCAAATGTCCAAATTTAAAAGACAGAAATCCCAACTTTATGAAAGGTGACGCGGGGAGGGTCTCAAGTGGCAAAGATTGGGGCAGTAAAATGGGAATTAGACATGGCACAGGGTCTGTGGTGGAAGGAGGAACAAAGTAGGAACCTCTTGTCCTAATTTCAGTGCCCATCCCCAAGATCCTCACCTAGACACACCATACCCTACACAACAGACCCTCCTTGTTCCAAAGGCATCACACTTTATTGTGCCTTCTATGGAAGATGCTCAGTGGAGGTTGGCCCACATCCCATTATTTATTTTGTGCACGGCTTCAAACCAGAGCAGAAAGGACTGATTGCTCCACAAGGACGGGAAACCAGATGGGTGCTGGAGGGGCTTGTTTGTTTATTTTGCAGTAAGCAACTAATTGATTGCTTGCTTAAGCAAAGAAATGAGATAGTGATGTTTTCACTTTGTTTGCAGTAACATTACCTCCGAGGAAACTCGATCCAGACTTGACCACACTCCCTGGTATTCCTTCACCCTCCTCCCCCCCTCCCCGCTTCATTTTTAACACCCTTCGCAAAATCCAAAGGTTAAAAGGTCCACAAAAAAACCATGTTATCTGTCAAGCATCCCCTATGGCTGGAGATTGGCGGCACTATCTCAGCTGCCCTCCCTCCTGCTCTCAGCTCCTACTCAGCATGACCAGCGGTCCCGGTGGGAGACTTTCCCAGCATGATAGGAGCTGACGCTAGAAACTTCATTAAGTGGCTCATGAGCATTCAAGTGTGTGCTTTCCTTTGGTAGCAATGAGGAGAAGAAAAAGCAATCCCAAATCATGCATATTTTGGAAAGAAGATTAAGCCATATTTTTAGCACAAGCCCCTAGCACACACTCTTGAAATCAATGAACGCCCAGAGAAATGCAGCGCGCTCTGCTCTTTAAATGGTTTTACAGCATGCCTCAAGTAGCACCGAGAGCTGCAGAACTGGGTAACAGAGCAGCAATGACTACTTTAAAAATGCGGAGAAATAGCCAGGTACTTACATCCATTTTATCCCATAGCAAATCCCCGTCTGCAGAATCAACGACAGAAAACCAGCTAACAAAAATTGTGGACTCGGCTTCATTTTCTCCACCGTCCCCCACTTTCAGAAGGAAATCAGCTTCTCCAAGGGAAAAAAGGAGTCTTCCAAATTTTCTGCGCAGTGTATTTCCTTCGGTGCGGGTGTTGCTCCTCCTTGGAGATGCACAACCTGAAAGGAGAGACAGAGCACCAGCTACGGTTAGCTCTGAAGTTTAGCGAGTCACCGCTAAAGAGAGATCTCTTATCCAAATTGCAAAGGAGTGGTTTATGAATCACGAAGAAGTTTGGATTATCCCCTCTGAGTCCCCTCCCTCGCCAAGCCTTGATACAACCTTTCGAGTCAACAGACAGACAAAACGTATGGCTTGAATTACACCCTGAGTTATGGTCTGATTGTGTGTTTCCATTTAACCCTGCATATGGCAAGGCTTCATTCGCTGTTTCACTTTTTTTCCCTCTCCAAAAGGTTTGTGTAAGNAAAAAAAAAAAGATAAATCTTTAGACGAGCCCAAATCTTTAGCTCTTCATCTCTCCCTTCCTTCTCTCCAGAGTTTTTCCCCCTTTTTCTGCAGAGAAGACGGATTATACAAACTGCATTTCCCGACTAATGCAGGTGCCCGTGCCCTGCAGATGTTTCGGGCTGATCTGTTACAGCAAATGTGTTTTGCTCTTTCCCTTCTGCTTTCCTTCTCACCTCATTAACTCTGCCTCTCACTTCTTCCAAGTCCTCGGGCACCTGGAGCTGCGGCTCCGCAAACATGCGACCCCACTGCAGCCCCCAGGGAGCAGCCAGGAGGAGACTAAAGCTCTCAAAGATCCCCCCCCCCCTTTTTCTTCTTCACTCCAAACAAATAAACAAGGCAGCAAACAAACCAGGTGCGGGACTCAAACTCTTAGAGGGGTCCTCTCTGTCTCCGGGGCACGCCTTGCTTTAGCAGCGGCATTAATAGCAGTAAATGGGTTTCCCTTCAGTTATCCACTTCAGACACCGCTCCGGGCTGTTTTTTGTGGTCTTTGCAGTGCTTTCCCAACGCGAAGCCCACCCCACGAGAAAGCCAACAATAAAACAAGCAGAAAAACCTGCCCACCACATTGCACCCCTGCCGTGACCACGTCTCCCCCCACGCCACCCCCTCGAAGGGCTTTGGGATGGGATGGGAATGGCAGAAGCAGTGGGATCACTTTGGGAACCCCTTTGCCACCCCTCAGCCTGGGGCAAACACATCCCAACTCTGAGCCCCAGCTCTGGATTTGCCCCCGCTGCAGGTTTCTGCCTTGATGCCCCCATTTGGGGAGCAATTGAGGAGAGGGGAAAGGATTATTTCTGGGTGTTTTCTCTGCCATCTGCAATGTATTTTTCCATTCAGGCTGCCCTTTGGCTATCACAACCCCAGCGCCTGGTGGAAAGGGTTACTAGAGAAGTGCTGTTATTACAAAGGATTTTAATAACCTCTAGGGGCGAGTTCCCGGCTCCCTTGAAGTCCAAGACAAAACTCCGGCTGACTACAAGGGAGGCAGGATTTCATCGCCACGGGTTGTTTTTCTTTAATGCCCGCTCGGCTTTGGGTTTGATGTGTCCCTTGATATGCTCCCATAAGCATCCAAGCATACTTCTCATTTCAGGGTATTTCTCTATCTTTTCATTTCTGGAAACCCTTTGCTTCCCCCCCTCCACAAGCACACTGGAAACCTTCAACCCTTAATCCTGCCCATGTCTTTTAGTGTCCATTTAGATATTTCAGACTCCTTATCTCCCTCCCTTGAATTGCTGAACAGCGCAGAGTCGAGTGTAAAACGTCTCAGATGGTCCAGCTAACCCTGACCAGCCAACATCACAGTTCCCCGCCTTGAAAAAAATCAGATTTTTTTTCTTTTCCCAAGGAGGAATAGAAATTACCAACCCCACCACCCCAAGAGCTGCAAGTTGGCCTGTGATCGCACCCCTGGTATTTGGGGAGGCAATAACTCCTTTTTCCACTCGCTCTAGCACAGGTTACGTTTGCGAGAGGAATTTGCAAGGGGAGGGAAGGAGGGAGACTGGTCGGGGCAGACGTGATGTTTACAGCTCTGGAGAGCTCTGGGTCACTGATCAAACCAGCAGCAAGTGGCCTGCGGACTCCTAAAACCAGTGCTGTTTTTAGCTCAAAGCTCCCTTTCCCCTTCACCCCGGGGCTGTTTGCAGCCAGCCCCACTCTTGCGTGCAGAAAATGTTCCTTGCATGCAGAAAATGCTCCCATCTGACACCTCTGAGAGTCCGGTCCCGGGGATGGGAACAGGCAATATGAACTGTATATAAATGTGTGAGTATCCATCCCACCTTTTTCTAACTTTCCCACCCAAGGAGGAAAGTCATCCACCTGACCCTGCTTATTTTAAGGGTAGTGTATACCCAAATGACCTGCAGTGGGGATGGGGAGCAGGGACAGGCAGCAGGGGGTGGGGGAGCTGCTTGCAGCCCCCAGGTCTCCCCTCTTCATGCAGCTCCCCCTCTCCCCTGTAGCTCCTGGTCTCCCCCCTCCCTCACAACCCTCTGCATCTCCCTTCTCCATTGCAGCCCCCGGCTGTCCCTGCTACCCCGCAGCCTCCCGGGCTCCTCTCTCCATTGCAGCCCTTTGCACCTCCCCTCACGCTTGCAGCACCGAGCCTCCCCTCTCTTGCAGCACCCGGATCTCAGATGCTCCTATGCCCTTCTGCATCTCCCCTCTCCCCTTTAGCCCCCCAGATCTCCACTCTCCCTTTTAGCCCCTGGGCGTCCCCTCTCTCTTCTAGCCCTTGGGTGTCCCCTGTCCCTTGCAGCCTCCAAATCCCCTCTCTCCCCACACACCCCCGGTATCCCCTCAGAGCCCCGCTCTTACCCACCCCTACCCTCTCACCTCCAAGGCTTCGGGGGACACTGCTCCATCCCTTACCGGGGGTGCCGGCAGCGACTCACC
>VXAA01002305.1:29079-48836 GCA_013399115.1 Anseranas semipalmata | reverse complement strand
AAAGGGCTCGGGCCGGGAGCGCTCCGCGCCCCGCGCATCCCCCCGCGGGTAGGGGCCGGGGGGCGAGCGGGGCTCCGCGGGGCTCCGCGCCCGCCCTCCGAGCACGGAGCGAGGCGAGGCGGGGAGGAGGGCGGGGGGCAACCCCCGGAGCCCTCCCTCGGAGAGCGGGGAGGGGGGGCAGCGGGAGGCGCTTCCCCCGGCGGAGCTCCGCGGGGGGATGCCCGGGGGTGCCCGGTGGCGGAGCCGCTGCCTCCGGGGGTGGCTCGGCCGGAGGGGCTCGGGGCCGCGAGGGTCGCTCGTTCTAATGAGCAGTTAATGATTAGCGACACAAATAGCTGGCTGGCATTTTCACCGGAAACTTTTAAACGCTGCCTCTCCGGAGGATGATTAGCGTTTGCGAGGCTGCGAGGCTGACTTCCCAATTAAAGGACAAAGATACTTTTCATGCGCGGGGCTGTCAGGTGGATTTCCTTCTCCTGCGAGGCCAAGAAATCACTTCGTGACAGTCACAGCACGGGCTGCAAGCGCACGCCCTGCCTCGCTGAGTCCTGCTGTCAGCCTCCAGGTTTCACAACCTCTTTCCCTTTGATCTTTAATCAGTGGAAAGTTCAGATGTTGCGACCTGATTTTTCCTTTCATGCCTGTATCAGTGATGGAGGTTTGATGATTGCATGCCTCCAAAAAAAAAAAAAGAAAGAAAGAAAAGAAAGCACGGCTGGCTTCCCAGCTTCACTCCTCATGAGTCTGAATTTAAGACCTGTGTGTCAGCTGTGGCCTGTGAACAAACTGGCACTGGTTGCAAAAGTACCTGTGTCGTTTCGCTCACTCAGCGTCAGCGTGGGTTTCAGGTGAAAGGGAAGAAGAGAATGAATGCTTTAATATTAGCACCAAGAGATTCAGAATAAATTTCCTTAAGGTCTATTTTTGGAAAAGCTATTTATATAGGCTAATACTTTTATGTATGTGTCCCTGCGCCGGAAAGATTGCATTCATATACACAGGTTGCTAATGGGCTTTCCTACATGAACTGCAAAGAACCCTGTATACACAATCCCAAATTCCCAAAGCCGCTATATTATTTCTTTAAGACCCAGTTTGCCAGCAGCTTTGTGCAGTGCATGCATTTGTCTTTGTGTGACAGTTGCCCCTACGTGCTCCAAGTGCCCAGGACTCCCATTTCCCCAGCCCTGCCACCCCCACGCCCCCAGAAGTGCATCCTCCTCCTGGGTTTTGTCAGGGCTCTCCAAGGAGGACTTATTTACATGGGGAAATTGTCTGGAATATCTATTGCACTGCGGCTTGCTGCAGTGCCCCAGTTTCACTCTGAATAGACTTTTTTTTCCAAATTACCTTAATTTTTAAAGGTCTTTGGGGAAAATGCAGTTGTTATTAATCAACAGGAGCAGGGGTAGGAGACAGCAGTAGTTGTAAGACCCGTGTTTTTGCGGTAGGCACCTGCTGTGCCTGGAGCAACACAGCAAGGCAAGTCCTGCCTTTGTGGTCCAAATATCAGCAATGGGAGCTGAATGGGCAACGGTGGCGGCGTGGAGGCAGGAATAAGGAACGATGGAGACGTAGTTTTCTTGCACCCCAACCATTTGTAAAGGCTTCTTAAGACAGGAAAACATGCTGGAGAATCATAAAAAATGGCACTGGGAGCACAAGTGTCCACTCCTTGCTGTGGTCAGGGGAGCTGCTTGGCCTTGCTTCTCAGGACAGAAGGACATACGAAGTCAAAAGGTGGGATAAAGAATAAGAAACCAGAAGAATAGTGAGAAAAGCTATATAGGATACATAAATGATGTAGGATATATGCTCAAGACTAACCACGTACATATGGGGATTTATTCAGGAAGAGCTTTAGGGACTTGAAAACCACCCCAAACCTTTAATCTGAGACAACGTCTCACATAGACAAGGCCCCAGGCCCTGATATGGCAAAACCTTCCAGCACGTCTTTAATTCCTCTTAATCTCTATGTGACACGTTGTGCTCTAAGCGCTTTGGAGAATCGTGGATGTCAGTGCTAAAACGCCACAGGTCTTCACCTCCTGCTGCTCACGCACACAGCCTGGGTCTGGTGGCAAAGCACAGAAGCTTTTGGGGCACATTGGAAGTGGGGAGCTGCCTCAGCGTGCATATGGGGTTTTATTTCACAGGTCCCGAGTGCTAAGCCAGGGGCTTACATCTAAAAGGTCAGCAATCATTAAGTTTCCTAGTGCCTTGGTGGGTCAAAGATATTGCCATTCTCATCAGCAGAAGACAACTTGATTCACAATCTTCCATGGGATTTTCATGAAAGACAACTGGCCACACCAGTGCGACAATAAATAAACCAGAGCTGGGACTTCCAGAAGCATTTGGGACTGCCAGCTGAACAAGCCCCATGGGAAGCAAGTGGCTGTTGAGCAAACAACCCTCTTAGGCATTGCAGCCTGCGAAGGCACGGGGGAATGTGGGGAATGGATGCATCCACCCATTATTAGAAGTGCAGACAGTGGGACAGTGTTTTCTGGACTGCATTTCCAAAGTGACATAATTATTAGACTCAAGGAAATGTTTGGAAAATCATCTCCTTGTGAATCTTTAGAAGTATTTTTGGGGTAGTAAAAGGAAATTTCTAAGCCTGTCAGAAAGGTGCTGGGCTGGAAATAAGGCTTTGTGGCCATCTGTTGCATCAGGTGTGGTAACCTCCAAGATATAACCCCCCCGCAAATCTGGCAGGATGTGGCAGGAGAGGTGACACCAGCCTTCAAAGCAGCCGTAGGCAGCACAGTGAGGGTCCCTTCACCCAGCCTGCAGCTGCACCTGTCCCTGACCCCAGCCATAACTCAGGTGGGAAGGGGGTGAGTCCCACGTCCCCCCACAGAAGTCCTAATGCTGTTACAGACCTCAGGAAACTCATGCTACATAAACCATACATTGCCATTGAGAGAGGGATACCATTTAGGTGCTGAGGAGCTCAGATGGATTTCAACCAACCACACAGATGTGAAAAAAAGGCATATTCTGTTACTAATGCCACCCATGCTGCCTTCAGTAGCATCATTTGTCATTCGTTTCTATGCATGTATCTCCTCACCCTCTCTTCTTCTTCCACCCCCCCACAAAGAGAGAAGACCCTCCATGGATGACTCATGATAACATTAAACATATGCAGAACCAGGACCCGAGTGTAAACTCTCCTGGAGCAGGGGGCCATGCTCCTTCATTTAAAAATCTCTAAAGCGCTGTGCCAAGTCGTGGCCCTCTGCAAATATTTATTAATATGACACAGTTATGTATACTGTGGGGTGTGGTATTATGGTTTTATCAGTGAGTTTCAAGATGCTGCGTGCTATGAATGAGCTATGAAAGCCATCACACATGCAGAGGGGTTAGGATAACACTTCACCCAGCATTAGTGTGTGTTCTGCATGTGACAGTCAAAGGAGCCATTTATAAATGTTCTGGATTTTTTTTTTTAATTATTTAGCTGGGACTGGTGGCTGGAAGGTGCCAAGGCATGTGACAGTAGGCCCTGTGACAGGATGGCATTCCTCTGTTTTAAGCAAGTGTCCTGGTCATCTTGAGACACAGGCTCCAGCACAAATATTTTACCATGCCTCTAAGTTTCAATTTCAAGCACTGATAGAGACTTTTTTTTTTTTTTTTAAGGCTTTTCCACCTACTAAAGTAAGCCAAATGAGCGCACTTGTATGGGTTTTGAATATTCACCCACGTTCTTCGTCTTCTGACAGGGAAAACAAACAAGGACCATTTGATGCTAAAATCTTCAGCAAAGCAGGAGCATCTATAAAAGTGAGGACTCAGTAGCCAAGCTTCCTCCAAATTAAAAGCAAGACTGGGGTAAATACTTTGGGAGTTTCCTCTAGGCTGCCACATAGCAAGCACCAATACTCTTGAGGGGCAAATACATTGGTACAAGACTGGATACGGCCCTTCCTGGTCTGTACTGCATACAGGGAGAAGTGCTCAATCCCTGGGAAGAGGAAGACAGCTTTGGATGGAGGGATTATTTCCGCATGGTGTTGCTCTGAAGCTGCCCATAGGGTTAAAACACAAATATACTCCAGCAGGGAGCGTTGTGCAGAGGAGCAATGAGTGAGTGGGTATCGCACCCCGCAGCTGCACCACCACCAGCCCCAGTAAGGAAATAACAGAAAATGGATTTTTGTCCCAGGAAGGTGCAGCCAGAGTGACACAAAACCTCAGTGCTTCTTGTAGTGCCCAAACTATGGTGACACAGCTACATCTTACAGAGGCTATATGCAAACTTCCTTGTACCTATAGCAAGGAGAGTTTAAAAGAGGACGAGGCCACCACTTATCCTTCCTCTGGCATGCGCGGCCAGCCCTGTAAAGCAGTCAGATTGCAGCAACCTGAGATTTCACCAGACATCTTGCAGAAGATCACAGTGATATGCAAGCCTGAAGCCTCATTGTTCTGCTTTCTTCTGCCTCTTTTCTCCCCCAACCCTGCCCTTAAATAACAGAGATTTTTGTGCACTGATATCCTGCGTACCTGCCTGTAAAGGGGCAGGGTTCAGAGCTGTAGCCACATCTCATTCTCCCCACATCTCAGTGGGGTTTTTCCCCCTCACCTTGCCTTTAGTACCATCGCTCATCACCTGTGCTGCAGGAGTGCCCAGCTGGAGTCCCAGCGGAGGCCAGCTCTCCCCTCGCTGCACCAGCCCAGCTCCCAGCACCAGCCAGAAGAAAACCAATGCAGAGCCTGTCCACTCCTGGGCCATCTGGCCCAAGACCATGCAAGCCCGACCTCCCAGCCCAGGGACTGAGCAAAGCAAGCTTCTCCCTCGGACCAAAGGTCCCACCCCTACCCCGATGCTGCCTTTTAAGGCCTCCATCCTAATAAAAACCAGCTGTCAACTCCTCTCTCCAACACTCAATGATCCCTTCAGGGTGGGGTGGTGCTTTCTCTTCCCTATGAAGAAGTCCAGTAACCCCTCCCTTGCTGCAGTGCGGGAGCTGGAGTCCTCCTTGCAGGGGGCTCAATAGTGGATGCATAATTAATAACAGTGATTTTGCAAGAGCAGAGAGGTGGAGACCAACTGGAAAAGATAAAATGCCTGAATAACCTTTTTGGAATATGAGGAACATTGTGAAATGTTCAGGGCAATGTCTCCTGTTAATGATCCCAGCTTTGCAAATGCTGGCTGAGAGTAAAAACACCTCGTCTGTGAGCAAGACATTTGTCAGACATCCCTATTTCTGCCCATTTTTAATCCAGTCCCTGATCCCAAAACTCATTCTGACTGTGATGGGCTGCATGGACCGGGACAGAGCTATGCCAGGTTTTGCTCTAATGCAGCAGGTCTTGGGACTATCTCATGCAAAGCAGCATTAGGGCCAGGTTACCCAAAGGGCTTTGGGAGAGGTTTTCAGACAAGACCGGTTTGCAAAAAAGAGGCCAGACTATTTGCAGTGCTCAAGGCAGCCATCCCTGCTGCCACACCTCCTGGGCAGATATTTCAATTCTGTTCGTGCGAACATTTTTCAAAAACATGTTTTCTTGTTGCCTGAGTGGGAGCTGAGCATCTCTGCAAACCCAGCTGTGGGGCTGCTGACCATTTCTGAAGATCCAGGCACAGTTGTCCTGCTGAAGGGACATGTTTCCAAGGCATAACAAAGCAAAACCAGGATGTGACATGGGCCACCTTGGTCAGTTGTAACCCATGGCCTTGGGTGGAGACCATACAACCCCCAACCCAGGATACAAAGCGACTCACAGTGCCCCATCTTGGCCAAGCATTTCTAGTTGTAACCATGAGAAAAAGCTGTTTTTGATGGAGATAGGAGACAGCAAGGAGATTAATGGTACGATCACCTTATGACCTAACTGTACCTGTTAGAAATCCAGGCAGGGTACTTTGAAATTCAATCTGGAACTGCTTGAACAAAGCAGTGTCTTGGACAAAGCTTCTCCCAGAGGGTTTCTCCTAAAGACCTGTCTGGTCAGGTCACAGATACAGGCACCAGGAGGTGCTCCTCCACTGGTTCTGCTGGGATTTTCTTTAAAAGCCTTAAGATATCCAGCTGGGGACATCTTCCCTTCCAGCAGGCAGTTTTATTAAGGAATGGTCTTCAAGGAGATACTATGAAAAACTTTCCCAGAAACACACAGGCTTGTTGTTTCGTTGTTATCTAAAACAGCCTGGAAAGTATTGCAGATGAGTCCTTTTTGTTGACAGGAGTGATTTTTTTCCCTGAGTGGGGTGGTGTGCTTTCTGTCTGCTCCCACCTTGACAGCTCAGTTAGGCTTTCTGTTTACCTCCAAACACCTGATTGTGGGGTTCGGTTCCTCTTCCACGATGGAGTACTTCCAAGCGAGTGGCCCTGCAGAGCGTTCATTCATCTCTCCTCTGTGTGTGTCCCCATGCAAACAGGCACACCTCTCTAAACAACTTGTCCAACCGTTGTTTTACTTTAGTGAAACCAAATCCTGAAGTTTACATTCACCCATGATGTCATGATAACGTTTGTAACAGTCTGAGCCAGTGGACAAGGACCTCAGCGGTTAGACAGCTGCATCGCGTGCCAAAACTTTGTGAAATGGGTGCTGAGCAATGTATAGCATTTTTGAGGATGTAGTATGGATTCAGGGCCTGCCTGAGCACTGACTTACGTTATTTTTAACCTAGAGCTGTACCATGGGTAAATTATAGGATGGCTTGAAAACCCAGGTAGGCATTTGCTCCTTTTGCCTCCTCATAGCATTGCTATGCTATTGCTTGGAGGCCGTCCTGCTCTTTGAAAACACAGGCCATTACGTACCAGCTTGTTCACTTAATTGCATGGAATCCACAGAGCAAATATTCATGAAGCTATTTTAATTGGGGAAATACGCAATATAAATACTCACAAGTTCATTTTCTCCTCGTAAAATGTTGGATTTGGAAGCCATTCATCACTTTACTCAGAAAGACAAAGGCTTGACATGGTGATTATAGGTAGTTCATTAGGGTGAGATAAGGAGGAAGACAAATGGGGTCTTGTCTGAGCCCCTTACCTGGGCACATCCCCACAGCCCACCGGTGCTGATGTGCATCGAGAAAGAAAGGAAAATAACAACAGGCTTTTCTCGTGTTGAGCTGCACATGGACCAGCCACAAATGTCTGAACACAGCATGCAAAATCCCCTCTTCTGATCCTGTTTCCATCCCTGGTCCTCACCAAACCCTGTGAGATGGGTCTAAGGAGATTTGGTGTCCCCTTGCACTGTACTTCTGAATGTCTCTTGAGGATGCTCTTAGCAGAGGGTGACCATGCCAACATGACCTGGCTGGGATTATACTTGCTTCTTCAGTTCACAAAGGCTTGGCTGCCTGTGTCCTACAGAGGACATCCCACCCCACCTGCCTAAAATACCGTTTTCCCTGGAAGAGAGGGTTGTTAACCTAAATTCAAAGACAGTGCAAACAAGCTGCAAGCAGTCTCCAAATTGTGGCCTTCAGCCTGGGCAATAGGACCGTGCTTGGCAGAGCCACCTTCAGTATCTCGAGAGGTTCACCAAGCTGCTGCTGGCCCAGCTGCTGGAGGTATGTGGGGGCATGGAGGTGGTAATAAGAGTCAGTGTTGGGACGTTGCCTCTGAAACATTCAGGGTGACAAATATGGGAGAAGAATGGATGGTTAATTGTAGGACCCCCCCAGTTCCTCACCATTTGTGTGCAGTTTCACTTCTCATGTCTCCTCTCCTCTCCTTCTCCTGGGGACAGTGGGCTGTTGTGAGTACAAAATCCCTTTTAATAAGTGTATACAAAGTGCCAAACACAAAGGAAGCCAGGGTTCCCAAATGCCAGTGCTGCAATGTAAACGGTATTCTTTATTTTTAAATGCTGACCATAACAGATAGAAAGACATCAGGTCTCCTTAAATTACCACGATCTGTTAGATCGCCAACTTCCTGAGCCCGCAGAGCCATGGATACCAGCTCAGAAGTTGGGGGCTTCATGCCACAACCATTTTGGGGAGATTCCCAGGTCTGCTCCATGCTGGAGGTCTGACCAAAACCTTTCTTCTTGACTTTCTCTTCTTGACTTTCATCCTCTGCATCCAGACCCCACACAACTCAGTGGAAAAGCTCGATTAATATAAACAAGAATGATCAGATGTGTAAAGCCGAGCCTTGGTGGACTATAATAATTCATATTCATTGAGGAGCTGATCCTCCTTCTCATTGCTCCTTCCATCCACCTCGTGGCGGCAATAACATTAAGACTTTATGCTGTGAGAATAACCCAGAACATGCTACTTCCATTTGAAAACACAACAGCTCCATTTACTGACTCATCCTAATACTCTGCAGGACAACTCCTATATTCTTCCACTTTTTTGCCATTTTGTGTTGGCCCTTTCTTCTGATCTTACTCCCTTTGATTACTGTTGTGTGGTTTTATTTTTGGAATTGGAGAAGGTGAAATACAGGTGCAAGGGGAAGGAGCATACCAGAATGCATTAAAGCACACACTGCAATGGCAAGCCAGCAGTTATCCAAGTACATGTAACAGAAAACATCTCTGAATAAACAATAACAATAAAAATAATAACAGTTAAAAAAGCAACGGAAAGATCTCTCCATCCAACCAGGCCAATAAAATAAAGGTTTGGCACGATCTTTATTGTGAGATTGTGTCTTCATACACAATCTGAGAAAGTGCCTGAAGAGCTGCTAGTAGGCTCTGTATCACACAGAGGAGCCAAAAAAGTGTTTGGCCACAAACAGCGTGTGATGCATGGCAAAACATTTCCTGAGGAAATATTTAGAGGCTGGGATGGCTGGCATGGAGAGGAAAAGGGGGAGGCCTCGCTGCAGGAGGAATATCTTTAGCCTTCAAACAACAGCCACTAAAATATCCCCAGTGCTCTGCCTCCCCTGAGGTGCCAAGGGTTGAACATCTTGTGCAAAATGGCTTTGGCGGAATAATGTAATCTCATTGAAAAGTATTTTTCAGCTGCCCCTTTTGTCATGAGGAGAAAAAGCAAGAAGATAGGCCCTGATGCAGTGATGTCAGTAGGCTTTGGATTAATGGGTTTTGGATTGGACCCATGGTGCAAGAGACAGTGCTCAACTCCAGCCATAAATAAAGTGGCTTCCATTAACGTTTATATTTGCTTTAATTTATTTAACTGAGAAAGTCAGGAGAGGCCCCCAGGTCTCAGTATTAAGAATGAGCTGGCCAAGACAGCAGCAGATAAAGCTTGCACCAGTGTAAATCAAAGCTTCCATAAGTCATGCTCAAGAAACCATGGGTGAGTAAGGCAATAAAATGTGGCCATTGTTTTTTTTTATTGTATCATTCTCGGCTTTCACTTTCTGCAGGAGCCAAATGTAATTTCTGCTCCATGGTTTTAAGAGGTCCTGGAGAGGATGGACCAAGCCTGTTGCAAACCCAGGATGTAGAGCAGGAGTTCAGAAGCTGGGATTTTTAAGCAGCTCACAAACGCTTTCCCTTCCTCTATGGCCAGATAATAATAAAGATGAGATCCAGAAGCTTTACATTATTTTTTTATACCTAAATGTTGGAAAAGGCTGCACCTCTACCTTGTTAGACCCACACTGTGAAAAATCACTGCATCCAGCATTGCTTTGCCTAGTATAATTGGGGCTTATTCATGCATAGCCAATGTCGTCCATGCTGGAAATGGATATATTTAATTTTCCCCGTCTTAAGGGCACAAAGAGGTGGAGATCCAGCCTGAGCAGAGCTTCTTGCTCTAGCTTTGATGCAGAAACCACAGATCCGCCATCCATGCAGCTCTAAGACCCCCATGGAGGGACTGATTTAGCAGCTCCTCTCCCTTGACCCCAGGCTGTGGAGACACTGCGGGTACTGTTTTGCACTGGGGGTAAGGAGATTTCATCCTTCGAAGTTCGTCTTGGTAAAATGCCCTTGTCCCATCCAGCCATGGCACCCACCCCCTCAAGCCTTTTGGGGGTACCAAGGGCACTTTAGACACTTTTTTTTTCCTTTTATAATCCCCCATGGAATGGTACCAGTTTACGACCATATTACAATGATGCTGTTCCTGCTACTACAATCATGGCTCTGTCATGATTTCCATTATAAACCTCGGGCTGGCTTTTGGGGGTATTTATTTTCTTTTGCTGGGGTCTATAATTTGATCATAAAAACTCGTGCTGGGCTGAAATTCAGCTGCCAGGTCTTGGTTGGATAGCAAATCTGATTTAACCCTGAATATGCTGAATTGTTTTCACATAGAGGAGAGCTTTGGGGAGCTGAGCATATCAAGGTGTGGGAGATGAGTCCTTAAGAGCAGCAAGGAGGGATGGTTCACTTTGGTTTGGGGTATCTGGGGACAGAAATGTGGGGAAAATCCAGCTGGACAACTCCACATCCCACCTGTCATGATCTCTTCTGCATCTCTTGGACTACAGATCGTAGCTGATACACTTTATTCTTTTTACTGACATTTTTGTTCCCCATCCTCATGGGGGTCTTATGTTTGAACTGTCTGTTCCTGAGCTCTTCACAAGGAATTGCTTAATGCATTTTAAATATACTTTTATACAAAGCCTACACTCGTTAAGTTTTGTTAGACATATGTTACTAAAAAGCACCTTTTCCCCCTTACTCTACACTTTATATAATATATACAAACCTTTGAAGCCCTCCTCCAAAGAGCTTGTTTTCCCAAGAAGACCACTTTTGTTCAGGTGGTTTTCAGGTTTGACAGCAGCTCCAGCCCACCAGAAACTGCCGGTTTCTGGAGCAAAACTCTTCCATTCTGTGGCTCAGATTTACCACCAGCTCAGAGAGCTCTGCAGTCATCTCCTCCAGGAGAAACCAAGGTGAGGATTCAATAGAGCTGAGCACAGCACAGACACAGCTGTGCCATGAACAGGGGTTTACTGGAGAAAAAAAAATAACAAGCAGCAGGACACATTACATCAGGGAATGTGGAATGGGAACTGCTGATGTATCAGCTACTCACAGATTCCCCATCTCTGTAAATGTGAATAAAATAAAATAAAATAAAATAAAATAAAATAAAATAAAATAAAATAACACAATGAAAATCATATCTTGTAGGTAGAGTGGGATGGGGTAAGCACTTTTCCGGTTCAGCTCACCTTCTTTAGATGTCTTCTCTAGGCTGGTAAAAAGACTTCCCATTGCGGTGCCTCCCCCTTTTTTTATCTTGAGACAATTCTTTACACCAAGGTGCCTGGCTTTTAAATACAGCTAAAATGCTGTGAGGCAGTGGGTGAGCTGTGCTCCCATGGATGCTGCTGCACTGGGGAGCAGCTCAGTGGCTGGGATGCTGGAGGACACCTCTAGCAAATCTTCCGGTCCCAGCTCCATCCACGATTTGGACTGAAGAAAAGGCTGTTCCCTTCTAGACCTGTGTATCTCTCCCCACTGCCTAGGGATGGAGCAGAAGGAAAAAATGCTCTTAATTAAAGCGATGCAGCACGAAACTGGGCCACCGGTTCTTCATATGGAAAGCAGGTGTAATAGCACTTTCCTGTGCTATTTTTTCCCCACTAGCCTGTGGGGGCATGGTGAGGATGATGCTGTTAAAGACTTTTGCGGTGAGCAGATACCTCAGCCACGAGGGCTCTCTTGAGAGCTTAAAATTGATGTGATGAGGTATCACGGCTGTACAGACCCCTAATCTATCAAAGCAATAATCTGTGGAAGAAAGATACTTTACAACGCACTTACAGAGCAGATGGTAAGTGACTTATGGTGCATTCTACCTATCGTTCGCAGGAAAACAGTATTAATAAAATATGCTGACATGACAGATTAATAGCTCAGAACTGCGGTCCAGAAGAGGCTAGGACTAGCCTATTCTTCCTCTGGGGTTTTTAACAATGAGGAATTAAGTAAATGTTACACACTGAAGATACGTGAAGGCAATATTAAAGCAAGGCTTTGCTCTGGATGGAGGCTGTAAAACCAACATTATGGGACTCCATGTTTATTGTCCTGCATTAATTTTGCACGCTTTACAAATAAAGCGTAGCTTTTTCTCACTGCTCATGCTGCAAACACATCCTGGGATTGGAGAAGCCAGAAGTGCTCCTTTGGCTCCTCCACCACCTCTGGTAACACCATGGGCCTGATCCTTTGCATCCTTCACACCCTTCTGCTGTGATTCTTTCCAGACTGAAAACAACCAAACAAACAAACATACACAGAAAGGGCTGGTTTTTGGTATTGTTCTTTTATTTATTGATTTATTAATTTATTTATTTATTATTATTATTTTTTACTTTTTGGAGGTGAAACATAAAGTCATACTGGACTTTATCACTGTTGAGCAGTTTGGTGGTTGTTCCAAAGCCCACGATTTCATCCCATGTCCCTATTTCTCTCCTTGACCTTTCCATCCTGATTCCAGCTCCCTGGGACAAACCTTGGGGGAAGGTAAAGGGAGGGGAGTTATTCACCCTCACTATTTTTAAGCACTTAGAGCAATTTTCTGAGATCTTTTGGGTCCTGCACAGTCATTGGAGGGAGAGGGGATGCTCCTAAGGGCATTTGAGAGCCCTGGAGCTCAGCTTAGAGCCAGTATTTTGGTTGGGAACTACTGTGTTTCAGTGCAGGGCTGCGTTCATCTCACTCTTCTTCACTCATCCTGAAGGTGGGCATCTAATCCAGCTGGTTCTGCTTCACCCACTTGGAGTGCTGCAGCCAGGCCCCAGCACGAGGCCATGGAGCTGCTGGAGCGGGCCCAGAGGAGGCCGCGAGGGTGCTTAGAGGCTGGAGCAGCTCTGCTGTGGAGCCCGGCTGAGAGCTGGGGGTGTTGGGCCTGGAGAAGAGAAGGCCCCGGGGAGACCTCCCAGCGGCCTTCCTGTGCCTCCAGGGGCTGCAGGACAGCTGGGGAGGGACTCTTGGCCAGGGGTGCGGTGACAGGAGCAGGGGGAATGGCTTTAAGCTGAAAGAGGGCAGGTTTGGGTGAGCTGCTGGGCAGAAATTCTTCCCTCTGAGGGCGCTGAGGCCCTGGCCCAGGCTGCCCAGAGAAGCTGTGGGTGCCCCATCCCTGGCAGTGCCCAAGGCCAGGCTGGATGGGGCCTTGGGCAGCCTGGGCTGGTGGCAGGGGGCCCTGCCCATGGCAGGGGTGGGACTGGGGGGGGGCTTTAAGGTCCCTTCCAACCCAAACTGTTTGGTGTTCTGTGATTCTCTGATGGACAGTGCAGTCCCTACCAAACACTGTTCTGCAGGGGATTTGAAGAAGCCTTTGCCATTTCAGACCAGCATAATCATCAGCACTGCAGGATGCTTTTGGAAATTTGGATCTCTGGCTTGGAAAACAGAACAGAAGAGTCCAGAATGACTTTTGCATTTCTGATGTCTGGTTTTAGGGATCCATGTCAAGTATCAGTGGGATCAAGTTGGGTAGAGATACAGTTCTCACCACAGCTGTACCAGCAAATATATATATATATGTGTTTATATATATATATATATATTACTATTATTGGCTCTTTTCTCCTTATAATACCAAGCTCTTTTGCCAATGTAGCTGTGTCCTTGTTGGAGTGACAGAGAAGCTGTCAATATAGAAGGAAAGAGAGGGAGGGATAGAAGGAGGGAAGGAAGGAAGGAAGGAAGGAAGGAAGGAAGGAAGGAAGGAAGGAAGGAAGGAAGGAAGGAAGGAAGGAAGGAAGGAAGGAAGGAAGGAAGGAAGGAAGGAAGGAAGGAAGGAAGGAAGGAAGGAAGGAAGGAAGGAAGGAAGGAAGGAAGGAAGGAAGGAAGGAAGGAAGGAAGGAAGGAAGGAAGGAAGGAAGGAAGGAAGGAAGGAAGGAAGGAAGGAAGGAAGGAGCGAGCGAAAAGAGAGTGAAAAAGGAGAAGAATGAAATTGAACACAAAAGAAGAGTGAAAAAAGAATAGGAGAAGGGAAGGGAAGGGAAGGCAAGAAAAGAAAAGAAAAGAGAAAGAAGAAAGCTACCTTTGTTTTTTGCTATTTTGAAATTTAAAACATCACACTGGCAGTAATATATTGGCTTCATTACTCAAAGACTGTAAAGTCCAGTTAGCTCATAAATCCACCAATAAAGATCATGATTTGCCAATAAAAATTAGGGCAGCCACTGATCCATAGTCTAGATTTCCTGCTTGGGATGGAATTGTAAAATATGATGATCAAATTTGGTACAAAATAGAGCAAAGGGGCGAACTAAGCCAAGCAAAAGTATTCTTCTGTCCTTGCCACTGCTGTGTGGTGACCAGGTCCTTCAGCAGAGTACCCTGAGCCACCTACAGCAGCTGCAAGCAGGAACCTCAGTTTTAAGCTATATGGAAAGTCCTTGCTCACCATCTTATATGTAACTATTTTAACAACTAACAAAAAGAGGCCTAGAGAGCCTTGTTTGGAAACTGATGACACAATCTAGCCCTGCTTTTAGCATTTTGGCATGCAGCACAAAAGCATTTCTTAAATCCCTCCAGCATCTAGAGCTGTACCTGGAATGTTTTTAGGACTAATATTAAAAATGCATGGTAAGCTAGAGTCAGGTCTGCTCATATGAGTAAACATCAAATGAGTTACCTTCCTGTCTATCTGTGAGTGATAGAAAGAGAAGAGTCTTGTGAGATACATTTTCCCTTTGGGGTAAAAAGAAAGAAAAATCTTGATAAAGTACTTTCAACTTTATTTAAAACTATTTTATTTGGTGTTCTCTCCAAGACCCTTAAGAATGTGTGCAATCTCTTAAGTGTGGCTATGGGTCTTGTTCAGTCAGTTTCCATCCCTACCACTGGGCCCTGGTCTTCCAGGAACATCTGCCAAATAAAATGTTTGAAAAAAAAAAAAAAGTGGTCTTTACTTAGAAGTCTTGAGGGTATCCAGATCATAAATTTGTTGTGGAGCATGTGGCACTGCTTATTTACTTGCGATTGATTATTTTTGTTGTAGGAGCTTCCCAACCAAATTAGAAAGTCAGAAAGCAGGATCACAGTAAATCCATAATTTGACTTAAAGTAACAGCTGAGGATAGTCATAAAAATTAATCCTTGGAGTATTAAGACATAGGTGCTTCATTTGTATTGATGAAGATGCCCAGGTAAACAGAAACATTATTATTAGAGGGGTGCAAATACCAAGCAAAACTCTGGGCAGATGAAGATCATCTGGGCTCGGGGTGTGAGATATAGATGAGACCCTATTGAACGTGTCTGAAGGAGCAGGGCAAGCATGGCAGCCCTGAGCAAGCAGCTTGTGGTCTTTCTGTGGCTGCAAAGGTAAAATTGCTTCTGGAAAGTTTTGCAATGAGGTTTCCTTTCAAGTTTCTGGTTTTATTTGAACTTCAAAGTTGAAGCAAGTGTCAAAGGACATGGACTTGAGGGGCAAAAGCTTTTCATGCTTTTCCTTACCATCATATCTCTCCAAGGGGAGGAGGTGCATCTGTGTTGATGTTTCACACCAACCCAAGTCAGAAGACCTGCTCCATGGGAGCACTTGCCACATGCCAACCAGGAATAGCTAGTCCAACATAAAAACTCCCAGGACCGCGGATGGCAAGTCTTTGGCACTGTTTCACTCTGCTGTCTGGTGCAATGGATGTAGCCAGACATCTTCACCCGAGGAGCGGTGGTTAATGTTGGGGTATGGATGAGGACCATGCAAAGAGACACAGAGGCTCTAAGAGGTGGGATTCGTAGGCCATGTCTGCACGGCCAAAATAACAGAGGACCAGGGAGTACCTCTGGGCCAAGGGGTATGGACCAGGGGTGTCCACACCACTTGGGGCTGGCCCCATCTGGAGCACATCCCCGCTGCACAGTGCATGTTGCCGGCTTTCCCCCAGCTCACATGCTGCCCCTCTGGCCCCAAGATATAACAACAGTTTTGTGTGTTTTGGCCAAGTTAAACTGTCTGAAATAATATGCGGGCTGTGCTGCAGACCACCGGAGTGGTGTTTTCTAGCACGAAACCTGATGTTTAAGGGTGTGAAACCTGCTGGGATAATGCTAGAGGTCTATGGATGGGGTGGGTTCAGACTCATGCTCCCTGCCCACCAGGACCCTCAGCTCAGCTCGCCCCCGGCTGGGCATGGGATGGGGGTGTGCGGTGGGGACCATCAGGGTCGACTCAAGCCCATCTTCTGGTGTCCCCCCGGTCAGCAAGGCAGACAAACCCTTCTTGCTGGGGCGGTCTGGGAGGCCCTGGGCTCATCCCACCTAGCAAAGGCAAGGGAGGAGGTGTTGCCCATTTTGGACCATGCATGTTCTGTCTCCTGTCTTCGGTCCCTCCCTTTAAGAAACTCCCATCCAGCACAACAAACGCAGGTCTTGGGGGAAGCATTTGAAGGAAATCCCACATCACCCTTCTACTCCCCAGACTCCTCATCCCTTTGAACACGAACCACAATAAAAGCAATATTAAAACAAAAGGGAGACTAAATTAGCATCCTTAATGTGTGCACCCCCCATTTGTATGCATAGCTCAGGAGACATCTGGCCAAATGTGTTCCACAGCATGTCCCCTCCACCCAAAGGAGTCACGTCCAGCTTCCCTTTATAATCAACACAGAGGGATGCTATGATACACTTCTAAATGCAATCATGGGAGAAGACAGGTGAGCCTCCCTCCAAGAAACTCTCCATCAAACACAAAGGCAGCTCGGGGCAACCAGAGACATCTGGTCACTGATGCTGGTGGGATGAATCCTGCCCTCTGTGTCGAGAAGGGTCCAACAGCCCTTCTGTCACCACATTTGTCCAACTGCTTGCATTTAAAATAATTAATTTGCAGACACCCTGGACACCCTCCATGGGGAGGAGGGTGGGCTGGGTGAGCTGGTGGAGGGTTTGCAGGTGGCAGTGCTGGACTTGAGATGGAGTGAAGGTGATTTGGCAACGGTGGAAAAGAGCAGGGTTAAACCAGCATCTCTACGCAATTGGAAATGCATGGGATTAGATAGCAAAAGCTTTCCAACACCGTGGAGCAGCAAACGAGCCCCGGGAAGAAAAGATGTGGCAACTGCGCTGTTCAGTTGGCGCGTGTTTACAGGATCTGGCCCCAGCGGTAGGGTGAAAAGCAGCAAGAGGCACGTAATTAACTTCAGATGTACCTGTCAAGATGTCACGGACACAGACCCGGAGAGGAGCAGCGTGTTATTTGTTTCTCATAATGTAACAATTATCTGCTTGTAAGAGGGGCTCTCTCCCGCGCTCCCTCTCTGCCTCTTGTTTTCCTTCCCCATTCGTTCACACATTATTTAACTTTTGACTTGGACACAGCAGGTAAAAGCATTTAACAGCTTGGCTGCTTGTTCAGACGGAGCTGGGAAGAGAAGGAGGGGGGAAGCAGACTGCAATTTTTCGCTTTAAATTTTCAAGTTTTCAGCGCAGAGTTTTTCTAATGGGGGAGAGGAAGAAAAGGGAAGGAAAGGGGGAAAAAATGGCATTCCACAAAGACGCAGTCACATTTTCCAGCATTATAACATGCTCTCCGCTGTCCCCAGCCTTCACTCGGAGACGCATTCCCGCTCCTCCGCGGAGAAAAAGGTCAGCGGTAAAATTTCGCAGGAACTCCATCATTGTCCTCGCGGGACATGTTCATCAGGAGGAGAGAGCCGGGCGTCTCGCTCTGTCGACACAAATCCACATCACAAAACGTATTAGTGGGGGGGTGGGGGGGGCAGCTACAGCCCAGGACTTCATTTCGCAGGGGGATCATTTCCCCTGGCTCCCGGGCTACCCGCGGAGGGGATGGACAGACAGACATTTTGCTGGGTGATAGCGGCATGAAAGGCAAAATGGGGCGGGTGTGATTTAAAGGGCTGGAAAAGCCTCCGTCCCGAGGGAAAATCAGCTTTTAGCTTATGTAGAGGAAGGTATAGCTGTGTTGCTGCCAGCTATGCATCATCTGCACAGAGCAAATTTAGGGATGCAACAGTGTATGCCCAGTTCTAGTTCCTAAGCAGTGAGATTTTTAATGGTGAGTGAAGCTGGTCATTCCAATAATAACTTAACCTCCTGGAATCACCCCAAAATGAGACTGGACGTTGCAGTGGTTGATTTTTGTGAGGAAGCATACATGGATTGGGGCGAGGGAAGGGGCTGACATCTAGGAGCACGAGGCGCATCCTCCCCACTGGGGGTTGTTGCTGATGGAGAAAATAAAATGTTCCTTCCCGATGCACCCGAGGGGATTCCTTCACTCCTGCGAGATAACACCACCTTTATTACAAAACACAGTTATTAAAATCCGCATGAAAAACTGATTGCATTTCTCTTGCCTGGGAACGGGCAGCCCCAGGCTGGTTGCACCCTACAAAAAGCACATCGCTGCACGCAGCAGCGTGGCAGAGCCCAGCCCTCTCCCAACAGCACGGTTTTGTTGCTTTTTTCTCCAAACACCAAACAAAGGCTTGACTGTGCTTTAGGAAAGGACCTAGCACTGGGAGGTGCACCGGGACCCCACGCCCAGAGGACTTTGAAGTGTTTTTGAGTTTTAAAATGCTGCTTTTGAGCTAGAGGTTTTATTTTTTTGGCATTATGTTGCCATTAGGTTCGGTTTTGTTTTGTCTTTTTTTTTTTTTAAGAGTTGCCAGCCTCCTTCCCGAAGCTGATTTTAGCTGCTTTTTCATGTGGCTGGATCCTCCCCATCTTCCCCAAATCACATCACGCTGCTCACACCCATCAAACCATTCCCCATGGGCCGGGGCTATAAGCGTCCCCAGAGTTACGAGACCACATATAAGGCACCAATATTTACCTGACACTATTTACTCGGGCAGGAGGTACATAACTAATTTCTTTGAAGCGAGAAGGCCTCACTCTGCTCGCTGTAACATTTCCTCTCTTTTTTGTGCACTTGGGTGCGTGCACAGCCCCGCAATGCATGCTCGTGTTGCAGCAGCCTGAATTGCCTCCTCCGAAAAAAAACACCTCGGCACGAGTTTATCTGACAGCTCACCCCCCATAAGGCTGCTAGCATTTCCAGTGAGCGTCTGAAGGATTTCAGTTTTGCATTTTCTGGGGTTTCACACTGCTCCTCTAGGTATTTGAACCCTGGGTTAGTATGCATGCTGCAAATAGTTTGTGTCAGGGAGAAAATTCCCTGGAAGGAGCAATATCAAGCTCTGGTTTTCCATGCATGGCTGCAACTCGTGCTGTGGCTCTGGCATGGGTTCCTGCGGGTGGGTTTGCATGCAGGTCTGCACACTCCCCTGCAAGCAAAGATGCCCCAAAACCACATGGGAAATTGCAATCTCTCAGAGTGGGAACTGAGAGCCAAATTTTGACCTGCCTGCAATCAGCAGGGCTCGAGCAATAACCCCAAGCAGGTGCTGACAGGGGAGCAAAGGCCACAGCACCGTGGCACACATTTGTTCTCCCAGCAGCTTGGGAAGGCACCCTCTTCAAATGCAGCCCTGTACTGCTTGCTTCTCAGGTTCCCAAAGAGGTGGATTCTCTTGCTCACCCTGGTTTATAGCATCGAGTGCAACAGGAGAAAGTGTCTACGGGGCTGGGTGCAAGGGGAAAAGGTGTTTGCAGAGTTGGGTGCAAGGTGAGCAAGGGTTGAGAGGGGTGCAAGGTGTTGCACGGGTGGTTGCAAAGGGCCCGAGTGGTTGCAGTGCCGGGTGTAAGGGGAGAAGGTGCCTGCAGAGGTGTGTGCAAGCAGAAACAGTGGGTGCAGGGGTGGGTGCAAGGTCTGCAGGGTGCGTGCGAAGGGATCGAGCGCTTGCAGGCTGCACAAGAGGGTGCAGAAGCGGATGCAAGGGGGGCGAGTGGTTGCAGGGGAGGTGCGAGAGCAG
>VXAA01002305.1:0-27500 GCA_013399115.1 Anseranas semipalmata | reverse complement strand
TGGCTCCTCATGGCGGTTCCTCCTGGTGGCTTCACAGCAGCATTCATGGCAAAGGGGACCTCGGCAGCCCACAGCAGTGCCCCGAGAGGTGCCATGGGGTGCTTGCAGCTTGGCGGCGAGGCATGGGGCCGGCAGCCAGCATGCCTGCACGCAGAACAAAGTCTCCTTGTGCACGGGGCACGGGCTGAGCTGAGCCTGGCCGCTCAGAAAGCCCTCAGCTTTGCTCACGAAATGGGAAGAAAGAGACGGCCGCAGCAGGGCAGGAGGTTGCCTTTAAAAGACGGCACTGTGTGTAATCAATGAAACTGCTTGAGGTTGGCGGTTGGGTCCCTTTTTGTGTGTGCGCGTGTTTGTTTTGATACACGGCGGTGAAACGCAGTCCTTGTGGGGTCGTGTTTTCCTGCTGGAGTGAGCTGTCAGCTAGAGATGAGCCAGCAGAGGAGGAATAACTGAAATCCTGTGTTTGTTTGCTTTAAAAAGCCACTTAAAATTAGCTCAGTGAATATAGTCCTGCACAGATTGCTCCGAAAATTAATAAATCAGGCTACGTGCAAGGAAACTCGATAATGCAAACCAGCTCCCTTCACCGCGTGCCAGACCCAGGTCTCACTCACACGGGGGGCCGTTGGCTCTCCCAGGGTGTCTCTGGCTTTGCACCGCTGGATGGAGAGGAGAAACCTGGACCGGTCCCTGCTGCTGCCTCGGAGCTCAAAATTACAGAGCGGGCATCTTCGCGCTGTTGTCATTCCAGTGGGATGTGGAAAGGGTTGGTGCAGCCTTTGTAGAAGAAACAGCCACAGCATCAGGCTGTAAAGCTCTGCCATGGGGCGGTGACCAGGGAGGAGGACCTCAAATGTGCCTGGAGAAAGGGCTTTTTGTCCAGGTACCAGCACCAGCGCTATGATTGCATCTTCAGCGCTGGGGACCCCGAGCGTCTGGATGTCACACGAGCTGGTGGTACAGCAGGCATTGGCACTGCTGGGATGGTCCAAGGGGAGCCGTGATGCCCATACCAGCTGCAGGGACACAGAGGCAGAACCTTCCTAAGAGGGCGATGCAAACCTACAGACAGCCAGGGCTGGCAGGGGTGCTGCTGAAGAAGGAAACCCTTATATGTCACAGAGCTGCGATGGGAACTGCAAACAGGGGAATGTCACCACCCATGTGTGCAGGGTCAAGGACAGGGCTTGGGCACCAGCGGGCTTTGATCTGGGTGATTTCCCCTCTGTTCAGCACTGGTGAGGCCACGTCTGGCAAGTTTGGGTTCCCCTGGACCAGACAGAGGGTGACAGGTGGGAAGGAGCCCAGCAGGGCCACCAAACTGGTTGGTGTGTAAGAAACGTCTGCGAGCTGGGTGTGCACTGGGAGAGGAGAAGGCAAAAGGGGACTTAATTGCTACCTGCAGCTGCCTGCAGAGGAGACACCTTGGAGATGTCCAGCGATGGGACAAGAGGCATCGGCCCAAACTGTAACATGGGAAATTGTAATCAGCTGTCCCAAACTCCCCCAAAATGTGGCCCTGAGGTGGCTGGTCCGGCTGGCCCTGCTTTGAGAAAGGAGTTGGACCAGGGACACCAGAGATCCCTTCTGCCCTGTGGTGTTCTGTGACTCTTTAAAGAAATTCTGTCATGCAACCATGCATCCCAAGCCCAGCAGGAAAGCAGAGCTGCATATCTGCACCTGTGTAAGTGTGTTTGTGTCTCCTTGTGTGTCCTTACCTGCTGTGTCCATACCAGTCCCCATGTGCTTCTTCTCCATAGGCATGGATGTGTTTGGGTGTGTGGGTGAGGAACGCATTCAAACGTACTTTTTATGCAAAATTTTATGTAAGTTTTATGCAAATTTACTTTTTATGCAAAACCATGGCTGAAGAATGAAGCTTTCTGAGGTACCCTTGCCCCATTGATTGCTCATGAGCTTTTGGCATTGCAGTTTTCCCAACCACCTGGTGAGGATAAGGAGCCTGGTACAGACTGGTGCTCCTAATTTACTGCCACACAGAAGTATCTGACCTAAATGAGGTATATAGTTATGAATTATGCACTGGGGCTCCTCCTTAACACATGCAAAAAGATAGACATCTGCGGTGGCACAGCTGAAGTCTGAATCACTTGCTGAAGGTTTCTCCAGTGACCACAGAGAGATCCTGGAGCAGCCACAGTCCTAACCAAGGAAACCCCACCTGATTTGGGGGTGATGAATCCAGACCTGATGTTCTTGTGCTGTGATGTCTAAATGAGAGGGTGAGCTTCTCCTCTTTGGCCCCAAGGCTGACTAGCATGAATCTTTTAGTCTCTGTGCAGCTCAGGAATAGCCCACCTCAGTACAGGTTTGTCTTTGGGGACAGAGAAGCCCAGAAAACCTTTCAGCTGACACTAAAGCAGACGCTTATATTTAGCTCTCCATGCTCCACCATAGAGACCAGGTCTCCATGGCCTGACATGGGAATGCCAATGTCCAGTGCTCCTGGAGACTTCACTGTGGACGTTTCAGTGTAGGCATTTGCATTCAAAGCTGAGTCCTACCAACCATGTCACTAAACATCGCAGCTGAAAAGAAGCATCTTGCCATTGGGCTGTCTCCTAGAAACTGATCCGACTTCATCTGATTGCAAATCATTCACCAGCTTAGTACCTTATCCTTCCCAGACGCTGTTGGAAGGAAATGAGGAGGCATCAGCCCCTGAGAAGCTCTGATTTGAACAGGGACTGGGAACATTTGACAGGTGGCTCTTGGACTGGCATCAAGATCTGACCTTACCCTCCAGAAATAACCTGAGCTTGAGGGCAGCTTCTTCTGGGGTGAAGCTCCAGTTCTCCATCCGAGGAGGAAGCCTTTCCACAGGCAAAGAGGCATTTTCTATGCCTGGAAACTCAATGAGATTTGCTGTATCCTGATGTTTTTCAGCCTACGTACCACNAAAACAAACAGACAACTCCTCTTAATGTATTGCATGGCCAACTAGTGCTTTTAACCTGACCTACTGCACTGTCTGTTTTACTCGATATCTGTTGTCTCACTGGTAATCTGTCATATTAGTGCTTTGGGGATAATCTCTTATTCTATTGCTTGATGATGTAATTTACTGATTTTGCAAGCAAGATATTGCTCTTCCTGGTTTTAAATGATGATCTACTACTTTTATAAATGATCTGCTGGATTTCCAGATAATCAGCAGCCCACCTAAAGCCGTGGTTTCCAGAGGGCTGCTGGCCATAAAATGGCCTGATATGCATGTGCTGTCAATCTGATATATCCAGGATGAGTTAGCCTAATGCATGACGGTCTAAGATGGCTTATATGAAGATCCTGGACAAGTCTAGATGCTCCGTGAGGAAGTTCTGGCCAGCCATCACGGAGTGGGAGTAGAAGAATGGGAGATGAAGTGTTTCCCATGGTCTCTTGGGAGCATGCGCCCTGCTTGATCCCCATCCTCCAACGTTTGGGTCTCCAAATCTTTCACTCTGCGATGACCAGCAGAAACCTCAAGAAGCAGCCAGCCCAGACATCAACCTGGTTGACTGCAGATGTGTGGAAGCCAACCAAATACTATGTCAGGGGGTGCAGGTCTGATTAATATCAGAGTCCAAGTCTAGAAGGAGGAGGGAAATACATTCATGCGGCTCTGAGTAAATCATACTTAATTTTTCATCAGTAGACAAGGAGGCTTTAGGGAGGGGAACCGGGAAACACAGAGGTTAAGTGACTTACCCCAGGCTGCAGAGCTGCACAGGATAGAGATTTCCAAACTCGCAGACCATTCACTTGGTCATTGGGCCTCAATTTAATTAGCGAGTGTGTTTTTATTTAAGAATGACAGCGCATTACGTTTTCCTTGTAATTCATGGACCCCACCCCACTGTGTGCAGATACAGATCAAAGAGAAGGCTCCTGCTCACAGCCTTGCTGCTAGAAATGGTTTCTTTTCATGCCTTAAATTTGAGAACATCAACAGTATCTAAAACATTCAGCAAATGATTTCTTTTCTACTTTGAAGCAGGCTGCCTTCAGATTATTTCCTCCTTCTTTGGTGCAGATTTCCTTACTCTGAAAGCTCCATGCAGAGCCCTCAGAAATAAATCAGATCCCAAGCTTTCAGCCCCATTTCTCATTTTGCAGATCTATGTTTTGCGAGTGGACCGTTTTCATGTGCAAACAGCAGCCTGCTTGTGCACAGTGGCAAAATAAAAGTCATTTCTGAAACCACTGGCCACCAAATCCCTGCTTAAGCTTGGTGTGATTAAACCTGGGTTATAATAACAACATGAAAGTGCCTGGCGCCCTGTGTAATACATCTATGGGTTCTGCCGCTGCAGTGCCAGACCTGAAGGTAATTGCTGCCCGAGCTTGTTTGGAGCACCGTTCCCTCTCTCCCGACCTGGGAACACAGTTGGGTTGTTCCTTCTGACCGAAGGGAGATTGCTCAATTCAATAAAGGGACACCAAGAAGAGAATCGGGTCCATGACTGAAAGTAATTCTCACTGAGCTCATGTAGTATTTGGGCAACACTTACTCAAGACAGGAGACAGAATCAGCTGGTGGATGAGCTATTTATGCCATGAGCACTGAACCTGATGGTTCCCTTCCCGTGTTGCTCTCTTCAACATTCCCTTCTCTGAGGAAAGCAAAGGATCTTCTGCAACTAACCCCAGTAGATAATTTGGAAGGGACCACGCTGTTTTAGGGCTCCTTAGCCATATGTGCTTGATGGCGTTATTGCATTAACCCTTACAGACGTAGCCCTCGGGGACAAAAACAGTTCTTCATCGTCAGCTGGAGTTTTGCAGGCAGGTTGCTTCTGTTGTGTCCTTTCTGCCTGTCCTCTTCTGCCTGCTGTGACTGTCTAGATGCTGAGTGGTGATGGGGCTGGGAGGAACAGGGCAAGCAGGGAGCTGTGTGGTTTTGCAAATGACCCCCAGTTTTGCAGCACTGATTCGCGTTCCCGAAAGAGGGGGTCCGGGCTTGAACCCCCCCAAGTGCTAGGGTAGAGACGGCCAGTTAGGGTCTTGCTGCCTGGTCAGAATAGCAGGGAGGGAGAGGATGGCCCCTGGGCATCATGTCCTTGCTCTTGAGATCTACATCCCAGCTGCCTCTTGATGCTCGTTTCATAGGGTGGGAGCCAGGCAGAAGGACCCCCCCAAACCTTCCTATACAACCTTTGCTGTGTCGTTAGCACATCTGGGATGGAGACAAAACCAGCCGGACACCCCAAAGGTCCATGTTACCCCCAGATTTGCTCAGTTATCTGAGCCAGCTCCGCTCTCTCTAATTAAGGGGCATGATTTCACCTCCCATTACCTCATGCTTCCCACCGGGTAAGGGCATGGACGTGGGCAGTATGACACACTGCAGCTTCACACCCTTGCTTCCAGCATGGTGACTTGCTCCTCTGTCCTTCTCCTTTCCATGTTTATATTCCTGAATAGGAGCAGGCTAAACCACTGCCAGCGCCCGTACAAACATACATCTGCACATACAGGTGTAGGTTTGGTGCGAATGGTCCTATGTTGCACAACCTCCGCAAAAGGCAAGATCAGAGATTTCCAACCTGACGTAAACTATCCTGGATGTGTCACAGAGGAAGGAAGGACAGATTAGTTTCAAAATGCAAGTGCACCGATGCTTCAGGGAAAAGCAAATTAATGCCTCAGATAAGGAGCATGGCATTAGTGGTTTTTTTTTCACTGATGAGGCGCCTGTATCCTGATGTGAGTCCCAGATATTCACACAAAGAATTGCAAGGGGAAAAAAATGATGCTAATCCTGTGTATCAGCAGTGTCTAACCTGCCAAGCATAAATATTCATGTAATCACTTTGCAGTTACCTGGTAACCACAACAAAGCACGCATAGAAAATGTAATTACAGGGGCTCCGTAAACTCATCTTAAATTATCACCTATAGCCAGGCACCTATTATCAGATATTAGATTCTCCCTTAGATCAGAATCTCACGTTCCTTGCGTCTAATTTGAAATAACTATCTCCTTGTTGGCAAGCGACGAATCTAAATGGAGTCACGTAAATCCTACTTCACAGCTCAATTAAGGAAATGTGATTACAGATCTGGAAGCAGATGCAGATATTACTGGGGAAGGGATGATGGCAGAAGCCTACAGGAAGCAGTTGATGCTTTCCAGGGGTCATTTGTAGGGGAACCCGTAGGAACAGAGTTCCTATTGTTATACTCTTCAGAGTCTGTGGGGCGGAGAGGGGGCGAGAGACCGGATTCCCATTTTTAAGTGCTTTGGAGGTTTTCAGAGGGAGTCAGGTTCCATTGTTACATTTTAAATACTCTCTAAGCTCGCTGGAAACAATACACATTTTCACCGATGTTCCCTCTGCGCCCTTCCCTCTCGTGATGAGGTTCACACCCTTTGGTTGTCCAACAGCTGTCACTGATCTTTACACCATGCTTGGGGAGCGGGATGTGATGCGGGGCGAGATGTCATTTTCGTGCTTATCCCAGCAAAAGCCAAAACGGACGTAGAGAGATGCCCTGGGAGCGCTCTGAATGCAACAAGCAGGTGACTTCGCAGCTCTCTTGGTTGCACGCACCTGGGTCACTGTAGGGAGGACCATCTGTCAGATGCAGCATGAAATGTCTGGGCGAAAGGTCCATCTGTCCAGCAGGACACAGGTGAGATGACAACACGGTGTGGCACAACTGGTGGCATGGTGGAGGAACAATGAGCGCTCACACATGATGCAACCCTTTCCAGAGGGCTCTTTAGTCCTGGAGATGACCATCTGGGTGAGCCTGGGGACAACAATGTCCTCCAAACCCCAAAGAGAAGGTGTTAAAGTCACCGGCAGCAGCTGTAAGGGGAGGCTGGGAGCAGGGGCTCGGTGGCCGGCAGATGCAAGAATACATCCTGCTGCGTGCACCCAGGAGCTCTAGTAATTATTCCTTTGGGGAGGACACATTATGGCGGAAACTAGCACAAAATAAATGTGGAAACCTAGGGATGCATTTGCAAACATTCTTAGCAAAGAGAGTGAAACTGGGGGCAGACACCGATCCCCAGTTGCCTGTAGTGACCACAGGGAAAGGTCTTATAAAAGCGGTGGCTCTGGTCTGCTGGGTGACGGCTCTGCCCCGCGGCTTGCCCATGATGAAGGCCGTGCTTTCCTGCCCTCGGCTTTGCTGCTCCTTCCCAAACTGCTTGCTCCTCAAGGGAGAAGGCGGCTGGAAAATGGGATCTCTCTAACGCACTTGTTAGTGGATTTAAGGTAGAAGTTAGGACTAAGAACTTTCTTTTGTACTCTAGAAGGACAGTCTTTGATTTTGGTAGCTCCCACACCCTGAAATCTGAACTTGCAAGAACACATGAAAACCACTGGAAAAAAAAAAATCTAAATGATAAAAGGAGTTCAAGAAAACCACCCAATTTCATTTGAAATCCAGCCTTTTAAAAGTCCTTAATGTTTTCTTGTATGAAAACATTGCCTGCTCCATGAAAAATGGTGAAAAAAAAAAAAAGAAAAAAAGGCAAAGTGTTCCATTCTGTGAGGGTGCAGACACACGGCCCCTGGACATTGTCTGAGTGTGCCTGCTCAGTTTTAATGTGGGATTGTGCTGAAGTCAGGACTTTGAAAGAAGTTTTAATTGCAGTAAGAACTACACTTCCTTTGGTTGGGAAAATAAAAGTTTTGACCAAAACTTTATGATTACTTTACTTATGATGTTGGGACCAAATTATAAATACAATTTGTGTATCGGAAATCCCCTTAAAATTTCAATTAAATTTGATATATATGCTTTCAGCATCCTTTCCGAAGAGAGTGGGTTTCTGGGCCAAATTCTTCCATCTTTATTCACACATAGTAAGTGGAGACTTTCTTACTGAATACTTCAGTCTGATCCTTTTCTTTCAAACTACTGCAGGCTTCCCTGCGAAAAAAAGAAGACAAAACATTCTAACAGCAGTAGCTTTTTTGTTGTTGTTATTGCTTTCCATCTGGTACGTGATCTGTGATCATACCTCCAGGTCATTATGCTTGTGATGTTTATTGGAAAAATCAATCTTTAACTTTAAGACTTTACACAGGAAATATTAAAGTAAATTAGGACCCTATACATCCATTTTCAAATTTCCTTTCAACCCCACAGTACCTACTTCTTTCATGAAAAGAAATCAAGATTATATTTTTATTCAAGCTGTTCCACTTTTGCATAACTGACGAAATTTCCTGGAAGTACAATTTGCCCAGCTACCTTAGTTATTATCTCCAGCCCATATTAGCAGCTAAGCGGTTGTTGACATTCCCTTTCAATATTGCTACTAAAACTCCATGAAGCTTATGCAGAATTTATATACGAATGTCAACTCATTTTTGAAATATGTAATAGGAAAAGAACAGCCAATGCCTTTCTGGCCACCTACATTTCAGAAGGTATTGGCTGGTATTAAAGTAGTGTATACATATATATTTTAAGAAACCACACATTTTCTGGGCCACAATCCAAGGGCATATAAAGTAGTTTAGTCAGTTATGACTGGATGAAGAGCTAGATGGAAAACAGAACATTCTCAGAGGGTTTGGGTGCACATGAATTTCTTTCCAAAATTAATGTGAGTGGGGGTCATTAATTTTACTTTTATTTTGGTGGATGAAATGTCGCTCTTCTGGATAGTCTCAGGGCGCGACATGAAGCCACATCTAGTGAAGGCAGGAATCCGTCCATGCCTTCCAGCGCCGGGGCTGAACACTCCCTGCTATTCATGGCACTTCTGGGCTGAGACAGAAATACTGGGACAAAAAAAAATAAAAATAAAAAAATTGCGGTGACAGTTTCGGGTCCGAGGACAGACAGCTTTGTGGGAAGAGATGAAAGCCACAAGCAAGTCGCTGGCTTTCACCTCCAACAGCCACAATAAATCTCATTCTTCAAAGTTGGCCATGTGTCCTTGACCCCATGCTGTCTTGGATGCAAAGGGGGGAAGTTTGCTCAGGAAAAGCCTTTCCCCAGTCTTTATTGTGTTTCTATTTACTTTGAGACCTTGCTGTTGAACTCTGCCTGTCCTACCTGGGCAACCTGGCTGTGTCAAGCAGTCCCCTAAGGCAGACCGGTGCATGGAAAGGAGAAAAGGCCAAGGACAGATGCTGTGGGCTCCTGTGTTTTCTGCAGGTCCAAGCCTGCATTGTTCAAGTCCATGCAACCTTTGTCACTCACAGCTATAGAAGCAAAAGGAAATGTAAACAACATTGATTTCCCTGCCTTCGTTTCTGCACTTTTAAAGAGCGAGTGAGGGTGCTTCACAAATGGGGCTGTTTACGATGAAGCTGTCTCTAGGTGGAAGGCATTAGTGAAGGGCGAGATATTCTTTTTCTTTACCATTTCTACTTGCCCTCTCTAATATCATTAGACTTGACATATCCTTGAGGTTTCCCACAGAACAGGCTTATCTTCTCTATCCCCAGAAAATGCTGTGTTTCAAACACAGCTAAATGTTGTTCAAGGCTGTGTCTTTAACGATGCCAATGGGAAGATTGCATAACATCAAAATAAAGTTTAAAAGTAATCAGAACTCTCTTTTCAAAAAAAAAAAAAAAAAGGAGACATTTCTCTTGCATTGTGGGACCACATCCATCAGCTGTAGACCCAGCTCCTTTGCATAACAGAACACACAAGACACCATAATAAACAGTCAAAAACAAAACCACATGCTACCATGAAATGAATGCGAATACCAAACCATACGAGGGAGAGGCCAGATTCAGCGATGCCTCTTGATGCCAACTAACATGGCTCACACATCCAAGGGGGCCAGGGGGCAACTGTGACTCATGAAGCTCCATGGATGTGGGGTCTGATGCCCTGGGGGCCATAGCAGCTGGTGCAGGAGCAGCACAAGCCCCCTGTCTCCAGGCCACCCCAGACCAAGGAAGAGCTCCTGGGAGGTGCAACCACCAGCACTCACAATTGTGCCAGGATGCGAAATTTTGTTCCCTGGGAACTCTGCACAGCCAGCATCAGATGTTAATTTTTAGTCATGAGATCTGTCTCTCAGATTGACTCTATCATTTATTTCCAAGCCCCTGGGCTATTGTAGGCTGGACTTCATTTGTTTTAAACTACTCTGCCTGGGACCTATTGTTCTGTGCTGCTGGTTCACAGCTCTGTAAGTCATTACCAATTCCATCCCTTCCCCCAGAAGGAGCTGTTGGGTCTTTTTTCTTCTTCTTCTATTTTTGTAACACAGAAAATTGGTTTTGTGGCTGCAGAAGAGAAAAGCCATGGAATCCCTTACTCTACTCTCAAAAAAAGAGAACAAAAAGAGTGCAATCATGTTACAATGCAGCGCATCAGAAAGCTTATTAATGACCTGCCTGCAACCAAATGGCTAAACCTTTAAGCAGCGCCAGAATTTGTGGCGTGACACAAGCCTGGTCCAGGATGCTCAGATACAGCTCAGAATTTCCCCAGCACACCAGGCTATTTAGAGCAAAAATGTAGGTACAGGCAATTATGGAGGCAGCTGACAGCTGCAAAGAAGCCTGATCCAAACTTTCCCAGGGCTCCGGGATGTCTGGATCAGAAGTCCGCAGGTGGCAAGCGGCATTTCTTTTGTCTCTTCCTCCTTCTGCAGGTGTGGGTCATTCGTGTGCTCCATCGCTCAAACGCATTCAGGGTTATACGCTTGCAGGCACTGCGCTCCCAGGAACTGAGCCCAAATCCTGGAATGACAACTGGAAATCACTGGTGGGGAGGAGAAAATGGTTTGTGAAAGCATCAAGCAGTATGTTTTACATGGAGAGTAACCACAGGCTGTGTAGGACCCACTTGAAAGAGGAGGAGAAAGAAGGAAAAAAGACCATGGGTGTTTTCCTTTGGGGCAGATCCTACTTATTTAAAATTTCTTCCCCAAACACATGGGCAACCATATCCTTGCCGCCTATTGGGAACGTCAATGAGAAGGGCTCCCACCTATCTACCCCCTTAGACAATCAGGGACATGGCTGTGGAGCTGACCTGGCAGGTCTGACCATCAGACAATCTAAACCCAGCCCTTGGGGAAGGCAATCCCATCATTTCACCCTGTAATCCATGTATTAAGCTCCCTGCAGCTCAGTCTTGGCCGTCCCACTTCTCTTCAAGGGAAGGAGAATGTCCTGGGACGCTGGGAAGTTTTCTTTCTGGTGGGACAATATTTGGGTGGATCTGGGACCCATTTAACCCTAATCCACTCTTGGCTTAATGTCTTGAATTCCTTCTCTGCATACAGGCTGCTGCTCCAACCCGATTTCATTACACTCCGAGCAAAGCTGCGAAGGCTCAGGGATGATATCGCCGTCAAAGGCTGGACGGTTTTACTGCCACGTCTTCCATGGAAACTTCTCATGAGCTCACCCACTCGTTGACATCGTTCCCAGCTGTGCTTACAACTCCATATAGAGAGGATGCAGGAGAGGCAAAAAAAAGTTTATGCCACTTCTCTTCTACATGTCTTGAAGAGAATGGCAGGTCCTGAGCACTGGGGAAAAAGGTAGTTCCAGCCCAAACTATCTGCGGATGGTGTCTGCAGGGAACTAGGGTACAGACAGTGGATTGTCTTGGCATCTGAAAGTTTCTGAGGAGGAAAATCACCTTCTGCCATTTCTATCAAAACAGAGCATGAGAAAAGCATAATCCAGCTTTCTCAATTGGGTACTAGGAGAAGAGCGATGGGTCTCAGCTCTTTAACTCAGGCCAAAGCCAACAGGCTCTTTTGGGCCTCCATGATGCATGAGAAGACCCCTGCCAGGGTGAGTCATGCTAAATGAGGTGGGCGCTCCTGGTCTGCCCCAGCATAAAATCAACCTGCTTGGATGCTGGTGGCTGTACGCAGCCCAGCTGAGTGCACAGGAGGGAATCAAAGCATCCGTGGCCAACACAACTCATCCTCAACGCACTTTTGGCAGAGAGGTGCAGAGAGAAGCTGGCCAGGAAAGAAGAAGGGAGAGGCAGTGATGCTCACCACTCCAGCTGTTTGCAGACCAGGTGTGGGTTCGTCACTCCGATTCCCAGTTCTTTAATCCCAGCCGAAAAGACTTTAAAGGCTTCAGGGTCTCAGTAGATCAGTCACAGGAGGAGGAAGAGCAAACATAAAAAGGGTTTTATAGCTGGCAGGTGAGAGGGGAGAAAGGAAGCGGCAAAGTCATGAAATAGAAGCAATATCCCACTAAAAGGAGTGTTTGAAATGAGGTGGAGATTCATGCATTTCAGAGGCTGCTGCCTCAGTGGGGTGGACTGCCCTGCTTATTGATTCGGGCTTGAGAGCAAACAAGACAAAAACCTGACTTATCGTTTGCTTGCACTCAGGAGCAGAAACACAGCAGGCAATAATATATCTGGGACTTCTCAGGATATTCCCCAGTCATTGCTCCATCGAGGCTTGAGCTCAGTGTTGTCCTGGGGCCCTGTTGGAACCCCTCCTTGGGCAAACCTCAAAAAGCGGAGGCATCCAAGATACCAAATCCCTCTTGAGAATGTTTGGATGGACACTGAGGAGAGAAAAAGAAGACTAGATTTCAAAGTTGAAATCCACTTGGAGGTCTAAATTTTGATCCATTACGTGAGGAAAAGGTGAGAAGGTAGAGCCCCATTCCCAAAAGGCTGTTAGGGCTCTGACTTTGCTTGTGCCTCCTATTTGGAGGGGATAGGAGGTGACAGTTTGGGCGTGGTCCTGCATAGGTCTCCATCTGGTACCTACATGTCCTGAACACCAGCAACGCTCACCATCCCTTTTCTGCTGACCTCTTATTGCTCTGGGATTTTGAGCCTGCTGGTAGAAGCAGGAGGGGACTCGGAAAGGAAAATTTCCAGCTTGGGTTTGCAGCAACCCCTTTGCTTCCCTGCACCTTCCCCACATGGCAGCGAGCTGGCAGTGGACAGGGATATAATCCTTCATTTCAGGTGTCTGCAGTAGGATGAAAACAAACCAGCACCGTGCCCCTCAGGACACATCCCAGCCATGGGAGCCTTTCAGCAGCTGGCAGCGGTTGCTGCTGTGTGCAAGGCAGGATGGCTCCCCATCTTCCTCCCAAATTTTATTTTCTTAGCTCTCCCAATGCTACAGTTTGAAGCACAGAAGTGTTTGGTGAGGAATGTGTTTTGTGATGAAGATGAATACCTCGGAGCCTGACAGCATAAACACTGAGAGCCTGTTTGGCTTCTTCCAGTGCCAGCTGCCTGGATGGACACAGAAAGCTCCTTCCCCACCCGTGGAGTCTCTTTGGTTCCCCCTGATGAGTTGGAGCTGTTCTGACCCGAAGCAGATGGAGTCAGTTATTTACACCATGGTCTCCTAGGTGCACTCTTGACCCACTGCTCACTGGTCTCGATAGACATATGCACTGGTGCCGGCTGATCGTTTCGGTATGACACAGAGAACATTAGTGGAGCAGAGCCAGGCAGAGGCCCATGGAGAACGAGCAACCGCTGGGATGCAGTGCTGGGAGAAGCCTTGTGGCCCCATACCATGCGGCCGCGTCCTGTGCTAAGGTGGCAAGAAGGGAAGAAAAACCTCCTTGCTCCCACTTTGCAAGCTCGGCACGGTGCTGGGCTGCATCTCTGGGGCTGCCACTCTTGATGGGACATCACTAAGGGCTAGGCATTGAGTGTGATGGGGACGGTGGGGTTGTGGTGGGCAGAGAAGGAGGACAGCTCTGAGATGTGTTGGCCAGGAAGCTCTGCGGGGGACCATTTCAGGGTTCAAAGACAACTCGGTGCGTCTGATCTCTGCTTGGTGCTCTGAGGAGCAAGGCAGAAGGACAAGCTGCACTCATTTCTGCTCCAGCTCCCTAGACCAGAGCTCGCTTGTCTGCATGGGCTCGGGGGACCTGTCTGACCCTTTGTCATTACCTCTCCTGCCCTGTAACCCTGAATCAAGTCTGGGGTCCTTTGAAACATGCCCAGAGCCAAGAGAAGTGCCCCAAAACTTCAAATGACTACCATCTCCTGCAGCCACGTAGCCCAGAGCAAACATTATCATACCTGCAGGACAGCTGAACACAGCACACAGCTGCTGTCCTGGCTGCTGCACGAGGAGAGGTGAAGGAATTTCAGAGATAGCATGTGGGGAAGGGTGTTAAAGAGTTGCAAGGACTTCAGCACTTGATGGGTATGATTCCTTGATACGAGGCCAACAGACACTTATCTGCTCCCACTCCATTTTAACCCTTCTTCCCATTTTTTTCTGCACTGAAAGAAAGCTTCAAGCTCAGAAGGAGCAAAGAAAGATTAAGTAGAAGGAATTACATTTTCCTGGCTGCTATCAAAACTTCTTTTCCAACTTTTCTCCTTTTTCTTTCTCTTCACACTGACATACCTTTGACGTTTTATGAGCTGAACTGTATTTCATTGCACGAGGCACTGGCAGACAATCTGAGAGCCCTTTATTCTGAGGTGCTTTTCAGCTTCCAGGCTATGAGCTACACCTCAAGTAGGAGCCAGGCTGCAGCCATGGGCCTGGCTGACATTTTACAGGGAAAAGGGGAGTGAGGCACCAGCTTATGGAAGTGTTTGAAGGCTCAAGTGTTGTATATTAAGATACGCCAAGTGAGAACTCCGCGCAGCACGCTCACTTGGCTGAGATGCTTACCTGGGGTAATTTTTGCAAAGTGACAACGCCGGACAGGCTGACACAACAACTTCACCAGTGAGTTTCAACAGCTGCAAGTGGGCCCGAGAGCAGGAGGAGAGCAGCAGAAGGCTCTGCAGTGGGTAGCTAGCCTATGGAACTCTTCATAGGGTGGTGTGGTGGATGCAAAACGTGACTGTGGGCTTACGTGGAGGAGTCTTTGGAGGAGCGATCCACCAGAGATCACAGAGTAGGCACACTGCAGTCAAGAAACCCTTTAGGCTGGAAGTAGTCAGAGGCTGAGAGCGCTCAGGGGAAGTAATAAATACATTCACCCTGCTTTTGAGCCCATATTGGGCTTTATGGTCCCTTACTATAAACGAGAACGTCTGCCCTGCCTCTCCCTCAGCTGAATGGTGAAGTTATTTTACCACGAGCAACCAAGGTGGACAGGGAGCTTCCCACGGCTGAGTTATATGTATTTTACTTTGAAATGTGTCCGTGGTGCAGCAGTATCTCAGTGTCCCAGTGAAGGCCAGTGTTGCTCTGGTCCTACAAGGATAAGCCAGATCCTTCTTTGCTCCAAAGAAATGAGAGTTAAGAGGAGAAATAAAGGCCAGCAACCTACTGAGAAGGCAAGTGGCAGAACCAGTAATTGAATCCAGCTCCCTTGGACTGGTTTACTCACTCCCTGCATGCAGTGAATTGCTTACAGTGAATCAAGCAGAAAGCCTGATTCAGTGGAAAGTCACTGGTTGGCCTCAGTGGGATTTGAATCACATCTAAAGGAGGAATAAACCCTGTCGGCTGCCTCTTTCCATGTGCTTGAGTGGGCTCCCTGTCTTTTTGTGGGATCTGCAGGTGGTAGAGCCTACAAGAGGAGATGAAGCGATCACTACAGCTCAGTTTCTGGACATTTCAATCAGTGCACTCTGACCACAAGTGTCAAGCTGACCAGATGCCAAGCAGGTTTAAAGGCAAAATGCTGGGCTATTTTTCTTTTCAACATTCAGAAAGAGAAGAGCCAGTTGCTGCTGCTATGGTTTATCTAACACAATCTGCACCATGAAGAGCACAGTCTGGCACTAGCCAGGGTGCTCTGTGAATCCACAGAAAAGATGTGGAGCTGCCTCAGCTTGGTGGAAATCAGCAGTGCCCAGACTAACACCACAGGAGCTACAGTACCACAGTCTGAAGAATTCCAACTTCCAGCAAGGTGAAACCTACTTAAAAGCATTCAGGGGAAGATTTGAGCTCAAGTCTCACTCAAAAGATGAATGTGATGGTGCTCAAAAATCCAGAGCTTTTGGGAATGGCAGCAATCTGAGATGGACTTCTCCAGAAAGGCACAGAGGCCAGTGGGTACCTATTGGAGAGTGAATCAGAAAAGCATCTAAATGAATTCCTTTTCAGATTTATACCTTAGATGAAACTCAGGATGGGAGAGGCAATGCTTGTCACACAGGGAGGTTGTTATGTGTGCATGGCCTTTTTCATGTGCCAACGAGCTCCATCACCATTTCACTCTTCAGTGTCTGAATGCCCTCTGATGTCAATGGACTTGTGTTCAAAGTTCAGTGCATGCTTCGAAGAGCCCAACAGGAGAGGATAAGTCCCATCAGTACAAATGACCTATGAATGTGCCACCAATTGGTGTCTTAAAGGTTAGCCCAGTGCCTTCTGGAAACACACCTGGATGACCTGGATGCACTGAAGTGCTTCGCTCTGGGTTTCAGATTACAAGCAATGGTTGGTTTGTTTTTGTACTGAACACCTAATCCTACGGCCAAATCTTATGATACTTACTTCTTTCCAGAAAGCAGAACATGTGAGGCCTGGCTCTCTGTCCAGTGGTGTTGTGGCTGGATATGGCCAATTTTCTTTGAAGCTCTCCTATCTCTGTGGCCACCTTGACAAGAAGATACTGTAGAGTTGGGGTGGTGCTGGATAGCTGTGTTCAGCTCTTCACTTTCTTTTAGCTGTTGTAAAATAAAGCTGTTTCTCATACCAGGGACCTTTTTCAGTTCTGAAATATTTAGGTACAGGTGACTCCCTGCTGCTCCTACTTTCTGGTGTAAAGGAAAATTGGAGACACCACCTGGGAATAAAAACACCTTGCGTGGCATGCATTTCAGGGCCAAATTCTCTCTGGGTCAGTGGCCACTTCAGTTAAGGAGGTGCTGGGACATGCATTCTGATACCAGGTTGTGAAGCTAAGCTCATAACTCAAATACATAATTAAACAGCTACTATGGACACCTGGTAAGATAAAGAAATCCAGGTAAAAGCAAGCAAGAACTAAAGAAGAGCAAAACTGCTGCTGATGGGAAAGAAGCTGCTGGTGGAGTTTCCCTGGGCATGCACAGTGCAGTCCAGCTGTGGGATTTTTTAGTTGTTTTAACAGCAATGGTGCATCTAATGGGAAGGAGAGTGGCAAAGCCAAATGTGATGCTGCATTCAGCAGCTGAGCACACCACAAACACAGCACAGCCTGTTACCGTGGGGTTTAGATCATTTCAGCATCTGGGGAAAGGCTGAGGACAGTCAAAAAATGAGCTGGAGAGCAAAGGACCAGAAAGGGAAATATCTGCTAACGGAAAGGTGTGGCTGCCTGGACTGCCTGGGAAAGAGATCTCATGAGTTATTGCAGGAAAGCACCTAAAGCTGTTGGCCACGATGTGCAGGTGCAGTGTTAAAAGGAGAAGGTTGCAGGGCTGGCCTGCTCCCATAAATCACAGAGGGAAGGGCGGGGGGATTAGATCTGGGACTGCACTGTGCAAAACTGGAGTGAAATCTTTCTATCCATGACTGGCCAACGGATAGATAAAATAGAGCAATATACAAGTTCAGGGTTTGAAAGCATCTGGCAGGAGAGAGAAAGTGAGTTTTTTTCTAATCAAATCTCTCAGAGGTAGGCCAGACTGTACCACTCTTTTGAAGCTTTCAAAGCTTTCATTTTAAAAGGGATTGAAGATATTAATGATCACATTTAAAGTGCTTGGAGAGTCTATGATGGAAAGGGCTACATCAACAGCTACAGGAGTTACTCTGGTTGGATGCTGAGATCTGGGTTTTGTCCAAATCCTTGCCACAGCCACAAGTCCTTTATAATTGTACGTGCTTGCACGAGGGTGGTACAAAGACAGGACAATGGGAGGGCAAAACACAACCAGATCAGAGTAGTTGCTTTGGAGCTATGATAATGATGGATCACAGCCTTAAAGGTCTTAAGGTGGACATTTCCTTTTTCTATCAATCCCATTACATGTTAGTGTAATTTTCAGCACCTCTAGGAAACCCCATTCTAGCCAAACCCTAATATGCAAAATGTGTATTTCTGCAAAACTGGGGGAGAGCTTTCATAGAAGGCAGTAAAATTGGCCAGGACACGAACATGAGGGTTGAATCACAGAACGGTAATTCCCAAACTCAGATTTACCAGACCATAATACCTGGTCTGTGGAATGGCATTGAAGAATTATTTCATTTCAGAGTTTGGTGGTTCATGGTACCTGATAACCCAGAAGAAATGCTTTGGCCCAGATATCCAAGAAGTGTGAGAAGCATCATGGTGAAGTGCTGCAGCTCTCAGGCCTCGCTGTGTCGTGGACCAACATCACAGATGAAGCAGCTGTCTTCTCAGCGTGGGATCTGTGCTCATCCTGCCAGATTTGGCAGCACAGTGATGAATAAGTGATGGGTATGGCCCGGAGGATGATCCAATAGTCACAGAGGGAGAAAGAAGAAGAAGAAGGCAGCAGCAGAAGGCAGCAGCTGTCAAGGTCCTCTGCTGAAGGCTGGGAATTGTTGCAATAAATGGTATGAAAATGATTGTGGTGCTGCACTGCGATTCTTTTGGAGAGAAAAAATAAGGGTAAAAAATCAGCTTTTCACTGTATTCCATAGTAGAAGGGAAACCATTTCAGTCATTAGGTTGAGTTTTGCAAGTGAATCTTCCTCTCTAGGTAGTCAGGCCACACAGACCAGCCAACTAAAGCATGCCCAAAACATTGTTTATAACCTTATTTGCAGCTACTCCTACCAGTTGTGCTGTCTATCCCAGCAAGAAAACCATTTTGTTGGTGGTGACTTGAACATCTCCCTCAAATGCCCTAAGTTTTTCTCTTGTTTCACTGAAATGGTGGTCACGTCTGCCCGTAGAACCACCCCAGCAGCTCTGCTCCAAGCAGAACAGGCCTGGTGCACCTTTCCCCATGGACACACTTCTGTGTGAAAACTGGTGGGGACACAGTGAAGACCGGTGAGAGGCGAGTGGGTGGCAGCCCAAAGCTTTGCAGCACCATGGGCTTCACGGAAGTGCAAGGAGCTGTGAAGGGTCTCCTTGCCTCCCACATGCAGAGTGATGGCTGCAACACGTTTGAGGAACCTCTTATTTGCTGAAGCTGGGCCTCTCCTCTCATCTCCCACACAACCTCTCTTCCTTTTCGTTCCCCTCTGTTTCCCTCTTGACTGCACTCTTTGTTTGCTTGCCTTGCTCACCATGTTGAACGCTCTTTCATGCAACACTCCCCCACGCAACATTCATTAAGCCTCTTCCTGCTCTCTTTCAAAGCTCTCCCAGATGGTAAGAAATCTCACTAGCCCAAGGAAGAGCTCCAGCTACAATAAGTAGTTTGCTCGACAGCTCCTGGCTGTATTGTCTTGCTCTGTGAAGCTCTTCTTTCTTACTAATCTGCCCTGTTCTCTCTGCTATTGTAATATACTCCAAGTACACGTTTATGATGCCAGTCCCTGATTTGCTACATGATCTTGGCTGGATTGGTCAGCCCAAGCTGTATAGATATTGGGCTGTAAGCCAGTGAATTCAGAAATGACAGCTGAGCTGATGTGCCTCACTTTTGGGGCATATGGTGCCTGATTTTCAGAGGTGTTGGAGACAGTTGACAGGAGCTCCCTATGCTTCACATTACTAAGTTATTCATCTTCTATGATAGTTTGTCCCGGTACATATTTCACATTGTTTTCTTTGTACTGTTTAGATCATGGAAAGGGACATTAACTCTAGTGGCAGATTTCTGCATGGCTCAGGACTCATTCGGTAGGTGACTTCAGCTGAGAGGAAAACCACAAACCACCTTTGCCCAGACCCCAACAAGATCCAAGAGAGATGGAACGGTGTCCATCTCCCCAGCAGAGAGGTCTAAGACGTAGATGTTTGAACCATCCTTGGGTCATGACCTAGTCAGTGAAAAAAGATACTTCTGAAAACATGACTCATCTCATCCTAAAAACAGCATGTAAGGTAGATCGGGTGCATCTCCTATTTCTCTAGGCAACTAATCTGTCCCAGTGTTGCTTGCTTGAACCTGGATCAGTCTCCCATGTTGATTTACTGCATAAAATGTTCATGCTGGTCCATGAGGGTGGAAGGAGGGAACTTATGGCCAACTTGTTGGAAAAGTCAGTAGTTTTTCACAGTAGGGTTGGCATCAGACAACTTAAAATGCTGGTGGAACTGTAGTGCTAGTCTTTCCCTGCAGCCCTCTACATTTCACGTTTCCTGCAGGAGCCCATTTATGGTTATTTCTGGAGTTTTGGCACGCTGGAGTTATGTCAAGTGTGAGGTTATTAGGCAGGAAATGACAAGCAATGAATTCAAAGCTAGATCCAATTTGCCTTAATATTCAAGACTGTTCAGATGTGGAGCTTTTGGTCAGATGTTCATTCAATTATAGTAATAGAAAATGATTAATCTGATTGAGTTTTATGTTACATTGACTTTCTTGCTTTGCTGATTTTATTTTAGGCATCTTGTGAAAGAAGAGTGTGAGAAACTTTGCTTCCATAGGTCTTTAAAAAAAAGAAAAATGTTGGTTGAGTAAGCAGCAGGTAAGGAGAAGAACTATTTAAGCTAGAAAAGACCTTGGTACAAGCACAGGTGGCTATAACCTGTTGACAAATGAAGTGAGATTATAAAGTAGGAGAATATTTCTCATGTTCAGAAGTGGGAGGATCCAGAGCAACTTTCCAAAGAAATAAGTACTGTGTGGGAAATGAATGCATTTTCAGATGGTGCTGATCATTTTCTGAATGGATTTAAACAAAACGATTAAGTATGATAGCAGGGAACTGGACTTTTTAATCCAAGAGATCCTATCTCATCCTATGCCTCATGGGCTGGTCTCAGCCCATGGTCACCAATATTCCACAAACTCTTCTGGGCAGGAAATGAAGAATCTCATATCCTGTTGAGGAAAAAAAAAAAAAAAAAAGATACTTGTTTTCAAAGCAAGTCTGCATCCATGTATTTTCTGTTGTTCTTTCTTCTTACTCCTCTTGAAATTGGGTCTTTTATGACACAAGAAAACCAAATGGTTCCTTTGGGGTGGGGGGAGTTCTACTATCTATTGTTAATTCTCCATCTGTTGTCACGATCCTCTGTGCCATTACAGGTGGTTGCTATGGAAATAATGATGAAGTCAGAAAGAACAGTGTTATGGATGTAGCATCAGGAGCACAGGAGTTTTACAGAGTCTGAGATCTTGTTTTCAGTCATCTTTAGTTAATAAAGACTGAAGAGAGAGACTAAACAATAGACATATCCTTTTACTCCAGAAACATTTATGCGTGCAATGAAGATTTTTCAGAGAGATATTTTGGCTCCTCTGTAAGTTAAGTTCAAGCCAAAGGTGCTGTGAATCTGTCCAGTTCACTCCTTGTTCACATAGTGACAAGTTATTTCACATCTCGTCCTCCGCAAGACCCATGTATAACGAACCACGTACCGAATGAAATGTCACTGGTGCAGCTGGCAGCACCAGTGTCACCTAGTGCAGTTTTGCACCCACTGTTTCAAATCTAAAGAAGCCCAAGTCCACATAAACCCTCAACTGAACCCACTTTAGCTCTATTCCCCCATGCAGCTCCAGCAACTGTTGCACTGCTAGCGGGACGCATGCAGCTATAAACTAGAGCAGGGAGCTGCCCTGGCTGCTGGGAGGAACATCCAAAAAATGATTGCCCAACCGTATGTCGAAGCCATACAAAACTTATTATCTGGCACCTCAAACTACAACAAATTCGTTGTCTGGCATGGTTTCTACCTCATCCATCAGCTTGGATTCCCTCAGATCCAGCCCTGAGTTTTTGCAGGTCTTCAGCTAAGACTCAGCTGAACTCGCTGCTTGGTTCATTCTTGCCTGTCCCTGTTATTTCTCCACCATCATTTCTAAATCAACCCTCAGTTTGCCTGAAATGTTTCTGCCCCTCTTAGGACTTACATTTGACTCAAAGAACAATTTCAGTGCTTGGCTGATTTAATGTTTGAGTGTGCTCCCTATTCTCATCCTGATTACAATGATTTAATCTCTTGCACCTCAGTAATCATTCCAGATCCTTCAGAATGCTCCTCAATTTTTTTCTGCAAGAGAACAGCATCAGACAACATCCTACAGTGAAGTAAATGGCCTGGAGATGAAGACACATGAGAGATCTAGGGTCTTTTCATTTTCAAGTTTTTTTTTCCTTGCAGCAATTCTAGTTTTTATGAGGGTCAAGAGAATGACCCTGCATTTGCTGGGACAGACCCACCTCAGCATGCCTTTCCTTGTGAACGAACAGTCTCTGCAACAGCCTAGTGATGGGCAGAGGGAATGCTTACAGGAGACACTGGGGCGGAAACGTTGGTTTTCTAATAGGAGTACTGAAGTATGGTTTCCATTTATCAGCATTAGTTTTGTTGTTCATTGTGGGTGACACAACATTTCAAGTGGTAACAGGCCTAAGCCTGGTTTCCTGCTAGCTTTCCCTCTTGGTGGGCCAGGTGGGCTTCTGGGGAGTGCACACCTCCAGTCCCTCACAGCCCAGCTGGGAGGTAGCTGAGGAACCAGAAATGCTTTGAACCTGGCCTCCAGACCCCCTTGCTTTGGGGATTGCTCTCCACTTCCCAAGCTGCCAGCTATGGGAAAGCCTTGAAGACAGGCTGGCACAAAGCTGCTGGCTCCGTGGTAGAGCTGGGCAGGGCACCATGTGGTTCCCAAACTGGTTTTTGGAGTCAAGTTCCAAAACTTCATTTTCCATTCAAAATGAGGAGTAATACCAAATTCTGGAATAATTAAATCCTCCACAGCAGCGAACAATCATTCTCTGCCCAGCTCTAATGACATGCAGGTTCTGCACAGCTCAGGCAACCCCATGGAGAAAGGGGGATGACAGCATCTGAGGGAGAGAGGAAGCGAGCGAGCAAGCCAAACCATCAAAACTAACTTGATTTTCTCCAGCCTGGGCTGTTTTCTACCAAAACATTTCCTTAGAGATTTTGGCCAGATCCTGATCATCCAACTAGACCTAACAGCATGATGCAGAACCCTGCCTGACAGGGAGCAGACACTGCTGTCTTTCACCAAAACACGGGGAGAAGCCAGGTGACTTCACGTGCCCTTGAAGAGCTTCCTGTTGCCGTACCCCTAAAATTGTATTCCCACTGCACTGCAGGCACCAGCTGTGTTGAAAACAAGCAGTGAGACATAAACTCATCCCAATTCTGCAAAGCCTGTTTCGTCTGAATCACTCCTGCCTTCCTCTTTTCTCATGCTGGGGCTCTTCATGTCCTGTTTGCAGACCCCTCCTCCTCTTCGCAGCGACTGCCATTGTTCAGACCCAAGTGCCTATTGCAGGCTGCCAAGAGGTAGTATTTCAGCTTGATCTAAAGACACGTCACAGCCTGACAAGAGCAGAGCAATCACTTCTGAGTGCCTGCTCCGAAATCGAGTAGCGAGAGGGGAGCAGAGCGGGGCTATCCTGAGAATTCCCCTTCTGTATGATAATATTTCCTTTTTTCCATCCAAGTGGGGTCCAGGCTGTGCTGTGTTATCTTCAAGATTCTCCGTGCCAGCGCAATTAGTTAATGAGGAAGTTGAGTTTCAAGCAGAGCACGTGGTTGATCCTGAAGCTTTAGCACGCATCACTTCAGGGGAAACAAAAACAAAGCAATGAAAAATCTGTGCAAACAGCCTCTCTGGCAGATGTGAGAGGCAGCAAAAAAAAAAAAAATGTTTTCCACAGACTGGACTGCACAGCTTCAGAGCAAAAAGAACATATGTGTAGGGACATTTATTGGCACTCACTGATTTCAGGTGAAAGCATCATTCTGTGTTCTGTGCAGACCCAATTCTCCTTTCTGAACACCCAGCTCAAGGACCAGGCTGGCAACTGCAATTTCCTCTGAGAAGGATATGAAGACATTCCCTCTTAAGATGCACAGTGGTGTAGATTCGGTCTTCAGTTGCTCAAAAGACAAGAAAAAGGGCTGGGATAGAGCTCTCATCTTCAGATGAACTATCAAAAAAAGTGGTTCTAAGACCATCAAAAACTTTCTTCCACAGCTACACGTGCTGACAAACCTGGGGAAGTGGCACATGTTCTGGTCATGATGAGAACCAATGATGGTCACAGCTGGAGCTCGACCTGACCTCACTGACATAGTCCCCCCAGGACATTCAGGCCCAGATAACACAGCATCTGCCTGCAAAATATCTTTTATTTTCCTTGATCTGCCTGAACAGATCCAAAAATAGTCTCCATGCATGGATCCATCTAGCAGATGGATTGCTCCAGGTCGATTCCACATCTTTGGAGGTCTTCAAGATTTCATTGGTCAAGTCCCTGAGAAACCTAATTAGAACTTCTCTGAGCAGGACGCTGAACTGGATGACCTCCAGAGGTCCTTTCCAACATAAACTATTCTATGATTCTATGGTTTTGTGGAAAGACAAAGCTAAAACTGGAAGCTAAAGCAGCAGACCATTTCCCAGGGCTGTCTGCAGACTGCTGACTCTGAAACAACGCACAGGGCAGATACATTTCTGCCGTCAAGAGGTCTGGCTGAGAGCTGGTCCCATTCGTGTCAGAAAGCCATCTCTGCTGTCCTGGTTTCTGACTCCCTGGAATCCAAATTGAAAGTTTACTGTATTGCCACTTAAGAGGACTACTCATGAAAAGACATAGCCCTCTCTTTGTTTATGTGGTTAAGCCTTGCTGTTTACATGATTTCTGTAAGCAGGAACTGAAAAATTCTTTGAGGGGTTCTTAACAGGAACCAAATCTATTTTGGGAAGCCTCCCTGACACGGTCCAGGAGTTATGGCACACAGGAATGTCTGTTCCTGGAGCACTACAGACTTGCATGCTGGACCATGGCCCATGCAGGGGACCTCATGGTCCAAGCAGCAAAGATGGAAGTACCTCCATCACTCAAGGCTTAGGTGCTAACCTGACAAATGCTTCCAGATTTGGAGATTGGCACCATCAGTGCCTTGCATCAGCTTTGCACCACTCAGGGATGAAAGTAACCCTTGTCAGAGCTGGTGTAATGACAGCGTTGCTGCTACTCCCAGGATGTCCACTCCAGTGGAGGGGTTGGCACCTCTGGGCATGTACAACCCCATAAACTGGTAAGCAGAGATGTTCTTGACCAGGTGATCTCCATATTCATCAGCTCCTTCCCCACACAGTGATGTATGACGATACCTTACACCCTACTTCACATGGGGGAACCACTGAGACCTTTAGTGTTGAAGGAGAGTTTAGTGGCCGGCATAAGGTGTATGAACTTATTCTGATAGATCCTTCCTAACACGGGTGGAGATAGTAAATATTTCACTTACTATCTCTTATGTATAAACATTTGAGGCTAGCTCATGAGCTGTGCCTGCACTTTCCCAGGCAGTTGATCCATTTTAGGAAAGAATATAATTTACAGGCATTTCCTGCAGCAGCAGGATTAATACTCAATAAGGAATAATTCTGCCCCATGTGAAAATCTTGGAAAGTATTTCTTGCTGAAGATAGAGGTGTTCATCAAGAGGTCAGAGCAGGAAGGAGTTGGCCAGGTGTCTGGCAGAACATGAGATGTTGCTTCATTGCTGGGGTGGTGATGGAAAGCATATCTTGTTACAGAGGGAACCCTTTTGCCATGTTACCAGAGGGACAGAGGTGCCTTGGAGGATTGGATGATGTTCTGGATCTCCTCCATGCACGTAAAACCATGATTTATTTTTCGGTTGCCTGCTGGATTCATTATTATATTTTCCTTTTAAGATTCAAAGATGCTCTCCTTGAACCAAATGGCAGAAGGCCTAATGTGCTCAGGGGGCATGGATGTAAATCCTGCCACCTGATCATGTATTTTGTAATGTTTTAGCTGCTTGAGCTGCATCAGCTGAGAGCCATTAGTGTCTGGAGTTGTTTTTCCTTTGTTTTCTGCTGTGTATAAATGGATAAGAATTGTAATTTCAATGCTCTTAAAATAAATCACACTCAGTGCTCCATCCCAGCTCCCTTAGAGGCAACTCTCACATGACTAAAGGGTAGAAAAGCCACATTGTCAAGGATGCGTTGCCATTGTCCCTTCCATTGCCTTCTCTAATCTGCAGTGCCATCTCATGAGAACATCGCCCAGGCTGGTTTTAAGTTATCAGAGTTTTCCACCCTTGTCACTCTGAGGTTTTATTTCATAGGCTACAGCATCTCACCAGCCCCACACTGCCAAAATTCTTGGAGTGCATGAAAATGTGAAATATGACGATCCCACAGATCCCAAACACTGGTTTCTGTAGGTCCCTGGTAGGTACATCTCCAGTTTTGATATGTCATTTTTATATTAGCTTCACAAAAGTAAGGGAAAGCTGCCGGAATGCAAACACCTTCAGTCAGACAAGATAAAATCCACTCGAGGAGAGCGCTGAGCTAACAAGAGGATGGATTGCTGGTCTCATCCAACTCCCACGCAAGGAATGGAAAGGTTCCCACTGATGTAATCAAAGCTGGATCAGGCCCAAGATGACCAGCGATTAATCATTATTATTTATTTGTTAGCACCAGCAATGGATTTGAAAATCTATAAGACATAAATACAAGGCAGAGCCTGCCCTAAAGAGTTCAGCCGCCGAATTCTCTGGTTTTACAAGAGGAGGCACTCTGGGAAGCCCACATGAGGTATTCATTTAGCATGATTTTAATCTATCCTTCCACACTTACGTGTTGCTGGGACAGAGAGGGCATTTAACTGATGAGGGGCTAGCGTTGCCGAGCCTTCTGGAGGAAGCTTAGTATGCAGAAGGGAGTTGAATTAGGTGGGAGGACCTGGAACATGGGGTGGGGGAGATCATTGTGTGAACAGCAGAAGATAGGGGGAAAATGACTGTGCCAGGGCTCCAAGCCAACAAATCTCAGAGACAGGGAGGATGGTGGGGGCAGCCCTGGACACAGGGCTGGTGGAGAGGTCTTGGGAAGTGAAATAATGACTTCAGTCCTGGCCCTGGAGAAGTGAGTTGAGAGACAAGTGAGTACGCAAGGTGTGGAGCAGCAATTATATGAGAAAAGAGGGGAACTGAAGCCTAGAGAAGGAGGAGGTCATTTGAGGACGGTGGCTGTAGAGGAATGGTTGGAGCTGGTTCTCAGAACAAAATCAGGAAAGCACATACATGCCTATACACATGCAATGACATGTGCATCCCTTAACCTTTCTTTGGAGTGCTTCCCTCCAGCTCTTCTCTCTGGCTGACATCTTCTCTGCCCAGGACACCAGTAATCCCCTCCAGCAATATCAATAATGATGACCTAAAAAGTTAATGAAGGTGAAGATGGAGATGACACCAAACACTGGGACAAAGGATGTCTTTGACGCTTGCCCTGACCTCTCAGTGAGATGCAGATCTGAGCCTCCAAGAATGGTGACAGCACTTGATGACCTGGAGATGAGGAGGTTGGGCTGCAGTCAGAGCCATGTCCAGAGCTGCTGGAAATCAGCATCATTCCGCTAACCTGCTGATTGACATGGGAGCATCATTCGTTTCCACCAACTGTAGGCTCCTTGGGGTGTCCATAATGGCACTTGCTGCTGCAAAATGTGGGTGGATGGATTGTGTATCCCTCAGTGCCCAAGGGACCATCGTACTTCATAGAATCATAGAATC
>VXAA01002304.1:197590-213876 GCA_013399115.1 Anseranas semipalmata | reverse complement strand
TTCACAATCTATCCATATCTATATTCAGAGTACTGTAAAAAGACCTAATAACTCTGTTGTTCTTTCCTTACTTAAGCCTTTAAATTAGGAAAAGTAGAACCAGGAAAATCAGAAAATCAGGTCTTTCAAACACACCATGAACCAGGAACCCCAAAACTGCAGGTGCTTCAGTAGTTCCTATTTTAATGGTGCTTGCAACTATTGCTACTTGATGATTACAGCTGCTGCTGACCTAGTTGTGCATAAAAACACCCAGTAGCTATTAAGATTTTTAATACTACCCTATTTACAGAACTAAGGAATAGTTGTGGTTGGAAGAAAACTCTGGAAGTCATCTGGTCCCACCTCACTGCTTAAGAGAGAAGTGCTGGAAGGGACTTTCTTTGCTCACTGCTCAGAGCCACTGCTCTCCAAAGACCACAGCTGAAAGCACAAGCCACAGGCAGTCACAGCCACGGCTCGGCGACATCACAGGGGTCTCTGGGGATGCCCAGTGAGGAAGGCCAATGCCCCCAAGGCAGAAAGCCTGCTGCGCGGGACATGGACCATCTTCTGGTGGTCTTGTGGGTGGGTTTTAACCTCAGGCCTGTCGGGTCCTGTGAGGAGAGGCTGGTGCCCCTGAGCGCAAACGCGATGGGAAGCCCAGCCATGCAGGCAGGGGAGCCTTGGTGACCTCGTTAGTGCCAACAGAGCATCCTGACTCAGCTGCTCCAAGGGCTGTCAGAGGAGAAGGGCTCTCCCTTGTTGCCAGTGGGAAAGCCCCAGACAGAGACGGCAGAATGGCTGAGGTTGGAAGGGAGCCCCGGTGGTCAGCTGGTCCAACACGCCTGCTCAAGCANAGTGCCAACAGAGCATCCTGACTCAGCTGCTCCAAGGGCTGTCAGAGGAGAAGGGCTCTCCCTTGTTGCCAGTGGGAAAGCCCCAGACAGAGACGGCAGAATGGCTGAGGTTGGAAGGGAGCCCCGGTGGTCAGCTGGTCCAACATGCCTGCTCAAGCAGGCTCACCCAGAGCGGGTTGCCCAGGACTGTATCCAGATGGCTGTGAAGGATCTGCATGGACGGAGAGGCCACCACATCTCTGGGCAACCTGGTGCCATGCTTCGTCACCCTCACAATAAAAGTGTCTCCTTACGTTCAGGAGGAATATCCTGTGTTTTGTTTTGTGCCCATTGCCTCTTGCCCTCTCACTGGGCACCACTGGAAAGAGCCTGTCTGTGTCTTTACAGCCTACTTTCAGTTATTAGGATATCCCTGCAGAGCTTTCTCTTGTCCAGGCTAAAGAGCTGCAGCTCTCCCAGCCTTTCTTGCTCTGGCAGATGCTCCAGTCCCTTCATCATCTACGTTGCCCTTTGCCGGACTCTCTTGGGTAGCTCCATCTCTCTCGTGTGGTGGGCAGCCTCAGGCTGGGCGCAGTACTCCAGCGGTGGCCTTAGCAGTGCTGAGGAGAGGGGAAAGATTATCCCCCTCGACCTGCTGGTAAGATTCCCCTGTTGCCCCAAGGGCATAGTGCTGGCTCTTGCTGATCTCACTCTCCAGCAGGATCTCCAAGTCCTTTTCTACAGAGATATTTTTTTTTTTACAATTGTTCTTCCTCCAGCATACACTTTTGCATTGGTTTATTACTGCCTAGGTGTAGAATGTTGCACTTCCACTTTTTGACCTTCATGAGGTTCCTTCAGCCCATTTTTACAGCCTGTCAAGGTGCTTCTGGATGGCAGCACAACCCTCTAGCATATTAACTACTTCTTGAAGGTTTTTGTCACCAGAAAACTTGCTGAGAGTACAGTCTGCCCCATCATGCAGATCACTAATGAAGACATTGAACAGGTTCAGACTGTGTATTGACACCTGGTGTACTCCACTAGTTCCTGGCTGCCAACTAGACTTCGTGCCACTTATCACTGCTCTGTGAGCCCAGCTGTTCAGCCAGTTTTCAATCCACCTCACTGCCCGCTCACCCACCTTCTCTGTCAGGATCTTAAGGGCTGAAAACCTTACTAACGTCTAGGTAGACAACATGCACTGCTCTCACCTTGTCCACTAAGCCAGTCATTTCATCATAGAAAGTAATCAGGTTCGTCAAGCAGACTTGTACTCGTATCATCGCTAAATAAAGAGTTTGGACTTTAAAGTATTAGTTGGCAAACTAAAAATGTGTTTTGTCATATGAGATGCATGTATTTTGTGTAGTATGGAAGATGTCTTATTTGGTAAGAGGAGGGGCAGAAAGAGGCAGTCTTCTGCTATGCTTTCTGCATTGCTATGGACAGTTCTGGTATTTGTTGCCTCTTTTGTGCAAATAGCAGTATACATATCAAATACAAATCTTAATAAAACTTTTTAAACATAGATCAACTATTTTGGGAAATGGCATAAAACGTTTTCCTTTTTTTTTTTTTTTTTTTTTTTTCCTAATGCTGGCTTTGGAGACAATAGGGAATTCCTTCTTCTATGATCTGTGTAAGAAAAACGGTTGCGCACTCTGCACTGTCATGACTTCTTTAAAAGTTAAAATGTCAACCTGTGAATCTTTGTGATGTGATGTGAATGGTATTGGAAAAGAAGCTTTGGGCTACGTTTGGTCTGTGTGGACTGAGTTCATTGACTTTAAATGCACCATTGTCAAAAATGAGTTTGCCTTAGCAGCTATATAATGTTAGCTCTTCAGCTCTCGGTGAGTAGCTTGATTTAATTGATAAAGCCTCAAAATGAAAGCAACTTATTCAGCATATATTGCCACATTTAAAGGTAAATAAAGACTGACTTCATCTTTAACTGTTACTATGTAAGGAAAAGGGTGATTAGATTAAAACCAAAATAAAACCCAGTCACAATTTTGACTTATTTGATGGCTTTCAACAAAATCTAAAGCATTAGACATATTAGACAAGCAAAGACTCGTTAATATTGGTTGTTCTATCCTTGTCCTGTTTTTCACAGGCAGTACATATCTGTGTGTGTGCACATATGCATGTATAAATACATGTACATGTTCAAAAAAGATCAGAGTTTTCAAAGCAGGCTGGACTTACATTCCTTATTGTAATACCCTGATGCCGTTTTGATCAGTTTTCACTGGTAAGGTTTTCCCACATGCCTCCCAGGCCCCTGAGCCTACTAGCAAAGTCTGTGGAAGGGAGTGTGCAAGTCAGGGATCGCTTAAGCCAATTAGAGGTATAGAACTGCATAGGACCAGACGGAAAGCATTGATGGGTGCTGAAGAAGCTAGCTGATGCCATTGTGAGGCTCTGTCATCTTCAAAAGGTCAAGACAACCTTTTGAAGGGATGGATGCTCTTCACGACTGAAAAAAGGCAATGTTACAACCACCTTCAGAAAAGTGAAGAGGGAGGATGCAGGTAACTACAGGCAACCTGGAAAGGTTATGGAGCAAATCCTCTTAGAAGCCATTTCTAAACAAGGCACAAGAAGGTTATCGAAATCCTTATGCCAACATGGGTTTACCAAAGTTTACCAAGGACAAACAATGCCTGACCAATCTGATTATTTTCTATGATGTGACTGGCACTGTGAACAAGGCAGTGGGTGTTGTACACCTTGAACTTATCAAGACCTTTGACAGTCTTAAATAGTCTCATTATCACCAAATTGGTGAGATATAAGCTGTGTGAGTGATAGGTGATTTGAAAATTGGCTGGTGTGCTGAACTCAAAGAGTTCAAAATTGCATGACGTTCACCTAGAAGCCTATAACTAATGGCATCCCTCAGGGATAAAATTTTGAACAAAATTGTTTAATGTCTTCATTAACGACTAGGATGATAAGATGAAGTACATCGTCAGCAAGTTTGTAGACAAAACAACATTTAATTCAGTGGTGAGTACACTGAAGGGTAGGATTCCTAGTCAAAGAAACCTGGATAGGCTGGAGAAATGAGCTGTCAGGCATCTTATAGAGTTTAGCAAAAGCCAAGTCCTGAATCTGGGATGGAATAACCCCATGCAACAGTATAGGCTGAGGACCAATTAGCTGGAAAACAGCTCTGCAGAAAAGGATCTTGGAGTTCTTGTGGACAATAACTTGAAAGTGAGGCAGAGAAGGCCACCTGTATCCTCAGCTGTATTAATAAGAATGCGGTCAATAAGTCTGGGGAAGTGATCCTCTATTTGGCACTTGTGAGACCATCCCTACAATGCCATGTCTAGTTTTGAGGTCCCCAGTAAAAGAACAATATTGACATACTTGAGCAAGTCCAGTGGAGGCCACTAAGATGGTCAGGGGCTGGAGAACATAACTTAAGAGAAGCTGAGAGAATTGAGTGCGGTTCAGCTTGGAGAAGAGAAGGCAAAGGGGAGACCTTGTTGGTGTCTTATAAATATGTAATATGAAAATGCAGGGAAGATGGAGCCAGACTCATCTTGGAGGTGCATGGTGAGAGGCAACAGACACAAGGTGGACCATGGTAAATTTGGGGTTTTATTTATTAAGATTTTTTTTTTTTTTCTCCCACAAGGATGATCAAATCTTGGAAGAGGTGTCTAGAGAGGGTGTGGAATCTCTGTTCTTGGAGTTGTTCAAGACTCCACTAGCCACGGCCTTCAGCAGCCTGGTCTAATTAGATCTGCTTTGGGCAGAAGCTTGGACTAATGACCTCCAGAGATATCTTCAAGGTTAAATTATTCTACGATTCTATAGATATCACTGAAATCCATATCTTCCAATGCTCAGATTTGCAAAAATTGGACTCTCTGCTTAAAAAATCCAAACCAATAAATATTTCTTGGGTATACATAAGAACACGCTCAAGTACTTACAAACAGTCATTTAAGAAATTGGAAGACCTGATGCTGAGTACACAAATCTAAAATGTCAAGAAGCATTTCATGTACTAACCTAGCATTAAGCTTAGCTGCTTTATATAATTTGTTCCTTACATTTCCCCCAAATGGATTTTTTTTTTTTTAAATAAACAGCACATATCTGCTGCTGAAGTTATAGGTGGATCTGTAGGGCACTTGTTATCAATTTAAGACTAAATCAGTTTTCTATTTATTACCAAAATATTTTTTCCAGAATTGTTCTCAAAATTTTTCCCTGTCATGTGTATGTGTGCATGTAGCCACATGCATCTTCTAAAGACCAGCAATTATCACTGTTTCATAACTTCCTGATACTTTTGAATTTGGATTATGATAAGACAATATACTTTATTCAGCAGATTTGTTTTAATCTAATTACATAGGTGAATAAAAATTGCTGCATGCTGTTGCATCTAATGTAAGTTATCTATTATTCACACCACATTTACTTTTAATATTCATGCAGATTCCCTTTGACATAACCTACTGTGTCACAGTTAATCCAATAAAGATAAAATATAGCTCAGCAAAACACCAGTCGATTCCAGCATTCTGGTAATTATTAAAGACTATTTCACACTGGTTCCTTCAATCAATGCATTTCCCCTTGGATGTGATAGTGTTCCTCTTTGAAGCTTTCAATCCTCCCAGTGGATTCAGGGGAACATTCAGGCACTTTTTTAGTCTCTGGGTCTCTGAGGCAGTTCAAAGAGCACAACAAGTCATCACAGGTTTATCCTCAAAGGCTGACACTGTCTGTTTGATGTATGGTGACTTAGAAAGTCATCTCTAGCAAAGCATGTGTTTGTTACCAGTCTAATGAATGAGCCATTTATCAGCTAATCTGTATGCACCCAGCACACCTGCTAACAGATCCAAGGATAGAACAACTGTCTCCTCCTGGATCTACAATCGATTTGATTTCCCTCTCTAATTTCATACTGTTTTGCTGTCCAGTTACTGAAGCAACTTTTTACCTTATTAAATGAGCATGTGCTCAGCGTTCTGGTGGTTGTGAGTCTGTGTGCAAGAGCAGAGAGTAAGATTTTGCAATGATGCAGTTCCAGCAGGACTTGCCTTCTGCTTGATCCCCAGCAGTCTGCAGCCCCTGCCTGCCACGGTACATAGGACACACATGAAGTGCTGTATATATTTCATTTTATAAATTTAAGTTGTAGAGCTGCCAAGACTAAGACAGTAATATCTCAATATGGTTTATTTTATAATGAAGACCCATACTGGTGTTTCATTTTTTTCTTGGTCATCAGTTGGCAATAGCTGGCTTTTGTCACTTGGTGAAGGTGCACAAATAATTTTTATATATTCCATATTTTACTAAGGGCAGTGGCATGACAAAAGGGAGTGGTACTGCAACTGTGTACAAAAATTTGGAAGGAATAAAGCAGCACCAGTTACAGTGTGGTACATGTTTTTCATAGGAAGGTTCCTAGGTACATGTAGCTAGACCCGAGAATGACACTCAGGATTTATCCTGTGACACAAAACTAAACATATTAAAAAAATTTCTGCCTAAAGGATGAACTTGATATCTTTTCTGATAAGTGCCTCTTTGTTTTTTAAAACAGTTGTGGTAGTGGTAACTCGGTCCTCCAGCAGAGCTTCTAACATTCCTTGCAGGCATGACAAAGAACATCTGTGGACCCTGTCTGCCTGTCACAGACCAGCAGTCTAATTCTTTGTGAAATGATGGTGTGTATTGGCTGTATCTGTAATCATATGAAGGCACCAATTGTTCCCTTGCAGTTTTTCTGCAATCTTTCTTTTCAAAAGAGTATCTCTGAAGTCAATGAACTGCATTATGGTACCTACTAAATATTTCCCGTTTTCCCCAAAACATAACCAGTGACACAGAGTGGATATGAGGAACAGCAAGTGTGGGACAATGTGGTGTTATCTCCCGATATGCATTCACATCAATAGTCTTTGGAAATGTTATCTTCTTGGCTGCCACAAACAAACTCGTTTTTCCACACATCCAGAGACTGAGGAGGATATGAAAGCAGTGTCTCCATCTCTTGATGGTGCCAGTGGGAGACTTATGAAATTTTTAAACCTGTGGTCTAGTTTGGACTTTCATTGTAGATATACTTTACAACTCTTACTGTGTTACAAAACTGAGTGTTGGTCTGACTTTGTTGTAGAATAGGCCTCTGAATTACAACTATTTCCGTAGTAAAAGAATGAGATTCTTTAAAATCTAATTTAAAAGAAATGAAGTTTCTTTTCCGTAAAATAAATCAGATTATGAATGACATTAGAAAGTATGGGAAAGTGTGTAGAGGGTAAACATCACCCTTTTTCCTTGCTTGCTTTTAACATCACATGGCTCCCTCCTGACATTTTTTTCCATATGAACTAAAATCCTTTGCTCCCAATGTATTAGTCTTGCCAAATCTATTCTTTATTCTACTTTTAATTCATCTGATGATCTAACACTTTTCCCTACACAAGTGCCTAAGACAACTGCTCTGAAGTATGCTATGCACACAAAGCATACACATACCATACTCTGAAGTATTCTATGTACAAGAAGTATGCTATGTACACAAACTGGGAAAAGTCTATTTGCTAGTGAACGGTTCCAGTGCCAAAGAACACAGAGGATCATGAAGAAAATACTTGAACAGTTAATGTCAAGAAATTTTGCTCCACGTGCTTCATAGAGCATGCAAAACTGGTGCATTAGACAAAAACCATGGATTAAAAAATTTTATAAAATGTTTTATTTTAAATTTTTGAGATTTTTTCCTAGTTATTTCTTTGTTGTTGTTGTTGTTCTTTGTTTTGATCTTGTTTTTAATTTGCTTTTTATTTTTACTGCTTTCCACTTGCATGTTCCGGAAGTATCACATACAAAGATATAATTCTGCACAGCATGCACAGTGGTATTCAGGAGGTTCTGGATTTTGAAACCAGCAATTCTAGGCAACTTGAGCTGCTAGAATGACTTTTGTAATGCCTTGGGTAATATAAGCTTTATTGCTTAGGAGGACTAAATCACCAACATCATTGCAAGCACCCATGACACCATGCTGTTTACAAATATTCCATGTGAACTGCCTCGGCTAATAGATAAGGAATTAAAGAAAACAAATGAGCTTTCTGAACTAGCACTCTGGGGTTAGGGAACAGTAGAGTTGGGTGTTTGTACTGTGGAGTGGCAAGCAAAAGATCTGTAATGTACACTCATATATAGAGTGATCTTCAGGGCTTTGGAGTACCTAGTCAAAAGCATGCTTTACACTTCAAAATTTTCATTCTCTTATTTTGTCTTTTTCAGAAAACAACAACAACAACAACTAATAATAATTGCAAAGAAGTGTTTCTTCCTCCTCCCTCTCCTGACACCTTCACATTTATGCTCCTTATCTAGGGGAAAAGCAATTGCAAAATTCATCACCTACTGATCCCTCTCTCAAGTCTGATCCAGAGTATTGCTCTGGACAGCTGCCTATTTATAGAGTCCAAGCATCCTCTACAGTTTATGTCTGTCATTCTAGAAGGTGTACCTGAGAAAGCTGGGCTTGCATAGCGAGGTAAAGTGAATGTGTAGTAAACCATGACAGAAATGAGACTAAGTAAGCAATGCAGCCTAAAGATATGCTCATTTAACTAGATAGGTGTCAGGGACTGGATCTTAGAATGCATAAAAGGCACTGTATGAGGACAAAGGCAGAAAAAAAGAAAAGAAAAAATCCCATACTTCTGTTTTTCCTTCAAATAGCTCACGTACAGCAAACTATGAACCACATACGATAAAGGGATGAATTGTGTAAGATGGGGAGCAGTGTGCATATGTTTGTGCACGTATCATTTAAGCTACCAGCTGCCTAACCAGCGACTCTCTGAATCCCCCTCCTCAACAGGACGGAGAAAGTAAGATGGAAAAGCTCCTGGGTTGAGATAAATACAGGGAGACCACTCACCAATTACAGTCATAGGCAAAACAGACTTGACTTGGGGAAAAGGAATTTAGTTTATTGCCAATTAAAACAGAGTTGGATCTTGAGATACAAAGGAATAAAACCAACAGCTCCCCTCCTCCCCCCATTTCCTCCCAGGCAGAACTTCCCTCCCCTCCTGTCTGCAGGGTTGTTTCTCACACTTTTTTCCCTTGCTCGTTTCAGCCGAGCAGTGTTTTGCCCCCTCCTAAATACATTTTCAGAGGGACTGCTCTGAGGAGCACAGCTGTGCCCTGCGGGGGGCCTGTTGCGGAGCCGGCTGGAACTGGCTGGAACCGGCTGTGCCCAGCAGGGGCAGCCCCCCGCCTCTCCTCACACAGGCCGCCCCTGCAGCCCCCTGCTGCCTGCGCTTCAACGCCTACCTCCCATACAACAGTCGAGAAGTTTTGTGTGTTATCTCTACATCCTTCAAGTCAGCTAGGAATATTTCATGCTGAAAAGCAGCACAGAAATCCGTTTGATATCCTGCTGTCCCAAGGTGAGAAAGTCTGTCAATTTCTAGCACAAAGAGTCAGTTTTAAATACTAAAACCACAGCCATTCTGTAGTGTAATTTATACTGGTATCTTGTTTTCTCTCTTCTGTTATCTCTGTGAGTGGGAAAAGCGAGAGCTTTAAAATCAAAAGGCGAGGTAACAGATGACTGGAGCCACACTGGAAAAAAGTGGGATAGAGCTAGAACTGGTAATGCTTTTTAAAATATTCAGAATAGCAGGAGAAAGAGAGACATGGGGAGAATTCTACAAGAACTGATCGTGCGGAATGTGGAGTTGAAGTGTTCACGTGTTGGAAAAAGTTGGAAGGGAGGGGCAGATAAGAAGCTAGGACTGTAGAGATGGACAGACCTGTTACCGAATAGTGGCTATGCTGAGAAGTCAACTGCTGCTCTGCGGAAGAATGAATAAAACAGAGGGAGAAGAGAAACCTGATTCCTTCCATTTTCATTGTTCTCAGACACTTTCCTTTAACTAAAAATGGCTGCAGGTCCACAGGTGGCATATTTGGATGATCTTTCAGTACTTTTATGAAGCTTTTTGGGAGAATCTAGTTTTGTTAAGGCACAAGCTATGATCAATCCCAGACTTTTTAGAACAAAGCCACTGACATTCAAAGCTTTCTCATTTGCTGCAGAAGACAGCATATAGAAGGCCATGTCTTCCCATACTTCCCACCCCCCAAGAAGCCAAACACCTACCAAAGATTTATTCAGAAGGAACATCAGATTGAAAGGGTGCAGTTTATGAGATGTTCAGTCTATGCTGGCCCTCATTTTGGAAAGACAACTAAAATCTTCCTAGTAATCAGATTGTTCTCTTTAAAAATCCACATTAAAATTACATATAATCCACTTTTATCTCCTTTTTTTGCTAGCCTCAAAAATATTATATTCACTTTTAGTTGTAGCAGTATTTCTTGTCCTGGTACCCAAATTTGTCAGGTGTTCAGCAGCTCTGTGAAAACTGGAACTATTCATGAAAACTAGATTTAGAGACAAACTATGCAAATGATAAGCTGCAATATGGAAAAAAACATTATGACAGAAACAAAACTGTACATTCACGCTTTCTTAGGAAGTTGTATGCTTTGTAGCAGTCTGTATGTCAAATGAAAAATAAATAAGTTGAAAATCCATATTATCTTTCATATTTTGGACTGTGCTCTCAGACACATGGTCTGAATTCTGATTTTTGAGTAGACCTGTGTGGAGCCAGGAGTTGGACTCGATGATCCTTGTGGGTTCCTTCCAACACAGGATATTCTGTGATTCTGTGATTCTGTGATTATCCATATCATAGGCTTTTGACACTGTCTCCCATAACATCCTCCTGGGCAAGCTCTGGAAGTGTGGGATCCAGGAGGGGACAGTGGGGTGGATCAAGAACTGGTTGGATGGCAGAGCTCAGAGGGTTGTGCTCAATGGTGCCGAGTCTAGTTGGAGGCCTGTGGCTAGAGGTGTCCCCCAGAGGTCAGTACTGAGTCCAGTGCTATTCAACTTACTCATCAGTGACCTGGATGAAGGGATGGAGTGCATCCTCAGCAAGTTTGCGGATGATGCAAAGCTTGGCGGAGTGGCTGACACACCAGAGGCCTGCGCAGCCATTCAGAGGGACCTGGACAGGCTGGAGAGTTTGGCAGAGAGGAACCTCATGAGGTTCAACAAGGGCAAGTGCAGGGTCCTGCATCAGGGGAGGAACAACCCCGTTCACCTGTACAGGTTGGGAGCTGACCTGCTGGAGAGCAGCTCTGCGGAGAGGGACCTGGAGGTCATGGTGGACAACAAGTTAACCGTGAGCCAGCAGTGTGCCCTTGTGGCCAAGAAGGCCAATCGGATCCTAGCGTGCATCAGGAAGAATGTGGACAGCAGGTCAAGAGATCCTCCCCCTCTACTCAGCTCTGGTGAGGCCACACCTGGAATACAGCATGCAGTTCTGGACCCCCAGTACAAGAGGGACGTGGAACTTCTAGAGAGGGTCCAGTGTAGATCCACAAAGATGATTAAGGGATTGGAGCATCTGTCTTATGAGGAAAGACTAAGCGAGCTGTTTAGCTTAGAGAAGAGGAGATTGAGAGGGGATCGTATAAACCTCTACAAATACCTGAGGGGACAATGTAAAGAGGATGGGGCCAAACTCTTCTCAGTGGTGGCCAGTGATAGGACAAGGGGTAATGAGTATAAATTGATGCAAATGGAGGTTTCATCGCCATATGAGGAAGCACTTCTTTATGGTTCGGGTAACAGCACTGGAACAAGCTGCCCAGAGAGGTTGTGGAGTCTCCTTTGGAGATACCTAAAACCCGCCTGGATGCGATGCTGTGCAGTGTGCTCTAGGTGACCCTGCTTGAGCAGGGGGGGTAGACGAGATGATCTCCAGAGGTTCCTTCCAATCTCAACCATTCTGTGATTCTGTGACTTTCTTTACTAACCTGAGCTCTTTTTACATTAAACATGTTTTATATATTGCCTCTGCTAACATGTTTAGACATTGGCTTTGTCTCTGATCCCTCATTCTGTAACATTTCACAGATGCCATTCAAAGAATCTTGTGTACTATTCTTGTATTATTTAAGCCTACCTTGTGAATTAACTGTTGAGTGAAATCATGTCTTCCTTGTAGTTTACTGTTCTTTGTATCTTCAATAGACAGAAAAAATGTTTTTATACATCCTAACTAGATCTTAAACATCTTTTGCCTAATACAGTAAATATTTCTGAACATCTAGTTTATATTACGTTTGTTTCTTCTTTTGCTCCTAGGTTAATGTAACTTGTAGAATTAAATACAAGGTAAAATGGCAGAAAATCTTTTCAAATCCTTCCCTCCTACTGAAGTAAAGATAAAAGTACACATGCTAACTTTACAGAGCTTTTTAGTAGCTCCTGAAGTTTCTACAAAAGCTTGTTGCTGACCAGGAAGCTGGGCCACAGAATTGTTCTTCAATAAAGATAATCTTTTGATGTGTCTCAGCAGCAGCCTTTCTTTAACAGGAGTCCTGTGGTTTGAACTCTTCACAAGTGGAGCTTCATGCCACAGATATTTCTTTTACTTTAATGAAATCCTTCCGTCTGACTTAAGTTTTTTTTTGATTGATTTATCCTGTTCATGCCATGAGGTTATTCTGTGTTGGGTTTATTTAATTATTGAAATATATTTTCAGATGGACTCTCCTAAAGTTCAGAGCTGTGTTTACAGAGACTTCTGCCAAGTTCATGGCTGAGATATATTATATTATATATTGCCAGAGGCAGGACAGTAAACATTAACATGACCAGGCAAGTAATGGTGACAAATAGCCACAAAATTCAGTTCAAATGGATCTTTCATGGTCACCAGGGGCATTTTGAGAACCGCATTTTTCAAGAAGCCACATTTTCTAATCTTTTTAATGCTGAGAAAATATGAAACACTATTTTGGTGACTGTTTAAACTGACTATATTAGCAAATATGGAGTGAAATATGTATAACTCATTTGATCAGATAGCCCTTAGTATGTATATGAATTATGAGTCAACGAAAGGAACTGTCACTGACTATGTTACCTTGATATTAATTGGATAAGAAGGCAAAGTTGGAAGCATCTGGGATAAATTGCATGATAGAATCCCTTTGCTTTTAAAAATAATACATGCATACCACACACACAAGCACAAGTTATTTTTAAACAAATCTTTTGATTTCAGTACAAATAATCTAATCAGTTTTTGAGGGCTCCTGTTTAATGAAGGCCCTGTTCAAGTCATTCAGGCTGGGCAAGAATGTATTAATGCTTGGCTATCTCTGCCTTAACATCTCTGAAAACCTATGATATTATAAAATTAATAAATAAAAATTACTGTTTGTTAAAGGAAAAATGGGTTTTGCTGTCTCCTGTTCTAAGTCTAGAAATTGAAGCACAGATTCACAACATAAGAAGGACATGGACCTATTAAAGCAAGACCAGAGGAGGCCCATGAGGATGATCAGAGGGCTGGAGCACCTCTCCTATGAGGAGAGGTGGAGAGAGTTGGGGCTGTTAAGTCTGGAGAAGAGAAAGCTCTGGGGAGATGTTATAGTGGCCTTCCAGCACCTAAAGGGGGCCTACAAGAAAGCTGGGCGGGGACTCTTTGTCAGGGAGCGTAGTGATAGGACGAGGGGTAATGGCTTTAAACTAAAAGAGGGTAGATTTAGATTAAATATAAGAAGGAAATTCTTTACTATGAGGGTGGTGAGGCACTTGGAACAGGTTGCCCAGAGAAGCTGTGGATGCCCCATCCCTGGAAGTGTTCAAGGCCAGATTGGATGGGACTTTGAGGAACCTGGTCTAGTGGGAGGTGCCCCTGCCCATGGCAGGGGGGTTGGAACCAGGTGGTCCTTAAGGGTCCCTTCCAACACAAACCATTCTATGATTCTATGATTCTTGCTGTGCTTTTTGCATGGCTAAAGAGAAAATGCTGCTAAACACATAGATGATATCTGTCAACATAAGCATTTTAGTAAGGTGCATGCCTACTTTTCTAGAGTTAAAACTGCTGAATGTCTTGCAAGAGCTATAATATATTTGCAGTTGACTGTGAGTGTGTATAAGATAGACTTCATACTGTAAATGAAGCAAGGACTTAAACTCTTATCTTTCCACTGATTTTGTTTAAACTTATTATCAAGGCTTACTTATGTAAATCTACAGCCGAACAAAGTAGAGTGGTTTTCTGTTTTGTGCGTTCAGATGGAAAATGTCTCAATCCTTTGGAAACATCATGGCCACTTCATATTGAAGAACTAGTATATCTTTCTCCCTCCTGGTTTGCAAAAATAGGTGAACTTCTGTCGTCTTCTGCAGTTTTTTAGTTAAGAACAGTTCTGGGATTCATTTAGTGGTGAAACCCAGTGTAGGGCAGCTCTAGACATGAAGAACCCAAGCAACTACTTTGTGTCCCAACGATCTGGTGGGGTCTTGGCTGCTTTGATCTGTCCTGCTCAGGACTGGTCCTGTTCTGGGACCTCAGGCTCTGAGGCGGGAAGAGGACTTCTGAGAACTAGTGAAAAGTCAGGATATTGCTGTAGGCAAACAGCAGGGATGGAGGGCTGGTTCCTACCTTGGGGACCAGGTGAATATTGACAGTCCTGCCAAGCCACCTGTATCACAACAGTCATTTTTGAATCAAGCATGGTGAGGAAACCTCCTCTACAGAGGGCCAGATCCATGCCTATGACTACTTGCAGAGTGGAAAAAACAGTTGTGTTCTGATTGTCCTGCAAATTCACGACCTTACTGCTACTATCAGTTGGTAAATAGAATGATGTGTAGGCCTCCTTAAAACTCCCAAATAGCAGGAAAACCTTTTATAATGAGTGAAATCATACAGACCGCTATGAAAAAAATTAACTCTATCCCAGCCCCATCCAGTACAAAGTCTCGTGTATATTTTGAGTCTTTGATCATCAAAAATATTTGAATATTCTAGAATGGAAGATAATTTTTCCAAGCAAGCAAACAAAGGTCGTAGATCTGAATCTGGCTGCAGAATGTTCCAGAGGTGTAACATTTCAGAATGAGCCTCTTAACAGATAATTATCCACAAAACCTTCACTGAAGCTGCACTGTGGCATGATTTGGCAGTAGTGATCACCCCCTAAAAGGGGGTGAAAAATAGGAAGAGGGGAAATATGCACGTTTTTTTTTTCTTCTGCTGAGAGATGCTCCCAGAATAAGGGTCCTTCATGTTAGTGATTCATAAGACTCTTTGCAGAGGTAAGAGATTCTGTGTCTGAACAGCGGCCACACTTAAAGAGGCCAAGCTTTTGATGCAGATAGCTGTATCTTCACTGGAGAACAACTACAGCAAATGTCCTTTCTTACGCAAGGAAAATACAATCTTTACAAACTGTTAGTTGTAGAGGCCATTGAGGAGCCTTAACCATTATTTTCCTAGAGAGGTGTTGGTTAAAACTTTTGCCTGCTACCCTGGACAACGAGGTAGCAAAAAGGAAGTGTGGAGCTAAGGCTGAAAGTGACTGAGAAACCTTGTGCCAGGAAATCTTGATACTAATCTCACTATACTATGGAATTTTTTCTAACATAGATCATTGTTTTATTAATTTCTGGATAATTCTCATTGTTTGCTAGATCACCTTCTGCTATCACAAACATAGTTTTCTTTCTTTTAAATCCTTAGTATTTCAGACAGGGAGTTCTGTTAAACCTATTCTAATCTGGGGGGGCCTGAGCTGATGTTGCTGTTCATATGTTGCAGAGGAAAATGGGGAAAATGAATTAAGCCCATCTTGGGGCTAAGAGTGCTTCAAAGTTTTGTTTATTTTAGCTTTTAAAGTATACCCTAACAATATGTGATTCAGAGTCTGATAATTTGCGGTGATGTAGTTCAACAACACTATACAATGTTCATTTGTTAGTGCAAAACATTTTAATTTAAGCGATTGCAAAGATTAATGTTTGAAGTTGGAAATGTACTTTCAGAAAACAATTAATTTCTGAAATTTCCTGTATGAAATCTTCTCTCATGTATTTTATCAGTGTGTGTAGTACAGAGCAGCCTAATGACTTATTTATAATTCTGTGGTAGTAGGCTACAGTCTTGAGGAATTATGCAACCAACATAATATAAAGTGCATCAGACAGTCTTCAGCAGGTACTATAAAAAAGTAATAGCTGAGTTACTAATGCAGTGGTATATGAGGCAGCAGAGATTTTCCCTGAGTACTTAGGAAAAAGCTGTAAAACACCTGTGTTTCAAATATCACTGTGTCTTTCAAAGTATTTAAATAGAATATTTTTCTTCTTTCTTGTATTTTTGTACTTTTGTTTCTACCTATAGTCTGGAAATGCAGATCATTTCAAAATGAAAGCAATAATGTGAATGAGTGAAGTATTAAAAATACTAATTTTGGGAAAAGTTTCTGATTTTCCTGATTACTGCAATTACTTGTAGTAATTTTTAGTAATTTTTTTTCTTTCATATAATTGTAACTCTGCTTTTTTTTTTTTTT
>VXAA01002304.1:185458-197558 GCA_013399115.1 Anseranas semipalmata | reverse complement strand
TTTTTTTTTTTTTTTTGCGGGGGTTGGGGAGAGACTGTTGGTCTGTCCTGGCAAATAAGTGAACTTCTGTCTCATGCAGTCTGCTCATTTTCGTGACACTTCAGGGTGACTCAGTGTTACAGTGATTAAGATACACTTACCCTGGACAGAATCATTTTAGATGACAATTTTGATTTGCAGTGTGAAGTAAAGGATAGCCTATTGTTTATGACAGCATTTAAAACTGCCTGAAAAAGCTAAAACTCTGAAATAAATATGTGAAGCCAGTACATCATGTTCAGTGGATTGTTTATTTATTTATTTGTTTATTTATTTTGATTTGGAAGAGTGCACAGCATGTGATCACCTTGCTATACTGAGATATAAATGTGTAAAGATGTGTGTGGTTTCAATACTGGAAGGCCTCTGCAGACTAAAAAGAAATCTAACTATATACACAAGGAAAGTTAGCATTGAAAATTCTCACAGCTGCGTGTAAGTGACTGCCTTTCAAAACTTCATGCACAGCTCTGGCTAGTGTTCTTCCAAACACTGGGGATTTAGGAGACTCAGGGGTAGACTGAATATTTTTAATGCCCATCCTCTCTATGAATGGTCAGGTGCCCCACTGCTGAATTATATCATTTCAGGAATTACCAATCCTTCAAAAGCGGTACTTGTGGGAATGATGTCACAGCACAGCAATAAACCAAGGCTGATTTGCTGATGCTGTAATATCAGGCCTAGAATTATCACCCTCTGGAGGCAATATATACTGTACCTGTATCCATCCATCTCTCCTTTGTGAGAAAAAAAACAAGAAAAAAAACAAGTGAAAGTCAAGTAATGAATGAAGAAGTGATTGAGAGCCCAATTTTCAAATACGAACATCTAAGGATAATGTACATGCCTTGAAATCAAGTACTCAAAGAGGCGTTTAGATACATAAAATGCCAGTTATGCACACTTAAGGTGACAATTTGTGCATACAAATGTGCAATATTCTGAATCTTAGAGGCAGGATACTCTTTTTACAAGAGAGCATGTCAGATTTGGTTTCTCTCCTTGCTTCTGAGACAAAGTGCCTGTGTGACTTCGAGTCCATCATTTACAGCAAAATTGTATACCTAGCACACAAGCCAAGTAAATGGTTGGGAGTCCTGGGGCGATGGATTTCTCTGGCCTTCTTGCATCTTTCACATTTTCCATGTTTTACTGCCATACCAAAGATATCCTTGATAAAGACTAATCTTTCTTTCTTTTTTTTTTTTTTTTTTAAACTGATCACATTGAACATAATATTTTTGGGTATCTTGGGGCTGTAAGCCCCATAGCATTTCGAATGGGGAGTGTTTAAAAAAAACAGTTCTGTATTTTATTTTTTTTTTAATTTGTGAAGTGGAAGGAGTGCTTATCTTCCTTTTTGAGAGACTATTAATCATTGAAAAGCCACTGCAAGGGTGGCATATTTTTGGTCAGCCTTGACAGACTGACTGTCAATACAAGCTATGCCTTGTTATAGGCACTTTGCTCCTTCATATCAGATCAGACAGCTCTGAATGTGATTTGAGTAGCTATGGAATATAAATACCTGTATATTAGCTGCTTAGAACCTGATACGATCAATGTCACCAAGTCATGGCTGATCTGTGTTCAAATTACCATGAGTTGCTCTGGGTCTTACTGCAAACCAGCTTAGATCACCTTTGAGGGAACGCAGGGAAATCTTTTGTTAGTCTATTCCCAGCCATGTCTGTAGGTGTATGGACAAAGCAAGGGGACAGTAGGCACATCTTTGCTGCTGGAATGAATCTCTGGATTTTAGTAGGTGCGGAAACCAAAGCATCTTAGTAGATGAGATAGTTGCTGGCTCAGCCCCATAAAGAAAGGTCCATGCATTATGCTTTAAAGCCGTCATTGTCACATGAGGAGGTGATGGGGGTCACTCCATCTAGGAGGAGGTTGGGGTGCAATAGGTCTTATAGTTAAAATCACTGAGGGAAGAGTTAAGGATCCTATGCATTGAAGTCTCCATCCTTCATTATATGACCTAGGAGTATATTCTGTTGCACGGATGGGATTGGATCATCTGAAAAACGGAGAATTCCTGAGTTCTCTCTTTGCTCACAGTCCCTCCAATTGCTGCAAATCTCACCCAGACAGTTTGTTATTTTTAGAGTTGTGGTGTCAGCACTGTGAAAGACTTGCTTTACACCAGTTGTCACCAACAGTGTTGCGCATGCAGTAGTGCTGGGCTGGAGCTCGGCAGTGGTCTATCTGGGTTAGAGTGCAGAGCACCAGATGAATTCTGTGGGTGGGTGTGAAGTGGGAGGTATAGCAGAAACAGATGACAGGATTTTGTGTCTGTGAGAGAAGAACTATAGGAAATCTGGGGAGAAGCCTAGAAATGGTGTGGGATGCCAGGCAATAACGCACGGACAGGAGCAGAGGGAGAAGCGTGTCCGTCGGGAGGCTGTGGTTGTGTCAGTGGTCAGTGGGCTGTGGGTGTGTGGGCTGAGCACGGAGGCTAGGATGGCTGTGTAAGGAGGTAGGTCATGTGGCTGTTAGAAGAGGAACCTCTTCACTGCAGTGTATTGAATGTGTGCTATCATCTACTCTGTATACATGGCAAAGCTGTCAAGTGTCTAAGTGTTGTATCTGATGCCTGCTGCTAATGCGTACACAAAACTTTTTTTTTTTTTAACTTTGTGGCTTTGTTTCTCTTTGCTACAAGAGATACTTCTTATGACATGCTTGCTAGAGATGATAACACATTCTAAGACCTAGGTGTTGGGACCTTGGTTTGCACAAAGCATGTCTAGTTTATTCATAATAGTTGGGAGAAGATACGTGGGAGGTTCACCACAAACTTCTAAGTGAAGAATGCTAGCAGTATTACCAAGTTATGACAATATGAAGTACCTGGGGGGAAGTCAGGGTTCCAGTGGCAACATAACTATGATTGTAAAGTAGAATTCAATTTACTGCACAGAACTAAACAGACTTTATTTTTATGTGGGATGTGACTTCAGTATATCCTGCAGGCAAACAGAAAAACAGTAAATTCTCTGACAAACACGTTGTTTGCTGAACAGGAATTTATTTTATAGGGCTAATAACAGACATACTATTATTAATATTATCTTGCTATTATCTTGCTATTATTATACTATTATTAGTATTATCTAGTTGCTTAGGAAAATGTAATTGCAAATTTAGCTTTAGGTGCCAGGAGGTAAAAAGTATGTGGTCTGACCTGGCAGCGTGTACCATAAACCTAAGACATCTGTGGCTGCATGGAGTTATCTGGAATTCTTGCTTCACTCAGAAGTCCTTTGATAGCAGCTGTTGTCCTAGATACCTTTTTATTGGTTCACTTTCATTTCCTGACCAAGTTGGACAAGAAGTTAAAATCTGGAGGCTTTAGTACAGGTAAAATCTGAAACCAATATGATCTGAAGGGGCAGGGAAAACAAGAGAGGTATAATAACCTTGGGACTGGAAGAACTTGGAACTTTTCCAAATTTTAAAGAGTTGGTTATATCCTTGGGCAAATTCTTTGGCTTGATCAGCATGCCCCTCTCAACACAAAACCTCTGTGATTCTGCTATTCAGTCTTTAGGAGTGCAATGGATTACTTTCCAAATGCATCAGTAGTTGTGCCATAAGTGACTAATAATGATCAGTTGGCCTTATGTAGGCAACCAGCTCATACATAAGGTTGTGGTTGTGAGCAAAAGTACATGCTGAAATTATAGTTATGGTAATGTTGCATGCTGAGAACATAGCAAAACCTAGCAGTTTTGGATACTGATAGATAAAATATTACTTGGGCTAAATCATGTACTGGGAATTAAGCATACAAATTCATTTGTATGTTTGTGTGAGGGAGGATTTTTGGCATGTAGCTTCCAGCTGCTTTGAAAATAAGGGTTGAAGGGGAAGGAAGGAGAAGAAAAAGATATTGGTCTATCAGAGGCTGAAAATAAATTGGGGGGAAGGTCAACAACTAGCTGATTCTGCATCTTAATGGCAAAGTCATAAAAATCTTCTTGTTCACATGAAGGGATGGCAAGCACATAAGTATGTGCTATTAACAGAGGAGAACTAACTTGCACTGTGTACTGTAGCTCTTTAGTAAGGTTAACAAACTACATTAACCATTCACTCATCTGTAGCTCATAATTAATCACTCCTTGAAAATTACATTGTATAATAAATGAGGACAGACATGATTCATTAAAACTTCTAATTAATTCTATTTAATACTATTTCATAGTTCATTGGTAAGTGCTGAGAGAAGGAGTATGTTATAGGATATTTGATGCATTACTGCCAAAGAAGTAAATAAGGCAAATATAATTTAGAATGCCGCATGAATATTTGCAAATGAAAATACCAATTGTTTTATCTCAGGAGTTCCTAGTAGTACGGGATCTATACTTAGTGTCTTTAGCATCTTCACTGCCAATACACATTTTCATATATTTGTAACCAAGCTATAGAAGTGAAATGTAGGCTCAACTCCATTCTTTTCAGAGCAATTGTACTCCCTTACCTCCTCTCCCCTCAAATCCTCTCGGAACGTAAGTTAAGAAGAATAGCATTTTTACTATATATATAATATAATGAATATAATGTTTTTAACTAAATCTTAAGTTTTAAGTGATTAATGCATAAGGGTGAAAACACTCTTTAAGTGCTTAAAAAATCAGAAATAATGAAGACCATCTGGGAAGCATAACAGTTTGATTTTTTTTTGTAGAGGTCAAAAGCCTCAGTTCTGTTTGTATGCTTACTTTTCACTTACTTCAATAATTGGAAGTTGACAGAATCACAGAATCATGTAGGTTGGAACAGACCTCCAAGATCATCCAGTCCAACCTATGTTGGACTGTTCAATCATGGTGACTGCTCTATGAATGCGTAACAAAGGTCTTCACCTATCCTAAAGATTTTTCCAGCTAAGAAGTCAGTGTTTTCCACAAGGAATTCATTCTAAAAGGATAAATTTTATAGAACTTTGTAAAGCTCTGCTTAAGGTAGAATTCTGTAGCTTCTAGTGGTCTGGGCATAATACACGTTCCTCAGATATTTCAGAAAAAAAAAACAACTCTTATTAACTTCACCTCAGAATCATGTTTTTCTGTTACTATTAAATTTCTTGTCACTATTAAATTAAATTTCTTGTCACTATTAAATATAGATAATATTTTACTTAAAAATAGGGTTGTTTTACTAGGTTAAAGAAAACAATAAAAAAAGTAAAATGTCTTAATCCTAATTTAGGATTTAAGAAAATAGAAGAAGTAATGGGACAGAGTAATGCCAGACACAGGTTGGATTGGAAGACGAGTGGCTGGAGAGCAGCCCTGCAGAAAGGTATGTGGGGTCCTGGTTGACAGTAGGCTCAACACAAACCTGCGGTGCCCTGGCAGCCAAGAGGACAAACCACATTTTAGGATGCATTAAACACAGCACAGCCAGCTGGTCAAAAGAGGTGATTGTCCCTCTGTGTTTAGCATTGTGTGCAGTTCTGGGCTCCACAATGTAAATAAGACATTAAGATACTTGAAAATGTCCAGAGGAGGGCAACAAAGCTGGTAACAGGGCTGGAAGGCATGTCCTAAGAGGAGAGGCTGAGGACACTGGGTTTGTCTAGTTTGGAGAAAAGGAGGCCAAGAGGTGACCTCATTGCTCTGCAACTTCTGAGGAGGGGACTGAACTGAACTTCCAACTGCACTACTCTCCCTTTCCTTTTCCGCCTTTCCCCTTTTGCCTTTCCCACAATTATAGCTCCATATACTGCAAATTAGTATTAATCAAAAAAACATTATTATGTTCCCAAATATTCTTGTACAATTTTGTGTCAATTTTTATAATCATACCCTTTTAGAATTATTTTGCTGTTGATATAGCTGATTGATTTCTCTTTCACCTATATACAATACACTCAGTAATCTCAGTTCATGTCTTAATAGTAAGATTTCCGTCCAAACTGCTCCTACTGCTTTGTCTGCCATTAGTGTGGAGTTGTGCCAACAGTATCATCAGGCAAACCAAATGCTAAACAGGAGTAGAAAACTCAACCTCGTCCTCACTTAGTCCACCAGAAACTTGTTTCTAAACATGGTAGAGGAAATAAGCTTTACAACTGCTCATCATATTTTCTCTTTTCTCTGTAGTACCTTAGGAGCACCAGTCTGACACATTGCAAGAGAACTAAACGGTATCATCAGCTCTGACTGAACGTCCCGTTTGTATGTTTCGTTAGGCTCACAAGCTCTAAACTTCTCAGAATTGGAAAGAATAGCAGTAAGCTTCTTCCCTGTGTTTGCTGTGGCATTTGCAAGCGATATGGTACTCTGCTACCGTTTCACAGAAATGGGCCCTTGTGATCTGTGCTGACCCCAAAAATACAGAGGCAGTATCATCTTGTCTATGAGAATTCCAATTACACTGTCACTGTCTGCCTGTGGTTTATCCTTCAAAAGCACAGGATGCCTGCACTGGAGGTAAACAAAGATGCCAGCAGATTTCCAGCAGATTTTCTGAGCAAGTGTAAATACGTAGATGACAGTTAAAAAAAAAAAAAAAGTGTATGAGATGCTACATGAAATCTTTCTACCTCAGATTACTTGACAGCGCCTTAGTTAACCTTGGTTGGTCCTGGAGCAAAATCTCTCTATCTTTACTGCGATGAAGCTTTACTTTTTATGCAAAGCTTCCTGGTTAAACTTCTCCTTGTCATTCATTTTACATCTTTTGTCTTTGGAGATGTATTTCCACTTTAAGCTTTTATCAATTTTAGGAGATTGGAACAATTAGTAAATTCAAAACACCAAAACTAGTGATTGCAGAATGTCAAAATACTTATTCTCCTATTTAAGTCTTTGTTTCACAATTGCTACGGAGTTTTGTTTCTGTGCAAAACTTCTTGAGATGGCGTTTTACTTTTTAAAAAAGTTTTCAAATTTATAGAGTACCACAAAAATGGAACAGAATTAATGGCAGAAGGTTAAGAATTGGGGGGAATTTGAACAAGATACCTGTTTAGCAAAAAAAAAAAAAAAAAGAAAACAACCAAAGAACAACAACAACAAAAACGGTCAACCAGAAAGTAAATTTCATTGCATCTGAGAACATTATTTTTCTTCATACTTTTTAACAACAACAGTAATAATAATAAGCTGCCTTCTCCCCTGCTGCCAGCTTCTAGTTCTGCATCTTATAAGAGGCTCCATCTTAAATTGATCCAATGCCACTAATTACCAAAGTTTTCTACTGTTTCAGCAAAGAGATTGGGCAGGCTGGCAAAGGTTCAAGAGCATGCTTACTGTAATTAATTGTTGAATGCCTGCTAGATACTTTGACTCTAGACCAATGAAAACTGCTCAGGAAAATAACAGAGGAAATTTTAGAAATGAATTCAGTAAGGTCAAATCATTTATAATTAGAATGATTTATTGCTAAGGAGTAATTTATATGACATATTTATGACATAGTTTACATTATTGATTATTTAGTCACCAGAAATACAAATATTTTGCAAGTGTTGGCAAGCTTTTTATTTATTTATTTATTTTATAGAGAACTCATGTACAACAGAGGTATGGTAGCCCTGAAAGTCTCAAATCTCCTTTCAGGGACTGTGTTTCCTGATATACCTACAAAAATTGAAGGGGCCCAGCCAATGCTGTCAGTAATGATATGAGCCACGATAGCTCAGCATTATCTATATCGTTTTCTTTAGGCTATTTACAAATGCAACTTTGGTTTATATAAGGTAGCATTAAGATGAAACTAAGGCAGATGAGACTGTAAATCCATAGTACTCCTGTTTATGATTAAAATTTTTCACTCTGGTTGGTTGAGTGAAATTTGCAGTAGAAAAACAACAAAACGGAAAAGTTTGATTGTAGTTTACTGACTATCTTGCAAATTGTACTAAATGGTGTAATTTGCATTTGATTGAATGAACCTCGCTGCATCTAACTACACCTGACTGCTCTTAGCTTAATACAAATTGAGTTTAGTAGGTATGAGCCATGTGGATAAAAAATGCTGAGACAGCAAACAAAGAAGCACCTGTTCTGCAAAAAGAGTTGAATACACTGACGTTGACTTTAGGGTTCACTATAAAACAGGGAAAGATACTTGTTCTTGAAGCCTTTTTTTCTAGATACGTCTCCCTTACAGTAAAAGCCTGTTAAAATTTATTATTGCAAAAGGAGACCTGGTATATAAACAATGAAACCACTGAATTATACAATTAATGAAATGAAGGGTGGTGCATTAATGAAACACATTTTGGGGCAATGTCTTTCATGTTATGCATTTGCATAACATGAATATAAACCACAACAGGAAAAACAAACTACAAGTTTTTGTTGATCTCATATGTTCATTAAGTTAAATTGAGGGACTAGAGATGTATGTCAGTTCCTTCAAGACTTTGTGGATTCTGGTAATTTCAAATAGTATATGTATTCTTTTTTCAGCAATGAATTTAGCTGTAACTTTTAATGGCAATATGTTTTTGATTGTAATATTTCATGTACTCAAAGTGATAAAGATGTATGCTGAATTCCTTTGTGTATCCCTTAAAAAGCAAAACTATCGTCTTCACCTTAGAGGGGAGACATAGCTCTGCAGTTCTGTTAACAGTTTAGTCTTGTATAGCTCACTGCTGAGAACAAAAGAGGTGATTCCATTCTGCTCACCATCTCCAGATGCTTGTTCCTGGCTTGAGTGCAGCCACATAGTGAATTAGATCAAGGAACTGCTTCAGATTAAAATTATCTCTAGGGAAAAAAGGCTTTGTTGTCAGCCAGATCATCTGTCTGATGTGGTCCATCGTACAGGTTCCCAACTGTTACTGCAGGTAAAAGAGGGAAGTGGAAAAGAAGGGTCTTTTAGAAGTGGGTGCATGCTATTCCTACTGATTTCAGTGAGACTTGTTCTATATGAAGTCTAAATATAGACCACAGATGAAGGCTGAGCTCCTCAAACGGGTTTAATTCTCTAGCTGTCAGTGATTCAGCTTTCCAGTAATTTGACTTTGGGAATTAGGATCTCAAGGACTTTGGCTGGATCTCTTGCAAAGTGAGCGGGGGGTGAATCAGACTCTGATGGGGTTTATAAATTCCAAGATTTACATCTTCCTAATCTATCAGACAGACAACACCTTAAAAAATGTAGAACATTCAGAAATACCTATTTTTTCTTCATCGATGAGCATTAGTTAAGTTCAGTGTTAAGTTCAGCCACCCACATTCTTTACAGGTAGAGTTATAAATGAGCACTAGAGACTTCCTGAGTGGAGGTTAACTCTTCATGCTGAAAAATGTTTACACTAAGTGCCTTAGCAGCAACTTGAGGATGTTTAATAATGAGTATTGCATGTAGACATTGCTTGTTTTTCTCTGTCTGATGCCTTACAATCTGCTCACTTCACTTCCCATGGTACTGCTTGTGGGCCCTTGGGGAATAGAGAAGAGCATGGTGTAATGCAGTGCTATCCTCTGGGAGATAGAACACTCCCTCAAATGCACCTTTTGTGAGAAAAATCCCTCCAAAATAGCATATAAGTGCTATAAACTTCATTGAATAATGTCTTGCAATGGTTGTATGGTAACCAATTATTTTATCATATATTTTATGTATATTTTATCAGGATTCTGGAACAGGTAAAAATGTTGCTACCAGAGAGTTCCCTTGCAGGTAGTACTTGTCCAGATGAGTACCGCACTGCTTGGCCACTGCAGAAAACTTCAGAACTTTGTCCCTCTGCGTTGAATCTCAGTGACCAGATTTGAGTTGCTCACAGTAATCTGACAAATAAGGTACAAGTTTTGTTGTCCTGACATTGACAACATAATCTATCTGTAAAGCTGACTGAGTTTCACGATACATAATACCTTGAAAATACAGCTCTCCTCTGGGAAATGTAGAATCCAGTTTAGTTGGCTTTGGGTCACTTTTTTGAGAAGAGCAACAGCTGGAGATACTGTTGCAAGAAAGGGCCCAGCCAAGGATGTCCCCAAAACTCTTAAGAGGAGGTGGTACAAGGCTGTTGAAGTCTCTTTGGGTTTATTCATTAGGTTTGCATTTGAGAAAGACTCAGGAGTAGGCACTAATAATATTCCAGGCACCTACAAATAAATAAACAAAGTAGAGGACACAACAAATATAAACAAGCTCATTCATAGCTGGCATGTTAGTGAGGCATTGACCAAGAAACTCAACAGGCTACCTCCCAAAGAAACAAGAAATGAAGTCAGTTTGTACAGAACTGTGCTGAGATAGCATCATAAGCACTCTGTTGAGGGAGTCAAACTTTTTTTCCCCTACTCTAAAGAAAGGAGGACAGTTCAAAGAGACAGTATGGGAGCAGAGAGACTTTGGGCTATCAGCTGCCTATTACAGATGACTGCTGATAAGTTAAGGCCACCTCAGTTTTACTCAGCACCACTTAAACTTCTGAAGAAATCATTCACATTTTCTTTTCTTTTTCTTGGTTTAGTCTTCCTTTCTGTTGCATTGATCTCATGTTAATTAGATCAGAGTACTGCATTCTGCCCTTTGCTGGTCTACTTTAGGAGAAATAGACATTTCATTGAGTGTTCAGGTCCCTAGGAAAAATGTAGGAAAAAAAAACAACAACAACAGAAAAACAAACCAACCTTGGACATTTATTTAACAATCTGGAATAAAGTTCCTAGTGTAGGGAAAATACTAGAATTTTGTCATTTAGGAACACCAGTATATTAAACTGAAATTGGTCCAAAAAGCTTGAGCAATGCTCTTTGCCTTGACGATGAAGAATGAATAATGCCAGTGGAAATCCCCTGCACATGATATTAGAGATTAGGCTTCTTAAGTCATTTCAAGGTAAAGAAACGTGCAATTGCCTTTGGTTAAAAGATGCTGTAGCCTATTCTATGCTGTATCTGATAACTACAGAAGCAGAATCATTCACCTGTTAAAGATACAACTGATTGCTTAGCAGTGCTAAGAAAGACAGTGAAAAAAGAGATTTCCCTGCCTGCACAAGTTATTTTTGAAGTTAATGCTGATGATATCAGTGATTTTCTGTGGGATGGCCTCACCAGTTAGCCACCTAATTAAGCAAAATGACTTCTCTGATAAATTTAATCCTGTTAATGACGACCAGATGCTAGCAAAAATCACTAGGGATTATAGTGAGTAATGATTACTTAAAAATCTTATTAGCTGTTTCATATTAGGCTTTGTCTGTGGCCACAGTCTGCAGAGAACTGTGCCTTGCTCTTCCTTGCTTACAGTTCAGTTGCTGCATCAGTTCCTGCAGGTCTCCCTGCCTTGCCAATGGTTTATGTGGAAGATATAAATTTGAATAGTTTCTGGATTTATCACATCTTAAACCATGCCAAGCAATATTCCTTAGGACTATTCAAGATCTCTGCAGCTGTATGTGAATTCTGGTGATGGCTTGATTAGCTAAAGGTATTTTGTGCGCTTTTGCCGATGAATTTTTTGTAAACAAGCTGTCCAAGTCAAGAAATGCTAACAGGTGCAGATCCGGAATTACAACATCTCCACAGCTTCCGCTTGTGGAAAGGGAACTTTGGTGACCTCCCCAGTGTCAATGGTGCACCCTGACTCAGCTGCTTCAAGGGCTGTCAGAGGAGAAGGGCTCTCCCTTGTTGCCAGTGGGAAAGCCCCAGATAGAGACGGCAGAATGGCTGAGGTTGGAAGGGAGCCCCGGTGGTCATCTGGTCCAACACCCCTGCTCAAGCAGGCTCACTGTGGTGGTATTACCCTGCTGAGCAGCTGAACTCCACCACAACCGCTCTCTCATTCTCCCTTCTCAAAGAAAAGGGGGAGAAAATACGATGGAAAGGGCTCAAGGGTTGAGATAAGGACAGGGAGATCACTCACCAATTATTGTCATGGGCAAAAAAAGACTCTGCACAGGGAGATTAATATAATTTATTGCCTATCACTAGCGGACTAAAGCAGTAAGAAACTACAAGCAAACTAAAAACACCTTCCCCCACCCACCCTCTCCTACCTCCTCCCCCCGAGCGGCGCAGGGGAACGGGGAATGGGGGCTGCGGTCAGTCCCTAACGCTGCGTC
>VXAA01002304.1:128751-178922 GCA_013399115.1 Anseranas semipalmata | reverse complement strand
TTCCTAATGGAGTTAAAGCAAATTTTTATTTTTATTTTTATTTATTTTTATTTTTATTTTTATTTTTATTTTATTTATTTTTATTTTTTTCAGAGGAAAAGCATATATCATGGTTCTCTTCACAAGCATTACTGTGTTATTCTAACTTCTGAAGAAAGGAAACTACAGATTACTAGCTTTAATTTGGTATTTAGTTCATTTAACCACTATCAAAGGTCATTAAAGTTAGGGACAACTGTGAAGTTGCACCTACTGTTATTAGATATTAGTATTTTTAACAGTAATTGAAATTAATTGAAGGGTAACTTCAAAATAAGCTCAACTGAATGGAAAAAGATTTATAAATTTGTCCTGAAGTAGCATACATATATTAAGATGCACCCAACTATCATTTACTTTGAAGAATGTGATGAGTGAAATACTCTTACATATGCAGGTCTTGTAAATTTCTCAAAGATGCTTTAAGACTTTCATCTTTTTCAGATTGGGGTTTCAGATTAATATGCTCAGAGCTGTTCCAAGTCCTTTTACTCGTGCTTAGCACAGTGTGAGCTGAAATCCCACAGCTCAGCTCCTCATTCCAGAGCACTGCAAAAAATTTCCAAAGTCTCTTTGAAACATACACAGGTATTTGAACAGATGTGGATGCTGTAAATTTTACTTGATGTATTAATAATTGTATGTGCTTCCTCTCTTTGGATTCAGTACTTCCTTGATACTAACTTCTGCAGACATCATGATAGGAGTCTAACCAAGAAAGCTACTGCAAGAGTGACATTAAAATTAGCAGAGTCCCTGCTATGTGCCCAAACAGCCATTCTTTTGTCAGCCTTAGCAAGTTTGGGAATTGTAAGAAATATGAAGAGAACACCAAAAAGCTAATGTTGCAGCTCTGTTAGGAACCTCTGATTTTTAATTGTGGGATCCTGTGATGAACCTGGTAAGAGCAGAAAACATGCAAATTAGCCATTTCAAGCATGAAATATGAACAACAATATGTCTGAAATGTTCGAGGAATATCTGAGTTTACTAAGTCATAACATGTCTTTAAAATCAAAGTTTAAATTTGGTATTAAATGAAAATTATCTGGCCTATTTTGGGCCATATTTTTCCCAGAAAGGTCTCTGACCGCTTTATATAGTTTCTTTTTGAAAGACAGAAGTATGCCTGTTTATGTCTTGATAACTCTGAAAAGCAAAGAGTCACTTCATTTCCCCTGAAAATCTCCAAAGGACACACAGAACCGTTTTCTGTTTCCGTTGTGGGAAGTGCAGTGGCAGTGACATCTACTGAGCTTTTGTAATCACAAAAGCAGTTGAGGAAACTTGGGGGGCATACTGTTCCTTAAATCCAAAGGATTCCTTAAATCCAGTGGATGTCATCCTTTATTTCCTTCCTACAAATCTCTTCAAGATATTTTAGATTTCAGAGTTGTATAAAAGCAATAATAAAAGCAATAATGAGAGAGGGAAAGGTGATTGCAGATTTCAAGGACAGAGATGGACCTGCATTTGAGCACCAAAGATTTAATTGAACCTGAGCCAGCTACCCACTAGAAGTCCCCAAATGGCAAAGAACTCAGCTGTCTCATAAAAGTGTCTTACAGTGTATCAGCAACTCCTTCAGTTAAATAAGGCTGGCTGTAAATCTGATGGGCAAATAGAAATGAAAATGGCTCATATGTAATTGTCTTAGTGCAATTTTTCGTTTGCATCCACAATCCTCAAAAAAATGAAGCCGTAGCAGGGTTGCTGAGATTCAGATGAATGGAAGACACTTTTTGCTCTGCTCTAAAAGAGGTCACATGCCCATTGTAATGTGTATATACTGGTCTTCTCATGTCTGCAATAACTTGAAGTGCTGGAGGATTGGCTAATTTCTTCTATAGCACTAGGCACCTAACGTAGTATTTTCTTTTAATGTCCTCTGTGACTCGTGCTTCTGTGGTGCTGGTGTCCTGGTAATAGGATCAACATCAGTTACACGTGGAGAATTGTTAGTTTTTACTGTGTGGGATTATAATAAATCTACAGTGTGAGTAAACAGACTTCCAAGTCATTTGGAAAATAAAACAGCGACTTGAGAAGAGAGAGCTGTACTCTCATGTGGCTAGGTGTGGGAGATGATCATGCTGTTTCCATTAGAACTAATGGTGGTTACATAGAAAAATCTCAGATGATTCAGATAGGAATAGACTTCACAATTTTAAAGATTTTTTTTCCTTTCCCTTCCTTTCCCTTCCCTTCCCTTCCCTTCCCTTCCCTTCCCTTCCCTTCCCTTCGTCTGAAGAAAGGTAAAGAAATGGTCACTAATCTTCCTGAGAAACAAATGTCTCTGGTGAAATATCATGAAAACATTCTACGTTTTCCTTATCCTGTATTGATAAGAGATATCTAATAAAGTATTATGATCATTATGATATATGCATGTGTATCATAGTATTATTATATATTCCGGGTAGAAACTCAGTCCCAGCTGGAGCACATATGTGTGGCTTAGGTAGTCACACAGAAGGTCAGGCCCACTGGTACTGGGTATTCATCTAATTTGTATGGCATTTGATGGCTGCTCTGGCTCAAGTAGAATGATCCATCTTGTAAAACTGATAGGTCCTGTCAGTACTGGGCACAGCTTTTGTCAGGGTCTTTTCTCATGGGGTCTTCAGGCTTGAGGATAAGCGGAAATAGTTTAAGCAATAATAAACATATATGTGAGTTCCTACTAATTATTTATTAGCTTGAGCAACTGGGGAGGAAAAGTACAGAACCAGATTTCACATAAATGGCAGGAATGAGTAAGAATTATCTATTACTGCTATAATAGTTTCACAAAGTATATTAATATATTTTATGAAATGGAATTGTGACTCTATTTTTCCATACTGTCTCTACACACTAAATGGTAGAGATGCTGTCTTTGCTGGGAATATTCCTGTACTTTGGGTGTGGGATGGTTTGGGCCCGTGTCCTGGGTCATTTAAGTGCTGTGACACAAAGCATTGTTATAGCACTGAGGTCCTAAATCAATAGCTGTGAATTTGATATCTTTGTTCTAGGCATAACCCACTCTTCTGAGACTGTTCAGTAGGGCTTGTAAGAATTATACTTTGGTGTACCCCAATATGTCGGCTGAGATACCTCTTGCCGTGCATACACGTTCCAATTGTCACAAAGTTGTACTAGCCCAGACGGTAAGCCATCTAAATACTCATTCTCCTGTCACAAACACTAATATGTTGAACATACAGAAGTAGTAGAGGATGATATTCCTACTCGATGGAGTCCTTAACCAGACAGCCTGATACTGTGGCCTGTTAGTTCAGTCCCTGATGAAAATTAGTTGAGTATTAACTCCCAGAATGAGCAATAGGAAGAAAGTTGCACGTATATTCCTTCTTCTACTTCTTGGAGTAAGAGGATGGCCTTGAAGGAGGGGGCATGGGCTGCTGGGACAGAGGGAAAATAATATATAAATAGTGGGGGATCCACAAATATGCAGCTTTTAGAAGCATCTTGAAAAGTCTGAATTCTGAGCTATATGAAAAACTAGAGGCCTCACTGTTAAGGCTTTTCACAAGTTTTTCAGAGAAGTAGATACAGATCCCCCATCTCCTCCTCTCACTGGAACAATGTACTTCTGGGAATAATATCAGTTAGTCTTTCTGGGGGCCTTCTGACCCCTTTCCTCGTCTGTCACATCTGGATCTGTAATGTCCTGACTTTCCATGTAGGCTGCTGAGCATGTTCTGAAAATACAGAATGCTCCTGTCAGGTTGAACATCAAAAATTAAAGCATATAAAATTGACATTGCTATAAAAATCTTGGACTTTCTGTCTAAGCTTAGTACATATTTCCTGGCAAGCTAGCCATCTTGTTTAAATTGAGGATTAGTAGGGTAATGGGCCTTTTATATCATTGGCAAACAGGTTACTGATGTTTGAATGTTTTGTGTAGCTGCAAAACAGACCATCCAGAAACAGTTTGGCGGCACAATTCTGACACCTACACATTACACATGTGGGTATCTTTTCTAACATTGTTTTTTTGCCTCATCAGAATCCCTTTTACACTCGTATAAACTAAACTAAACTTTTGAACTCACGATGTATAAATGGATTTAAATTGGAAAAAATCAAGATTGTCATCCTTTATTTCAAATAGTGTTCTCCATTTAGAGATGAAAGTGGACACATTCCTAGAAAAATATATATTCTCTCTCACTCTCTCTCCCCCACCCCACCCGCCTCCCTCCTCACTCTGCATGTTACTGATGCTCCAGGGAGAGTGAGATGAATGAATCAGGTCACAGAAGATAGTTTTCACAGCTTCTCTCTCTGAGCAAATAAGTATAACAGTGGAAATGCTCTTGATTGCTTTCCATTTATTTCTGCAGATATTAGTTTCTCCTATTGCTTGTTGTAAAGTTTAAAACAACATCAATTTTTAAGGACTTGAAAGTGCTTTTCTATTTAAAATCAAACAAGACAAGCATCATTTTCATTCCAGTACTGTGTTTTTGCTTCTTGAAGTGTGCTGAATATATAGACACCCACCAAAAATAATAAAATAAAAAGGAAAAGAAGCAGGGGGGAGAGAAAAGCTAAGTGATGGAAATGAGTAATTGCTTGGCAGCAAGTCTGCAGGGAGAGAGCTGACACTGTACAGCACATATTTCATGAATAATGAGAGGAGTCTCACTGCTGTGCAATCACTGCCTATTGGGTCAGAAATTTCACATTAGTGGACTCATCAGAGCAGATCGGTGTCATAAAGACACTCTTTCCTGAGGTAAACATACCTTTTTCTTCACTGAGCTGTCATCTCTTAGTTTGGATAGTGAGTACAGAGTAAAGCCTTACGAGATCTATTAGAGGGATATCTGGAATTGGGAGCACTTTAAGCTATGATTTTACTAGTTTGTTTATTTATACAAGAAGGAAATTACATAAACAGACATATCTATAGGTATGTGTAAAGCTCACACATGTAATTCCACTTACTCTAGTCTGCACATATGTGGTTAATGATAGTTTAAGTACAGCATTTTGTCAAAAGACAGGAACATCTGGCTTTTGCAAATCCATCTTGTCTATGCTTCCTAGAGTACCTTCATGCATTCGTTACTTTTTCTATTTACCTCTTTATTCAAAGCAAAGTAAGAGCTCTGTTTTATCTTTACTTTCATTTTTTAGTTGTTAAACAGTTTAAATATATCTAATATGAGGGTCATTTTTTTGTGTGTGTCTGGGAAATAACTGGGAAGTACTACTGGAACAAAAAAGTCATTTTTGCCACTGTTGGCGTGAGATTGTTCTCTGCAGTACTTCTGTCTCATTTATTCTTCGCCTGACATTCCCTCTTCCCAACACTTTGTGTTCTCACTTTGACTATTCGCAATGTATTTACAGAAATCCATAAACCAAAATTGTTGGGGATGTTAAAGTGAAGTGAAAGGCTCAAGGCAAATACAAATTATCATTTGGGTGTTCAGGCAGTGCAAACAGTTTGGTTAAGACATAACCTTTGCCCTCATCACTAGAAAGGTCATAATTCTGTTTACTTGAAAATAAATGCTGAGGCAAGTAACTGCAACCCCTTTTCTTTGGCTAGCAAAAGGAGGAGGGTTTCTTCACCATTTGGTGATTTCAAAAATCTTTTGGTGCTGTCTCTGTCCCTGCTTTACTGTCAGAGTGAACTGGAACATGGGGCAGAAGAAAATACCCAGTCCATCCACCTGTCAGTCCCCGTTTGGCAGATCTGGCTCTAGTTAATTGAAGAGGCTAGATAAATTCAATCCACTTGTGTTCGTCGACAAAGTCTGTTCAAATACTGAAAAAAACCTGCAGGAGATAGTGCTCCTGGGTGATTCTCTTCAGAAATGTGAACTTACAATACACTGTAAGTAAGGTTGAAGGAAGCTCAGATAAAGAAAAACAGTGTGCAATATAGATAAATGAAAAAAGAAAGTGTCTTTTTAAACACATGGTGATTTATAGCAGAGCTGTGGCCTTCTCCTTGAAGAAATGATATAAAGAGAAGACAATATCATCTGCAGGGAAATTCTGTAATCGGTATCACCCCTTTCCTGTTTGTCATTATCCCACAGCATGAAACATGTTCCCAGACTAATGGAAATAATTGATAGGAGGAGCAGTTTATGAGAACTTGGGCAGGCAGTTTCTGGTGGAATGCCTTGATTTTATTAAACTTTTGTCTTGGAAAAAGTTCAGGTTATCAGCAATAGTGAAGTACTGGTAAGAACTGCAGATGTAGGTTCAATCCAGACTAGTATTCTTTGGAAATACTACCTCTGAACTCCTAGCTTTCTACAACAAATGTAGTACTGTCTTAATGAAAACAAACAAACAAAACTCAAGGCGTAAGAGCTGCTCTTTCAATTTCTTCTCTGTAACAGAGAAAAAGAGGCATGAAAAAGTAAATCTTAACCTCTAAATTTTCTACATTTGTTTATTTATTGTGAAGATAATATTGTGGAGGGTCAGCCTTCTCTCTCCCTTTCAGTTTGTGTTCTGTGCAAAAGAGGACTACCTTCTGTTTCTCACAGTAGAAATGAGTGCTAACCTATACCGTAATATTACTTGTGGAGAAGTTCAGGACGGTATTGGCTTGTTGAGATTTTACTGTAGGGAGCAAGAATGAAACATTAGGGCATATGCTTTCCAGAGGCGCTATGAGTTTCTGCTGTAAGACTGTAGAAAAATAATTAAAAAACGGTCTACAGAGAAGGAATGAAAATGAAGTATACCCCTCTGTAGAGAAAGGGCCAACAGCAGCATCTGCACTGGAGGCCTGTTTCTGAAAAGTAGGTCTTGCCCCTCGTGTCTCTGAGACTTAGGCTTGTTGATGAGCATAATCTGATGCATGTGTATTTATTGTACCTAGCAATATGGTTTTATAAGTGGGCTTAGCAAGGCCTTGATTGAGCCTAGCAATCAGTTTCCTTCTGCTTGCTTTCTCTGTGTCACACAGCACAGTCTGAAATCCCTACCTTCTGATGGAAAGGTCTGAATTATTCATCAGCCAGTTAATGGCAGGTGATGAGATCTTTTCACGCTACAGCCCTGTCAGTAGGTGTTTATTGCTCTGTTTCACCAGCAGCTCTGCTGCTACTGTGGGGCCAGAAGAACCCCACATACGGGCGTGACATGTATCAGTAGAGATAGCTCTTTAAAGACTCCCTTTTGCCTGGGAGGTCATCTGAAGGTTATTATGAACAAATTATTTCTTCATTTCCGCTGACTGAGTAGATAGCCTTAATGATCTGTCACCTAGCAATAGGCTGCCTGTTCAAACATAAAGAATGGCATGCTGATGGCTTATAACTAGAATCAGTTCATTTTAGCTATTCTCTTGTCAAGCATGTTTCCAAGATACATGTAGTATTTACATATTCATGAGCCTTTGCAGACATTGATGCCATGAGGGGGCCTGTCTGATAATGTGATACAAGTTTGTACTGTGTCCTGAGGCACTTAAAGTCTATTAAGTGAATCGAATCTGTTCAGTTCTGTTCTTCCTAGGTGGTGTTCGTGGCCTAAAGGATGGGGGCTGCAATCAACATTTGTGTACAGTACCTTAGTTCTTTCCTGTCCACATACCTCTTTTCCTTGTTGAAAGTTAATTCGGTTTTATGGAAGGGCTTTAAGCTGAGCTAAATTACCTCTCGGAAAGCCAGAGCTTCACTTTCTTATGCTACTGCTGTTCTGAGATGCAGTTGTGATTGTTTGGCTGGAGGCAGGGAAGGTGACCTGCCCAAGCAAAAGTGCCTTTTATAAAAAAAAATATTTTTCAATGCTGCTTAGATATTGATCTCTGACCCTATTTCTGGTGTGTGTAGATGGGGCAAATAAGAATTAGAAGTAACAGTAACAGTGGGGTGTAGGATGTAAGGTGGGGAAACAGAAAAAAGAAAAAGAGAATGAATCTTCCCCACTGAAACACAGAAAAGGAGCACGGATTTCTCTTCTTAATCTGAACCTTCACTGTCATGAGCATGTGTCTGCTACCATGCTATCATTTTCAAGAGAGATGAAGTTAAAACCTGCCAGCTAACAGAAATGAAAGCATGAGCAAAGGTAAAAACTGGAATGTGCTTGGGCTATTTTCTGAGTTTAAAAGAGCTGGATAAAAATGGATCATTTGCTGAAGACGGCATTTGCTTTTTCATTTGGAAGCATGGCTATTTCCTATTCCATCCTTTGTTTAAGGAAGAGGAAAGTGGAGTTAACCCAGAATGCAGGAAAGTAAAGAGAGGATAAAAGAGACAAACTTCCATTTCCCCCCATCCTTCAAAAGATGGAAGATATAAGAGACAATAAGTGTCCTCACTTCTTTCCACCATGTGCTGGCAGGGGGGACTGGGCTCAGGAAGAGAGAAGGCTGAATAGAAACTGGTGTTGTAGCACATTCTTCTGGTAAATATCAGTGTTAAAAATAAAATATTCTGTAAAATACTTGGTTGGCAGCACAGAGCAATTATTCTCCTGGAAGGACGAGATCGCAGCCTAATAGGTGATGTCAACAGCAAGACAAAAAACAAGCTGTCAGTGTTTGAGGTTGCAAGCCCCAAATTAGATGGCGATTACAAGGGGAGAAGAAAGTGTATTGAGAAGCCATATAGGAGCTACCAGTGCAGAAGAAAATTTTGCTAACCTTGCCTGCCCGCTGAACAACAATAAAACCTTACACAAATGTACTCATATGTACTAAGAAAATTTCACATTTGCATATGAAAGAGGATTTTACATGGACAGGTTGATATCTTGTCTGCCTTTGAAATGACATTTTTACATGCTAATTTGGAAGTAAGACATGTCATTTTGGGACTTGTACGTGGTAGCCAATCAAAATAAGGCAAAGACTTTTTCCAAAGGAAAAAAATTTCTTTTAAATCTTTGTGGTTTTTTTTTTTGTTGTTGTTGTTTTTCACTTAAAGACCAGAGCTTTTTTTTGGTATTAAGAAAATGATCAAAAATCTCAAACTGAGAATGTTTGTATAAGTCCCAAATGAAAACAAAAAATGTCCCAATACTTTCTGAGAATCTTTATTTTTTTCTTCTGTTGCTGTTAATTAGAACTTGCCTTTCACAAAAAATATGTAGTAAGGCTGACATTTTTTTTTCTCAAAAAATTACAAGAGAATATTTAAATTACTTCTGTCAGAAATATCTATTTTTTTTCAGGTGAAAACAAGGCCACAAAACACAAAGGAGGAACTATGTAGAAGTGCATCAAATTGAAAGATGACTCTGTGATGGCATCTTGATAAAGTTGACACAGTTTTGCAGCTGGAAAGTGTGTAAATGATGTCAATTTAAATGCTTATTACCACCTGTAGAACAAAAGTGAGTGCTGGAACAAGGGGCATCTTAGTTTATGGAGATAAATACAAAAAAGGTACCTTAAATAACTGGCTGAGCTCATCTTTTGATTTAGCCCAATAACTTACTTTCCAATACATCAGCTGGTGTATCCCAAAAGAACAACAATGAAAAAAAGTAGTACAGTAAATCTTGCTATTTATGACAGTGACAGATAGTGATAATTAATGCACATTTTAATGTGCTGTACCAATCCAGAGGCATAATGTGGAGTAACTTTGCTCAATGTGATTAACTTTAACTATAATTTATAATTTAATTTAACTTAGGCCTTTGCCCAGTCACACTTCTTTACATTTAGTTAACCTGCATCATAAACATATTTTATTCAGAGCACCACTGTTTTTTGTGTGTTTATTCTTAAATCAAAGGCAAACAAGGTTCTGGGCTTTCAGTAATCCCTGTTTTGCTTGTGATTAAAAAAAAAAATCCTCTTACCTGTTGTGAAGCAATCTGAATCAATTTTCCTATGAAGTACAGCTGCTTTAATAGAAAGGGTCACATAAAAAAGTGTTCTCAGTTTAGTCAGTAGCAGGGGGTTGTGTGTAGTTGCTTGAAGTTTTACAGGGTGCATATTGTTGGATGCAGAGGAAAAAGAAATTTCTTTTTAAAGTCATCTTTCAACTCTGAATATGGTGCAGGCTAGAATTCACTATGGACCCGATTCTGTACACTTCAATTTCTGTGGAAAATGTGATGTACTTTCACCCCCTGTTGAAGTGAGAATTTGTGCCAAGCTTTCCATGGATATCCTGAGCTCAAACAACAGCTTTTAGCAGAATGTGGTCTTAGTCGCATCATCTGTAGTTAGAGGATGATGTCCAAGAGACTTCTAGAAAAGTACAAGGTGTTGAAATAGAACTTTTTTTTTTTTAATTTCTGATCAGAAGAGTAGAAGTCAAACAAACAGTGAATGTCTTCAGTGATGTGAATCATTCGCTATTGAATGTGGCTAGGAAAACTCTGTTTTACCAGGAAAGCTTTTTTTTTTTTTTTTTTGATTTTTTAAAATTCTCTGCTTTTAATCTTACAAACTACTGTGTCTTTTATCTTACTGGATTAAACACAGATTAAATACAGATTTTATGTAGCCATCCTGAATATATCAGGCCTTTTCAATAAGGCTTTGATCTATTTTGAAGTCTTTGAAACCTGACTTGGATGAAATGTCAATGTATTCATGGTGTAATGCACTGAGGAGCATGGAAGCTTCTATTACAATCTTCGAGAGTTTATTAGAGAAATGATGCCTGACAAGAGCTACACGTTTTAGAAGAATTGTTAATTTTGAAATTAGCTCTGGCAGTCCTGCTTAAAGAAGTTTATAGAGGGAAAGTGCTTTCAAAATCATCTGAAATGAAGCCTGCAGTGAAGATATGGCAGAAAGGCTGATGGCGGAATATGTTAGTTCTACCTGCTTTAATCCATTTGTTACCAGGAGGGAACTTAAACTGTATGCAGATTAATGAAGCATTTGAGTCAGATATATACGGATGAACTTGAGCCTGCTTCTCTACCCTTTGTTGCTACGGAACCAGAGAGATGTGAAATTGCTGAGGAACCTACGCCCCGCTCAGAGCTCCTCTGATAGTCAATTAGAAAATAAAATGGAACATTTAAGAAATTAGGTCCCAGCTTTCTGATCGCACGCAATGCATGAAAGGCAGCCTTTTCTGATGTGTACTTTGCTAATGTGTGTGATATTGGTACATTAAGTAAAATGTTGAGTATGACGGAGCGTATGGAGTGAAAGCCACTCTCCTACACACAGTCTGACTAATCAGGTGCTATGCAGGGAAATTCTCAGATATTTGTCACCTCCCAGTCTGCAACCAGGACATAACCCAGAGCTTTCACCCCAGCCATTTCTGATCATAGAAACTGGACGGGTATGCACACGAAAGCTATTTCGCGGTGGCGTATGTTGTCCTAAGACCCAGATCCTGACTGAACATTCAGAACTAGTGTCCTTTAAAATCACCTCTGTAATGTTCATCAGGTTTTCTTCGCGCTGCCTCACCCTCCACAGCATGTAGGAAATGCAGCACAGCCTCGCAGCAGGGTCACCCATGAGAAGGTCAGTTTGAGGCTCTAATGGTAGTAGGGTAGGTTACCCACTCTCAGTCACGAGGCATTGAGTGACTAACAGAGCATCATTAAGCAAGGAATAGTGTTTGAAAAGAAATGGGAGAACTTGCCAAATGTGGCCCAAATTCAGGGCATAGTGAAAAGAAGATCTATGTTTTACTACCGGTGTAGTTTCTAAAGACTAAGTCATGTATCTAATTTTGTTCAAATGCAAAGTTACAGGCCATAAAGAAACGATGTCTGTCTTAGTTACTGCTTCTGTAAGGTGCAATGCATTCTTGCTTTCCTGTTGACTGGTGTGAAACTTTAATGGGTGTCGAATGTCAGGATATCCCAGAGTCTTACTCATTGGGTAATCTCATGTGTCTGCACTTGTTCTGCTTTTCTGATGTACTGTAATTTTACCGAAAGTTGCCTCATTACTGGAAAACTGAGAAAACTTAAAAATGCAGACTTCCTCTTTGTCCTTTGAAAGTTGTAAGCAGGTTTTTCTGCCTTATTTTACAATCAGTTATATTTTGCAAATTATTGTATTTTACCATGATTGCTGTTTCATTGTTTTGGGGGTGCTAAATCATTATTTATCTTTATTTTTAATAGTTTTTTTTACAGTTTAATTTGTTAAATGCTGTTGTGACATCTTTTTAATGCCTTCTGTTTCTGATAGAAAACAACAGTGGAACAGAAAGAATAACAGAAAAAGTATAGCCAGCATTTTCTTTGATTATACACTAGAGACAACATCTTGCAGACTGCGTAGAACTGTTAGTGTGGGCTAAAGCATAGCTTGCAAGTCAAAGGGGACACTCAGGGCAGCAGTGTCTTCTGTTATGAAGACTGCAAGCAGCAGATGGAATTCCTAGAAAAAACTTTTGTATCTCTTGGGAGAACCTGTGTCTTGAAAATCACAGGTCTTTTTCAGTTCAGCTGTGTGTACGAGGCTCTACCCTAATCTAGACTAGGTATTGAGAGCAGGAGTTCTATGTCACTGCTCTCAGTCAACTAAAAGCTATAATATAAAAAAAATAAAATGTAAAAATATAAAAGAGATATTGGGATAGGAGAAAACTTTTTTTTTTTTTTTTTCTTGTATCTAGTCCTTCAAGTGTTCTGTGAGCTAGGTAGCCAGAAGAATTGAATTTCACACAACAGATGCACCAAAAAACAGTGACACTAGGGAGGAAAAGGAGCTTGATGGTGGAAAGGATACTGAAACAGGGGATCTTATATCTGTTTTTAACAGTCTCCTGAGGTGGAGGTTTTGGTGATAGAAATGTGAAAAATGATCAGAAGAAGAGAAAGCTGAGGTTCCTCCTGCTTCCGAAACTGCAGAGAAAGGAGAAAGACAAGAAAATCCAATTTCAGGGAAAAAATAAATAAATTCTCTAGGTCAGTCTTCCCTCTCTGAATTCCTCCTTTCTCCCTGTGGGAGAAGACAGGAAGTAGAAGCTGAGATAAAAAACACATTAGGTATATAGGAGCAGAGTGTTTGGATAGGGAGACTAGCCTTAGCGGTAAGTGATAATTCTAAATGTCATTTGCACAGTCACAAGAATGTACACTATTGCTAATTCTCAGCTACTTGCTAAACTTAAAGCTAAAACTTTATAGAATAAATTTTTGAAGTGCTACTCATTTGACAACTTGTGAATGGCAGATGAGAATGGTTAATGAGACTGAGAAATGGGTGCTGTCTGCAGGTAATGTTCTTGGCTGGGAAGCTGAGAAAAAAATCTCTGCAAAACGAAGCCTGGGTCCTCAACCCAATAATAAGGGTGTGTGAAAAAGATCAGTGTTCAGCATAGGTGCATTTAAAGTGTCGTTACTAATTGAAAAGTCCTTTCCTGCCTCATCATCCTCAGCAATCTATTGTGTGACAGCTCTGCACCCTACCTCCCTGCACCGGACAGTTACAAGCATGATATGGCCCTATAGTAATCATCTGGGAAAATCACCCGTCTGAAGAAAAAAAACACTCTTTCCTTTTTTCATCCTTCACCCTGAAAGCATCAAAGGGTACAGAATTTTGAGACTGATGGGGGATGGGACCCAGAGACAGCTAATTTCAAGTGGCAGCAATATCTTACCTGTATGTAGTGGCACAGTTTTAGCTAACCTATTTTAACTGTACAAAAAATAAGAGCATAAGTTTTTTTCTGCTTTGTTTGTGCACTGTCATCCTTGGGAAGCCACAAGGTTTTAGAAATCCAAGATCAAGAAAGCTGAGACCTGGAACTTGAATGGTTTTAAAATAAGTTGTGATGAGACTGGCCTCTGTCCAAGCTGTAACATGAAATGTAAAGATATCTATCTACGTGGCAGCCCTTTATCATTATGATGAGTATATCTCTACATTTATAGCTTGATGCAAAAAATAGGCTTGATGTGCATAGTCCACTGTTTTGTTTTATCTCTGCCTAGAAAAACTGTCTTATAAGAGTAAGGGTATAAGATGTATTCTTTTTCTAGTCAAATAAAGTTATACAAACCTTTATATCAGGGGCTTAGTTTTCTGTCTGTGGCTTCTTTAGTTTGATTTGACCTCCATTTTTCTCAGATACATCAATCCTTTAACATTTATTCAGTGCTACTGTTTAAGCTCAGTACCCAGTGTACCTGGCCTATCTTTTTGCTTTCTAATCCCTGAACATTTTTCATCCTTTTAGGATGTATTTTCTGTTATACTTTCTGTTACCATCTTCGTGCTTTTTAAAGTCCTGTTCAGAACTGAGAAGTCATCACTGAAGATGACATCATCTGTTCCTCCAGGTTTTCATCGTTAACTGCTCTGACATTTGCAGCCTTGATTTCATCAAGCCAGGGTATTTTTAATAAAGCTGACAGGTACATTTTCTAAACCTGACTTAGATCCTGGTAACTGAGAAACACAATAATAGTGATGTTCCCAGGATCTAGACTATGTTCATCATGTGTCTTTTGGGAATGGCATTAGATGACTTACACATAGCAGTCAAGTGACACTGCTCTTTCCTAAGAGCTTTTTTGAAGGTAGACATTTTGTTACATGGATGAATTACAGCTAAAGTCTCTTTTTCGTCTGTGTAGATAACATTCAGCTTTCATGTGTATCAGGAAGGAGATAGAAGCTTTTGGTCGCAGTTGTACAAGAGAGACGCTTCTTGGAGAGGTCCATGGAGAACTTTACTCTGTGCTTACTGTTAAGCACGTAAAGGTATTTCAGGGCATTTACATCTAACAGTGCTGCTGTATTGCATCCAGACCTTTATGCTCCTCTGTGTGATTTGCATTTACTGGAGTGGTTTGATGCGACTTACTGCTCTTCATTGATAGGGGTCAAGCAAGTCTTTGGACTCTTTTTGAGCACAACATACTTTTATGTTTTGGAAAGTCTGGAGTGGGTTGAGTTTTCAGTCACGCTTTCAGTGTCCTACAGCTACCTGTCTCTTGTGAGACTTGTTCTGGGCTGAGGAGCCTCTGTTCCTTTAATTGCATTATTTCTAAGACTTCCTGTCAAATTTCTGACATTTTTCTTCCATGCAAGTTGCAGTCTGATTCTTTATGAGGGTCTTGCTTAACTGTTCTGAAACAGAAGACTGACTTTTAAGTTTATAGCTCATTGTAGTTTTGTCATTCCCCTTCCTTGCATAATCATATTTCTATTTGTTTGGCCTTTAAAGAAGAATACAGCTAGTACCTTGCCCTGTAATTATCTTATGCAAAGTACATACTCAGATTTATGTGGTAGAAGTTCATAGTCTACACACTCAGTTAGACTAATGGGTCATCATCTGAACCTGTTTGAATAAAGGGCTGGTAAGGTCTGGTAAATTTTACTTTAGCTGGCATATATTGCTTGTAGGAACAGAGGGAAATATGATTTAAATTTTGGTGTGTTCTGTTCTGTTTCCAGAATGCTTTAGTTTCTATACAGCTTTCAGCTTTTTAAAGAGCTTTTGGCTTTTTTACAGGTTATTTTTTGCTTAGTCCTGATATCTTGTTGTGTTCATCCATATAGACACCCCAAAACATCCATGAAATAGGTCCTTTTTTATTCTGATCTCTCCAAGCCGTACAGATGAGGACACACTTTCTGTTCTATAATGTGTTTGCTGGAACTAAATTATTTTGTGTGTGATGGACTGTACTGGTTATGCATTGGTTGTAGATTTGGCTCGAGGCAGCCTTCAAGGCAGTCTAAAGCTATTAGTTTCATATGAGGTACCATTCTTGCACTGCTAGAAATGAGTGGAAGAATATTCAAGGCTTGAGCTTCTGGAGAGTGGAGCTGCTCACATGGTCTGAAAACTTGTGTTTTTTTTCTTTGTCAGCTTAACCTTTCATATTCCATGAAACATTCTTCAGTATGCAAGCAATACATGTTTTAACTATTCGTAAGGTGTATTAACTTTTAGTAAGCCTTCCTTTTCAGAGATACCCATGGTAGAGTTAGCCATCCAAGGCAGAGTTTCAAAAATGTTTAGGTTTGAGTTAAGTGGAAGTGTGGATAAATTTCAGTCAGCTGGAAATGATAGTGGCAATTGTCCTTTGTAATAGAAAAAAACATGCATTGTCCATCTCTTTTATACCTTTCAAGTAGCCAGGGGGATTTTTCAGCCTTGGTGTTAGATCAAACAGAATTGTCATCAGAAAATACATACACACACACACACACACACATATATATATATATTTATTATTATTATTCTTTTTTTTTTTTTGAGGGAGGGAAGAGAAGGAGTGATAGAAGCAGGAAAAGAAAGCTATTGCAACTGTAATTATTTTTTTGTTACACGACGAATGCTATCAAGCAATTATTATCGCATGTGGAGATTTAAACATGCATTTTGTTAGCTTGGCATACAGAAGCAACCTATTATAGTTCTCAGCATAACACCTGCCTGTTTTGTTTTGGTTGTTTTTGGAAGACTACAATTGGAGGTGTTAATATTGCAAACTTTGAACTTATTGATTTTATTTTTTCCCTTTTTTTTTTTTTTTGGAAAAGCTTGTCAGTCTGTAAGAGCTTCCATCTACAAGCAGTGCCAAAAGGGGAAAAAATCCAACATCCAATTACTAGGAATTATTTACCCTGACTAAATTTGTGTTAGTCTTATGTGCTTAAGATCACATACATGTCCTTCCTATTATAATATACCTGAAACAAGGACTGGGGACAAAAGCTCTTTTATTTCTTCAGTATGCTAGCATTATGTGAGCCAATTTATTTAGTGATGATGACTTAGATCCTCTGGTCTTGCAGAATTTGTTTGAAAATGGACATAGGCATTAATTACAAGTTGTTATCCAGTATTTTAATATTTCCTTTATTTAAAAAATGGTATTGGTATTCCTTGAACTGACTGATGAATTGTACAGCTCATCCTCACTGCCTCTTAGAAATAAATTATAATGCTCACCAGACTGATAATTGAAAGAACATTCGTTATCTTAAAAACTGGGTTTAGATGTCTAAATAAATCTGGTGAAATGTGCTTTCTTGTAGCACTTTTATGTTGCCTTTCTAAAGGACATGATTTTTTTCTTTCTTGATGGATATCACACAACAGGCTGGAGTGATAAAGCATGACTTAACTTCAGAGTAAGAAGTGGTGAATTAATGAGTAAGATCAATATTTTAAGTAAATGAGTGTAGCATGCACTTATCAATGGTGCTAACAAATGGTTCACAACAAGCTGGAAATTCTTACTAAATTAATATAACATATATCCTAAATACAAATATTGTTGCTTTCTGCGTGTATTGAAAACTGATTTCTAGTATCATGAGATTCAGTGCATGTATTTTGAGTCGGACATTAGAAGTGTGCCACCATTCTTGCAAAGAGCCCTTTTGCATGTAAACATTGTTAGGACTTGTTGCTGGGTTAGGGGTTTACAAGTGGAACATTTTGGATATGTACAAAGCAATCCTTTAGCCACTTATCTTCCTGATGCCAAAAGGTTGGATTTAGCTTTTAGGATGATTTTGAATTTCTTAGGAATGATTTTAACCAGAAGTGGGTCACATTCTGGATCAGCATTGTTTCCCTACCTTTTAAGCATGGCTGGGAACAAATTTATGGCAACTTATTTGAAGTATAGCTTAACTGCATTTTGTATTTCCCTTACTGACATAGGCTTACCACATGGTGTAGTTATGGCATGGTTAATTCCAAAAGGCATGACCTGTATTCTGGCAGCATATGATGCAAATAGTGCTTGTCCCACTTTTTGTTCTTCTGTCTGTTGATATCTGTCTTGATTGTAAGTACAGCTTAGAAGCTGACCATGATCGTTTCGAGCTGTTACCTTACTTCTCCAGAGCTTGACCAGAAAAGAACACTGCTCCCTGAAATTGGAATAAAAGTACGATGAGACTGCGGTCATGTTTCAAATTATTTTTTCACTAGAAAAAGTTACTTAAGGCACTGATACTGATTTTCTTTTATTGTATTTTGATCTTCATCACTTCAGCTAGATGCCAACAAATCTGAATGTCTCTCTGAATTATGTAATCATGGTTTATAAAAAGGATCACGTTGTCAGAGGCAGAGATTTTCATTTGCCTTTTGGCGTTATGGACAGGACTGCCTCTTTATTTTTGAAATGCCTATTTCTTTTCCAAACTAGTAGTACACTCTTAACAGAGAATGCTAACAAAACTGGGACACTTTCAACGACCTACATCCATGCTGATTACCTGTTTCATTATTGTTTGCCCTTAAACAAAGAAAATAAAACAAATGTCAGCAGTAATGAAAAATGAAAGTAGGTCAGTCTACAAACCCTCTGCATCACAATCAGAACAGAACATACATTTTCCAGAGAAGAAATGAGAAATAAACATTTAAGTGAAAGGCAATTAAGAGTTTTATAGTATTAGCCAGAATGATTAGCAGAGAGTTATTAAATTATCTCCTCCTTGAGCACTGTGTAACTTACACTCTGGGAAACAAGAGACACTACAAATAAATGACTTTTATCCTCCTTGAAAGGATTGGAAGAAGATATTAGAATTTACTTAGCTGATTCCTAAATTCTCTTTTCAGTGGGCTTGTAACAAGTAACTGAGCAATCAAAATAGGAACTGCAAATGTTACAGCAAAATCTAAAAGAACTCTCATACCTAGGGAAGAACTTTATATTCAGTTAGGCAAATATTTGGCTTCCTATAGGGAGCCTTTAATCCTAGCTCAAAGAGGGATGAATGGATGTAATGACATCTTATCACAAATGGATGTTTGCTTTAATTTATACAAATAAATTTAAGGTATATTCAGCTGATATGCACTTCTGAAGGAATAGATTCCAACAGTAGAACATGTACTTTGTACATCCAAGGTCCTGGTTTTAACTCCACTTAGCATCTCCCCTTTCTGTGGTTATGATCTCCCAGTGTTTGAAAAATTTGGGTTGAAATAAATTAGTAAGATTATAATGTGAATGTAACATGTAATATCACTTTATTCGTAAACCTCAGAAGAGTTACACTGGCCATCAGTGAGCAGATTCATGTTTGAACCTACACCTATTTGAGTCCATCTATGTCATTATGGTCCAGAAAAAGCTTTTCAGTCTCTTTATGCCCCTGTTGACTTTGCTGTAAACTTTGCTGTAAATTACACTGGGGTAAACTTTGGTTATTTTATCTGCATATTTTTTGACCTCCATTCTTACATGAAAGTGTTCTGTTTCAGGACTGAAGGGGAAATACAGAGCCTTACAGAAAAGGTGTTTTCTCCGAGTAAATAAATAAACAAAGACCAGATGAGAAAGCTGTTAACTGCCTGTAACTGCGTCTGGTTGGGATGAAGTTATGAAGTTAACTTTCTTCATACTGGCCCATATGGAGCTGTGTTTTGCATTTGTGGCTAACACTGTGTAGATAACACGTCAGTCTTTTGGCTGCTGCTGCACAGTGTAAAGGCTATCTCTCTTTCTCCCCAACACCCAAAGGCCAGTAGGCCAGGGGTGGGCAAGGCGCTGGGAGGGGACACAGCCACAACAGCTCACCCCAACTGGCTAAAGGGCTATCCCATGCCATGTGACAGCATGCTCAGCAATAAAATCTCAAGGAGGAGGAAGATGGGACATTTGGGCTTATGGCATTTGTCTTCCTCTGTACCCGTTACGTGTGTTGGGGCTCTGCTCTCCAGGGAGTGGCATCTGCCTGCCCAATTGGGAAGTGGTGAATGAATTCCTCTTTTTCCTTCGCTTTTGTGTGCAGCTTTTGCTTGTCTTATTAAACTATATTCATATAGATCCATGAGTCTTTTTGCCTTCCTTCTATTTTTCTCTGCATCCCTGGGAGAGGAGAGTGTGCAAAAGGCTGAGTCACTGTTTGGCTGTAGGCTGGGATCAATCCACACAGCCATTTTGGTGCCAAACATGGGATCTCAATGTGTGTAAATAAACTGTCCCCTTTTGTCAATGTTGAGACAATGCTTGATTTTAGTGTGGGATTTTTTTTTGTTTGTCGTTGATGTAGGCAAAGTTTGTGAAGAGTGTGTGATGAATGTATATTTTAACAATAATTCTTAGATATGTGCTTCACAGAGATGATGGTTAGAAATTATTGGGTGTAGGTGTTGAAATGTTGGCAGTGGTGGGGCTGCAGGACTGGCCTCTGTGAGGAGATCCTGGGGCTGCCCCGTGCCATAAACAGTTGGTTTCAGAGAGCTCTACTGGCCCCACCTCAAGGCATGGCTGTCAGAATGTCAGCCAAGCTGGTGGGACCTGTGGGGAAGTGTATTTAGGAAAGGCCAAAACACTGTTTGACAGAGTGGAGTGAGAAAGATGTGAGGAAAACAATCTTGTAGACATCAAGGTCAGTGAAGAAGGAGAGGAAGGAGGTGCTCCTGGCACCAGAGCAGAGATTCCCCTGCGGCCTGTGGAGAGCACCATGATGAAGCAGGTTGTTACCTGCAGCCCATGCAGAACGATGCCAGAGCAGATGTCCACACTGAAGCTCGTGGCGGACCCCATGCCACAGCAGGTGGACATGCCCTAAAGGAAGCAGCAGCCAAGGAGATCCCATGCAGGAGTAGGCTCCTGGAAGGAAATGTAGCCTGTGGGGAACACATGCTAGAGCAGGTGTCGGAGAAGAGAGCTTAGATATGCCACAGAAGCATGTTAAGTAAAGGGAAGAAGGAGAATGCAGGTAAGAAGATTTAGACAAAAATAGAGGTCCTTTAAATCTTAAGCTATCATTGACAGAAAAGAGATTAAACCAGATACTCTAAATCTAAAACTGCCATTGTCAGCAAAACAAACAATGGAGTGCAGTTCTAAATAACATAAAATAGAAAAATTAATAGCATTACATTAATCGGTAAAGTTTTTTCTTGGTAGTAAATGCCGTAAGTAATTTTTATGTTGCTTTGTGGTGAGCTTGTGCTAACATAAATAGTTATTGAATTGGGGCATGGATTCATATATTATAATAGATTATAATTGCTGGCATACACAAAACAAACATTAATGTTTAACAGACTCTGGCGATCATGGGTTCTGCTGACTGTGTTTCATGAAGGCTTATTCAAAGTGATTGTATCCTGCACTGCCCTTCAATTTTTTGATTATCCTTCATGGATAATCATTTAGGATCTTCATTGTTCCAACATTACAAGTACTGTTTAGGAAAAAGCATTTACCTTTTCATAAGCACAGTAAATAAAGTTTGAGGTTGATTATTATGAATCTTAAAAAGAAGGTCTTTCATGATAGGGCTGCTTAGAAGTTGCTGAAGGGTCATTATTTTCTTTAGACTCCTGTTTTTCATTTTGTGATGTCTCCACTTTTTCAGAAGTCTATTCATAAAGCTCTTTCCTTCTGTTTTGATATTTTTAGACAAGAATAGAAGAACAGAAGTACAAGATCAGTGTTGAGTCTATGACCAATGAAAAATTATACTCTTTTGGTCAACAAAAATTTTGGGTAAAGTAGCGTAACATACAGCCTTCAATAACTGGGTTATTTTAGTAGTTTTACCAACCAGAAGAAAAAGACAAATTCTAGTATAAGTCTAATTAAGAGTGGTCTTTATCTTCTAATAAAGATATTTTAGATAAACTTGGCTCATCTGTTGTTCACAGTCATACATCTGTGAACTTTGTTCTTTCATAGGACAGAAATATAATGCATATCCAATTAAACTGTTGAGTTAGAGAAAAAATCAAGACAATTTTTTAAGAGAATGTGTAAGGGATGGTCGATAGTCTACTGCTGAAACAGGAACTTCACAGTTATCCCATTAGTTGCAGTTGTAGCCAAACTCCATCTGGCATCATTAAGGCCAGAGGTAGACAGAATATTTCAGCTTTCTGGAACAACAAATTTGTTTGGTCTGTGTTTTATTTTGGGAGTCTGCATACAGAGATACTTAGAAATGTTTTGTTTCTCACAAGTAATCCAGATTGATATAATGTATGGTTGGAAAGTCAGGCTGAGTAAAAGTCAGTTAAATCCATCACATAAGTTTTTTAGGAGAGAGAGAAGGAGAAAGATTGCTCCTGCAGCTAATAAAGGGGTAGACCAGACAGACTTTTTTGCTAATGGTTGTTAGCATATTTTTTTTTATTCAGTGCGTGAATGAGTAGTTAACCCCCCAAAATTAGAGTGTAAACTACAAGTGGCAGGTAGTCCAATCTTTTGCAGTAAATGCAAACAATTAAAGATAGACTTAAAGATGAAGACCTAAGAGTAGCATCAAATGGGAACTGTAACACCGATATTAAATTAATAAGTAATAGTAACCAGAATTTTATCATGGGTATAGAATAAGAAGGTAGTTCAGAAAAGCACCATGTTATTGACTAAATTTGATCAAACTACTTTGCAGTGAGGTAGAGCAAATGGGTGTCATGAAAGGAGGAATAATTAGTTCATTAGTGAAACACAGAAGCGTATTAACAGTGGAGAAACAGTAATGGTGATTTTTTTTTAATAAAATCCCTTACATTATGAAGACAAGTCAGATGTGCTTAGGCTCTTAAGATCTGAAGTAACTAAAATACTTTTTAGGAGGGCAAGCTGGCTTCAGCTTAGTGCCTGACTGTTCATTGACTGCACTGGCCCTTGTAAACATGTTATATATGTCAGTATTAACAAATTTTATAAAGAAGCACAGCACAGCATCTCTTATGGACCCTTCTGAATTATCAGTTTTCTATGCTGGTAATCAGGTCCATCTTCTTCATGTCATTGTAAATCTGGAGGTTTTGATATGAAAGTCCAAAACCAATGGCAAAACTCTCTTGATTTCAGAGGGGATTATTATTTCCAGTCTGTGGTTTATTAAAGTGTTTGTTCTGAATTTGGCTTACATCTTTCAACATCTGCCAGTAGGTCAATTCTTAAAAGTCTGAATAAGCAGGAGACACAACAAATGTTAGGTCTTTTATTTATGAGGGACTACTTTTCTGCAGCTGGTCTAAACTGATAGATGTGAACAGACATCGTAGACACTGTCTCTCTTACTGCTAAACCCACGTTTTCTTATGTAATTGACAGTCTGTTCATGAAAATGCTTTCTGCCTTATGAAAGTTTTAAATTGCTGAGTCTGAGAAAAATGCCTGAACTGGGTTTTCTTTTAAAATCTGAAAGTTATTTGAGTAGTGGGTTATTGTTACAAACTTGTTTGGATTGGATTGTCTGCAGCTATGTAAGTATATATTGCTTCCAATCCACTCCCCCATGACTTTCCTGTTGTAATATAATACAGGGTTTTAAAATTACTTTAAATTGATTAACCTTTGAGGTCTTGTCTTTTCCACTCTCTCTTCCTCTATTCCTTTTTTCTTTTCCTTTTTTTTTTTAAAAAAAAATAAAAATAAAAATCAGACCACTAAAAAACCCAGCTTTTCCAGAAGCCTTTAACTATAAGGCTTGTATATCTTCTATAGGTATACTTCTTATACGTAAGGAAGTATTTTCCTAAAGGCACTTTTGATGCGTTTTTCAGCCAAGTTGCTTATAATTGCTATGATTATTATCTTCCTTACTTCTGGATGTAAGAACCCCTAATAATATGGATGTCTGTCAGTAATCAGAAAATATAGGGGGGGCAACTCAGATATGCAGAACTGTAGATGCATACCAAGGAAATACCTATGTTTCAAATTAGCAAGTCAAACCCAAGTTCCAGTTTACTCTAGGGAGGAAATAATCTAATCTGTTCTCAGGCTCTGAGGATCAGCAAGTGAAGAGGAAGAAACCACGACTTTGTACAATATTTCATCCTGCCTGCCTTGATGGAGTGGGAAGAATGTTTAGAGCTTCTGTCTTCTACTAAGATCTATGATCCACTAACAGGATGTGGCAGGGCAAGAGTAAGTGATGAACAAAACAGGGCAGCATCAGTCTTGGTCTCCTTGTTCTTGCATGTTTCCAAAGAACTTTGAAGATCTATGATACATATGTTCTCTAAATAAAAAATATTTTTTTTATTTTAGTGATTGCTGCATTTTAGAATGTGGAAGTATTAAAAATCTCATAGTCCTTGGAGTATTATAAATATAGTGTTTTAAAACCAGTTTTAAGTGATTGCTCTTTCTTTATTTTAGAGGGTTTAATTAAAACAAAACCAAGCTTTCTAATCAGAAGTCTCTGTAGACAGAATCTTTGTAGCTGTATATCAACACTTTCCCTCACTATAAAGTTTTTCACTGTCCACTCCAGTTTCTTGTTTCAGATTGTTTGCTCCTTAGTTTTCTCTTCCCTGTGTTCCATTTTCACAGGTTTTCCATTAGAGTCTTTTCTGTGCCCATTCGTTCTTCTTCTTCTTTTTTTTTTTTCTCGCCAATTTCTTATAAGTTTAATGTAAACCCAATAACATTGTGACACAACAGAAACCCTCAGACCTCTGGGGTTGGATGAATGCCAGCTTGCCCCAGCACCTGAATCATGAAATTATTGATTAAATGCTGACATGAGACACATGTCAGAGAGAATTTTAGAAAGTGTAGGACCTGAAGTATGTGCTGATTGTGCTACTTAATGAAGACAGGAAGAGTTAAAATATTTAATACCTCTTGTCTGAAAAAAAGGGTTATATTGGAAGGTATTTGTTTTGTTGAAGGTGAAGCTGGGTGTCAGCATCAAGAATAAACGGATGCTTGTGATACTAACAGATTGAATGTACATCACCATTAGAAAATCTAGATATGTGTTCTTGAATAATTTCCCAAGTCAAAGGAGAATGTAAATTTTGAAGTTATGCATTCTTTCTGTTTGGACCTTTAGCAGCCTGATTCTGATTTAAGCCCATCCTTGAAATTGTGTGCCTTTTCACCACTCCACTGAAGCATAAAAAGACTCTTAATCCAGTAGTTGCATTATGCACAGGTAAGAAAATGTCTGCAGCCTGCTATACATCCACCCTTTCTGTGAAACTTGCTTAAACCTATTTGAACAAGATTGAGGAATTGCTTGTGTCCTTGATAGCTGCCCCTTACTTTGGTCTTCCACTAACATTAATATAGCTGAGGCATTCCTTAATTGTCCAACCTGATGGATTATTTTTGAGTCTGGGTTTGCACTTTGAGCTTTCTTTTTGTGCATGTGATTCTCCGTTTTCTGTCAGGATGAGAACTCTTGCATGATGTGCTCTTTTTATTAGCCAAACTCTAGCTTGAAGCTTTCTTTTAACTAAATTCAGCAGAAATTTTACAAACAGGAGAACATGTCTCAGATTATGTGATGTTACCAATTATATTCTTAGTCTTATTTGAGCTTCTTATGTTTATAAGATTTGACTGAAAAGCTTAATAGGGTTTTCTGGTAAAATTTCTTGACATGAGGAATGTAGAAGTGTGTAAAACTCAAATGTAGTAAGAGACATCTCAGTTGAAACTTTTTAAGGCCCTAACATAGCAGAGTTGGCATTGGTCAAAAAGAGTGAGGCAGTCCTGACTGCCTGTATAGCACTGCCTTGTAGATACTCCGCTGTGGGGAGTTTCCTGCTATTAGCTGGAACTGTGAATGAGCCTGGGTTTATATTAGTCTAGTTTATCAATCAAGTCATCTGTCTGCTCTGTCAAAGAGGTGAAGTTGCTCTCTCTTTCACTGACGTTTCCTGTTCAGAGTATGAAACAACCAAACGTGTTTGGTTTTGTAATCCCAATAGTTTTAACAATTTAACCAGTTATTCATTAAGTAAGACAATTTTAAAGTATTGGACAGCATTTTGTTACTTAAGAGAAGTTTTTTCCAAATGAGCTAGAGTAGCCTTATAATTACTGCTGATCTGAATTACCACTACAATTAATGTGCATACAATAAATTACTTGAGCCACCCACAGGTCAGAGAATGGCTCACTTTCATATCTCCTCAATTCTTCTTGCACGTCTGTGCTGTAATAATCATGATTATGTAAAAAGCTTTAAAATGACTTTGATGGAAAACCAAATGGGGGAAAACAATACAAAAGCTAGCAGCCATTCACCACATCTATTTCCCAAACCCAATTAAAAATAGAGATGAATTTGGAAGAATCTTTTATATCAGAGCTTGGGCTCTGGCTGTATAAGATTACTTTTCAACAATATAAGGTGCATAAGTGCCTTTTCATCGTATGAAGAAAGCATGCCTGCTGGCAAATGAATCATATTATAAAAATTGATTGTATCCCAAAAGGGAAAAATGTTATTGAAGATCCAATGGCCTGGGATGATACACCATTGATCATTGTAAGAAATACTTCCAGAAACTGTTTTTAATCTTTCCGCCAGAGCATTAGCAATTATTCTTTAGCCCATGGTGAGTAATGACTTGAGTTTCCCAGTTTCTCAATCGATAAAACATTTACCCTACTGCTACAAATGTGCTCTTCGCTTAGACAAGCAGAATTTTTCTTCCAATTACTCTTTTTTTAGTGTGACCTCATAAAATGTTTTTGAACATATTTCAAGGCTTTTTAAAGAAAAGGAACAATACTTTTCCTCCCATGTACTTTTCCTCCCTTTCTTCATTCTGTTTTGAGAAATAAGTCATTAAGCTTTCAGAGGACTCAGGCACTTGTTTGATTGCATATTGGACACTGCACTATTTCCTCAAAATTTGAAGTAATGGATACAACTAAACTGCCATTTATGTTTTTAAATTAGAAATGAAAAATAATACAAAAAGATACTAACGTCCTTCCAAAAGTATTTTATATTTCTTAAAAAAAAAAAAAAGGGATTGCTGTCTTCCTTCATCCCAATTCTACACACACACAAAATAAAAAATGCTTAAATGTCTTTGCATCTGTGCTGTAATACTGTGGCTAATGAAGAACAATCACAAAGCACAATGTTTGCAGGCTAATGAATAACTTTGCAGCAGATCAAATATGTTGAGATATAAAGATAGATGCTCATAAATGCTCTTTTATGATTGGAAAGTTAATTTTCAATCAAATTTATCTTCCCCAGAGATAGTGTATTGTCTTTCTCTGTATGAAACATACACACGCATTTAATGTAAAAAGTTCATAGAAATTATTTCATATTCTATATGCCCTCTTTTTGGAATAAGGTTTATTTTACTGCATTTATTAGAAGATTCAACTCTCACATTTGTACAGTGAAATCTGAGATCTTTAAAGGAGCTAGTTATTTATATGCTTCAGCAGATTTAATGTGGAGACAAAATTTCGCAGCATAAACTTTCTATTGAACAAGGAGGTAAATAAAATGAAGTACTTTTAATCTAGACTGTGCTTGTCTGGGAGTTGTGCTTGTTCTTGACCAGAGCAAATAGCAAGAGAAAACTTGAGGGAAGAAGTTGTGAATGAAAAATAAACAGCTTGTAAAGGTGTATGGGTGATTTAAAATACTAATCCAAATGTTTAGCTATAGTGGGAGCGAGTAGACTTTATTGACTTCATTGATTTACATCATCTGGAGATTCACCCTACAAAATGATTATGATATATATGATATATCATGTTCCTTGCAGAAAAAGTAAACAATTCATTTATATTTTTATCTATGGGAGTAGAAAAAGTATTGCAAGTACTTAACATAATAGTTGGCCAGAATGAAAGTCTGGGGAAAAGTGACCTTTGAGAGTAGGAAAGATGAAGCGGAGCTCCAGACATCTTCCCCTCTCACCATTCTTAAATTTTCCGGTGGTAAACAGGTACAGGGCGATATGAGTGAATATAGAAACCATGCTTGGCTGCTGGAAACCAGTCAACCAACCAATTGAAAAATGTTCATTCTTTCCATTGTCTGCACCAAATTAGTGATTCAATGATGCAAAGATACATGAAGAAGCAGAAACATCTCATACTTAGCCCAACTAGGGCAATATGTAGTTTTAGGTAAGTCTATTGTACTATTTTTATTAACACCAAAGGTGAAGGGCTGGTCCTTTACGCTATGGTAGTGATATAATTTGTTAGAGCAAGTAATAAAATATACAAGCTAAAAACCAAACAATCTAAAACACATTGTTATCCCAAATATCATCATACTGAAGGTTGTTAAGCATCCTTTTAATTCTTTTCTATGCCAGCCATTTGGTTTCATAGCACAGATTCACTTTATATGTTTTGTAGTAATCTAATAAGGAGTGTTCTGATCAATTTCGACAGCAGCAGGATGCAAGGGCTAAAGACAATATAAAGTTAGGCTGTTTTCATTGCTTATACTAAAGGTTTGGGTGCTTAGCCTGGTTGCCATGAGTCCTGAGATTCGGGGAGGAGGACAGGGCTGCTCATCCAGCTGTGTTTCTTGTGCTTTGATTGGTTTGGGGGAAAACTGGCTATTTCTTTATCTACTTTGCTAATCTCAGATTCTAGGCTCCTAAACTGTGACTCTGAAACTGATACATTAGGCTTAGCATCAGGAATCTATTTTTAAAATGGTAATATCTGTGGACACTAATGTTCTCACAGCCAGAATGTTAATTGATCTTTATAACCATTTCAGCAAAGGAATTTTGCTTATTGGCTTTATTCTAGAGATTACTATGGTTTAATGAGTGTCCCATGGAATGATAGAAGTCCTTTAAGTCTTCTCTGCAGCTCTTGTGTACCACTTAGTTGCTACAAAGGTATCAGCGAGACTGAAGGTCCCAGGACCGAGGGAGAAAATTTGTCTGAAATAACCAGAAAATGACATTTTTATTTTTATTTTTATTTTTATTTTTTTATTTTTATTTATTTTTTACCAAGATGGGAATCAACTATATGTCAGAGCAAAATATAGGCATTTCTATCACTAGGGAAAAAAATCTTCATTTCTATTTCTGTTGTGTTTTGAGCTGTACCAATATCATTATTTGCATTCACATCATGTGGAGTCATTTAGGTCAAGATGGAAGAAGTGGTTTGGGAGAAATGTCACCTTGTGCATCCTGTTTAGAGTTTGGACATTCGATATCCAGAGAAGGCTACTATTTAAAGCCGATTGAATCTCCTTGCCAAATCATACCAGCAGAAAGTGTCACCTGCTGGGTCTCAGTCAAATGCTGCTTCGTAAAGGCCCTTGGCTTCTACTTGTACCTCCTCAGAATAAATAATAGTAAAGAATACATGTCAGCACTGTTCTCATATCTTGTCACCCTTAGGAAAGAATATAGATTTGGTAAGTCCCAAAGGATCCTCAGGATGACGGAAATGTACTGAGCCACCTGTTTCCCAGGGAAACAGCAGAGAATATTTGTAGGCAATCACACATTTCTGTTCATCCCGAAAGTAACCTGGCATGTGACATCCTTGTGCTTCTTCACAGGAGAGATTACTGGGCTTCCTCCTCATTTTTCTTGATGAAGATGAGTGTGAAGACATAGGAGATAAAATTTTCACATAGGTGTAAATGGACAGCTAAACCCAGTGCTCCTGAGAACAACATATTCAATCTAAGTGATTTTACTCCTTTCATGACAATTTATAAAAGAAATCATCTGCTTTGAAAGGCAAAATAATCTGTTTTCATGGAAGAGTACCTCACTATTATCCACAAGCAATATGTAAAGTTGTAATATTTTATTCTGATTTGTGAAATACAGTTCTGGTCTCCATTTAGTTTTTACTGCTGTGGTAACAGCATTGGTTAGGCTAAGGTCTGGCTTTTACACTTCAGCAGTGTCACAGTATCTGATCAGCAGGATTCCAATTAAAACGTGTCCATCAGGTGTATAAAGAGGCAGCTGCTGGTCTGGTTAATCATGTCAAGTATCTTGATACTCAGAGACAGAGCTGTCATTTACAGGTCTGCGAAGCCTGAGTCAGTATCATCTTTCCATTTGAATGTCATCGAAAATTTAATTCCTTTTGTCTGTATTTTCTTTCAAAATTTCAGCTTTCTGATTTCACAAATTTAAAGTTTTGACACGGTGAGAAGCACCAGTGGAAACAGAGAGTTTGGAGCCCAAATGGTCTAGAAAAGTCCAGACACAGGCCTTTAGATGGCAGTGTGTACCTGTTGAATAGGAATTCTTACCACCGCAGGGTAAATCTGTGAAGCAGAAACAATTTTCTAAGGTGGAACTGAGATGAGGTTGTATTATCGAACTAAAATGAAGTAGAGATCCCACCTGAGATCCCACCTTATCAGAATTTCATTGTTGGCTGTCTGCCTCCGACTAAAATTTAATAAACAAACAGGAGGATATGTTGAAATCGGTATGCTTATATTTTTTTTGTTTAAGTTTCAAGATTGTATATTGAAACTCTTGATTTGGTTTACCAGAGCAAACCCAGATTGATAGCTGCCTGTGATACTTTTCAGCTTCTCCCTACTCCTACATGCAAATTTGCTACAAGGAATTCAAATAAGCTATTATCACAGTTACATGTGATCTGATAATGAGATATCATGGACCAAACTCTACCTTTGGACAGACATGCCATCAGGAAGGGAGATCCATACATGTACATAAGATCAGAGATTATCACGTGCACTTAGCAGCAGAACAGTAGTCAAATACACGGCCTCTTTGTGCTTTTGTGGAAGAGAGCAAGAAGAGTTAATTTTTTGTGTGTCTTTGAAGAGTCATTGTGCTTGTCACTTTTGATATATGCCGTGTTTATATTGTACATAAATATATTTTGTACTTTATTTTATTAATCTTTCATTTATATTACATTTGTTTTGTAAAGGTTTTGGGTTTTCCTCAGAGCTAAGGTTTTGTTGCATGGATTTGTATTTCTATAAAGCTATTACTGGGGAACAGAATGGAGGTAAAATTTGTATGGAAATAAATTTATTCAGTAATTTTTACTCCACATTTCATGTCAGCCAAGCACATTTTGCTTAGAGAGTTTCTATTAAACCTTTGGGATAATCCTTGTATACCTGCGAGAACTTTCTGCTCTGTCTGTAAGGGAAAATGAACATATTATTTAGGATTCTGTTTGAAATATACAAATTTTTGTAAGTGTATCTATCTATATCTATAGCTAACCTATATCTATATCATCTGTATCTATATATATATCTATATTCATCATCTATATCTATATATCTGTATCTATATCAATATATCTGTATCTGTATCTGTATCTGTATCTGTATCTCTATATATTCAACTCTAAAAAGCATTAGATTCTAAGAGGTGATGGGGTGTAATGTATTTCTAAAGAATATTTGGCATCCATATATTCCAGATTGGAATTTCTGCACCTGACTGTCAAAGAAAACTGTAAGGATTGCAGATATTTCCAAAAGCAATAATTTAGATCAAATCAATGACAGTAAGTGAATATCTATGATTGTACAAATGCTTATCAATGATGCATGTGCATAATCAAAACTCACCAAGAGCTAGCAGATAACTTCAGCAGATAAATGCTTATGTGACTCCATTTTTGTTCCCCTGAAATTTATCTTTGTTCAAATAAAACATATTATTGTTCCCTGCATATATTTCAAACTTTATGTCCTGTAGCTGTGATAGTCTAAGGATTATAAATACCATATAAGATATGTACAGACTAGTCTGAATGAGCCATCCAAACCCAATTTTTATGCAATTGTACAATTGCATAATTGCAACACAAGAAAACTTGTTGCAAATGCATCTCCTTTAAAATCAATGTGACCCTCTGAAGGTAAAAAATATTTTTATTCCTGTTTTCATTCACTTGAATAACAAACTTCTGATTGGTTTCAGTGGTAAAAGATTAATCATTAAACTATTTAAGGATTTAACTTACTGTTTTAGAAATTATTAAAAAAAACTGAATTTAGTGGAATCTGATATATTCTTGAGAATTTTTAGAATTAGGCCATCTTCTAGATTTATTCTTAAAAATGAATTTAGAAATGAAACATTATGAAACCTCTATTTCAAACTCCAGTGAGCTGCAGTGTGATCTAATGTAGACCAAAATTTCTAGCTGTTTAACCTGTTCAATAAATGCCTTCATCTCTGCCCAGACCTCTCTTTGTTACCTGACTCTCTGTCTTGCATATTTGTCTATTCTGTAGATCTTAATTCTGTAGATCTGGAATTTATCTCTGTGTTTATATAAAGCCTACCATCATAGATAGTGAATACTCTGGGCCAAATCTGAAACTGAATCTTTCAGCAGATCTCTCTTATCAGAGTAAATACAAAATTATAAATTTTATTTAATTTTGACAACTGTTGTGTTTTTCAGTGCAGCCTGTGATATAGCGTTTAAAAGATCTCATTAATGAGGCAAATTGTAAAAATTTAGACTAACTGATCATAAAAACACTAAAAAAAACTAAATCCCCAAACCTCCAAAAATCATCATGTTATTGCCTCTTGAACTACACCCATGTGCATAATGTGTTTTTCTGTGTGCCTGCCCAATGATGTCTGAAAACAAACAAAGCAGCTGTCAGTCGGTGGTTTTTGGCTGAGAAGAAAGTCAGAATTAAAAAGGTTATAGAGATTGGCCTGAAATCTAGAATGTGGTCTGATTTGCTTATTCTAAGATGAGCTAAATAATAACTAGTGATCGGATTTTGTAGCCATGTGCCTTTTCTTGTTACTGTGATGCTGTTAACAAGTGCCATCATACCTTTTGAAATTAAATATCCTCCTTTACTCAATGCCATGCAAACACACCCTTATAGATTAGGGATACAGCAATTGAGCAGGCTACGTAAAGAAAAGTGTATAATTTGAATGCAAGTACTATGCTGCCTTTCATTTATGGAGATTACTCCTCATGGAGTGCCTACTGTTTAGGTAAGAATCCAGACTGAAGCAAACAAAATAAATGGAACTAGGGTAAGAAGGCAATTACCTATATTTTACAGGCAGCTAGTGTGATCTTCCTCATCTTGTGAAGTGTTTTGTTTCTTTTTTTTTGCAATGTGTGATCCAAGTAGTGGCCAGAGGGCCACATTTGGTACCTGAGATGCTTCCACCTGGCCTGCTGCTATTCCAGGAGATGTAGCTTAACACCTCTAACTACGGTTATGTGCAATGTTGCACAGTGCTGTTGCTATCACTGCATCAGCTAGGTAGAAGGAATGGAGAGAAGGGCTGGGCTACTGGGCAGAATATTTCGTGCTGTTTGTTTCTACACTTCAGCACAGAGGAGTTCCAGATAGCCTCTAAAGGAGGATATCTCAAAAACCTTATTGATAAATATCTCCCCGTTTTCCAGATATATCCTGATCTAGGGCACACAGAATTGACCAATCATGTGTTTTGCTAAGAATAAGCATGTAAAGACTCGTATTTCAACCAGGATCTTTACACAGATGATATTATGTCTGAGAAAATTGTTGAAAAAATGACAGCTATGTTGCAAAAGTGAAACTCTTATCGTAAATGATGCTACAGTAACAAGTCATATAATATTGGACTCAAAATTTATGTTATACAGTCTCTGAGGGAATCGGAAGCAATTGAAGATGTATTAAAAATACATCTGTGGATTTCTTGTCAATCATACTTTCTCTCTTTTGATGTAAGTGCTAGTAGTTCTGACTCCTACAGCAACCATCCCAGACAAATTAAAAATTGCATTGGGATGAGGAAGTCAGTCACCAACAGTTCAGAGCTTAAACCAGAATTAAACCTTCTTGAAATGGCTAGCTGACTTCAGCTGGATTTCACCACATCCTGTAAGGACAGGAGGAGCCCCAGACTGTACAGCTGTCTATACAATTTTATCTAGCCATCATAACTTGTATTGAAGTGGCAGGTTTCTTTCACTTTTGTTGATTAGGACCTTCTTGTCCTGAGCTGAAGTACTCAACACATGAAGGTAATGGTATTTTTGAAAGCAGAGATCTGAGTGACCCCGACAAGTTCCCTTGAGTTCTAACAGCGAAATAATTTGTGTTGATTGCTTCATGCAAGGGGTGGACTGAGTTGAATTCATATCTAATTGAAGTAGGTCTGTTCCTGCCTGTTTTTTTGTTGTTCTTCTGGGCATTTAAATTTAAGTTTATAAAATTTACGACGTATTTCAATGCCAACCTGTACTCTTTAAAAGGTATTTTGCGCAATTCTGCATTTGTATCTCTGTACAATACAACAAGCATTTGATGAGAGAAGTGTTTGTTTGTAACAGGTTCTTATGCTTTTTGCTCACAAAACACACTTGAGTAGAGCATAGAGGTGCAAAAGTTGTAACTTATTTAGGTATCTGAGTTGTGAGGTCAATGGTAACAAAAACCTCTCTGTCACTACACAATCATTTGAAAAACTTCCTGCTGATACATATTCACTCCAAGAAAAGACAAGAAAACAGCTACAAACTGAAAATAGAGGGAGCCAAGGTGAAGTGCACGTATGTGTTTTTAAGAGATTATGTCTAAAAAGAAAAAAAAGTGCTTTCTGCTAGCATTGTACTGTATTTACACAGAAACTATTCAGGCATACGTATTTTCAAAGAAGTTGCAATTTCCTGTCAGATTTTTTACAAATCCTTTCTAGCAGCTGTAGACGGAAATCCAGCTACTCCTGCAATGAATGACCTTCAGTGTTTGGATCCCAGAAAGTAAACAAACATTTACTCTACAGAGGAAACCCTGCCGTGAATATAACATTAACATTACTGTGCATTACACTCCTCTGTTGGTTTATTAGAAACTAATCCTATTTCTGCACAGCAATTATGACTTCTTGAATACCAAACCATTTTTCTTAGTAAGCCAATCTTTCTAACACTTCAGAGACTGATAGTGTCAATAGTGAAGATTACATTATGTAGAGGTTGACAAGACATGACTTTTGTTTCTATGTGCATGTTTTGTTTTGACAGTGTTTGTTTTACCTTTCAGGGCACTAGTTTCCATAAATTCCCTATGTCTTAGCTGCGTAGAGATATTTTTAAACATAGCTCTTACACTGGAGTGTAGATTAAATATTTGTTCAGCTGATTAAAACAGTTCTACATTTATTTAATGTTTGAACAGTAAACAGTTTATTGAGGACTGAAATGTCTTCTTACATATACACATGCACACACTCAGGTTTCATTAGAAGGGCTTCTCTTACGAGGTTATTTTACCTAGGTGCTACTAGGTACTACAGACCCTCAGAAAAAACTTCTTTTTATAAGTGATTCAACCCCAATGCTTACTGTTAGTAGATGACTGTTGCTGTAGCAGGCAGTAGAGGTGATAGGAGGGCCTTTGGGAAGCAGAACACAGAACTTGCTTCACATCAGTGGAAACACTTGTTGGAAATGTAAAGGGAAAGAGACTCATGTCTTAAAAACATCTGAGTTGTAGTTCACATCTAATAGTCCATGTCCTTTGCATTGTACCTTTAGCACACAGTGTCTAAACTAGAAAGAAATTGAAAAACATCTATGTTATTTTGAGGAATACTAAACCTGAGCTTGGTACTGCTCTGTCATTTGCATATATATTTAGTTGTACACAGAAATTAACGGTTTTGGAGCAAAATGTTTCTCCTCACAGATGTTTGCTGAAGTGATGAAGGAAATCAAAAAAGCTTTCTTTATTGTTTGTTTTGTCCAGAAAAGCGTCAACTTTGATTCCAGTCTCAAAAAAGTGTTAATAGTATAAATAGTAAATAATATTAAAATATTTCCATAATTTTCAGTATTTCCTTTGAAATGCTTTCTGAACCAAGTATATGCAGCAAGCAAATACAAAATAGACACACACACACCCCTCCCACCCCCCTCCACCTCCTGCTTCCAGCCTTTGCAACCATGTCAGCCTTGGAGAATAAGAAGGGTTCTTTCATCTTGTTCATTGCTAGAAGTAACAAAAATTCAGCAGGTCATATTAGATCCAGTCCTCCAGCACCCTGTCATTAACACCTATCCAGCTCCACAGTTTTTGTTAAGTTGCATAGTTACGAGTGACTGAAACATGGCCAATAATTTCCTGGTGCAGTACAAAGCACAGACATACCATGTATTTAAAAACCACCTTTCTTACTTCTGGCTGTATTGGCTCATTGTTGATTGATCTAATAGGAGTAAAAAACAGTAAAACTTCACTTATGTCACTTAAATTAGTGGGTTGTGACTCCAGAAACATGAGGAATGCTCTTCATTTGTAAATATATATCATTGTTAGGAGATAAATCTTTAATGACATTTCAAAGTAAAGGTTTTAATTTTATATTGCAGATTTCATTTCTGGAGTTTAGAGCATTATAATAAATTCTTGAGAGTGAGGTAACCATTATTAGCTGCATTTTTTTTGAAATAAGAAACACAGAACAGGAAGGAAAAATATGGATTAGACAATACCCTCAGGTCGTTTAAGGTTACTCACATGTAGATGAGTGACAAAACTAAGAGTAGAACTACCTGCAGATCAAAGTACATGACCTTAGCACTTGAAAATGGAACAACATATTGCTTCTGTTTTACAGAGAACAATGGAGAAAAAATGTTCACAGAATCACAGAATGGCTGAGGTTGGAAGGGACCTCTGGAGATCACCTGGTCCAACCCCCCTGCCAAGCAGGGTCACCCAGAGCACATTGCACAGAATGGCTTCCAGGCAGGTTTTGAATATCTCCAGAGCAGGAGACTCCACAGCCTCTCTGGGCAACTGTTCCAGTGCTCTGTCACCATCACAGTACAGAAGTGTCCCCTCATATTCAGCTGGAACTTCCTGTGCTTCAGTTTGTGCCCGTTGCCTCTTGTCCTGTCACTGGGCACCACTGAAAAGAGTCCAGCTGCATCCTCTTGACACCCTCNGGAGCCCAGAACTGGACACAATCCTCCAGGTGTGGCCTCACCAGGGCTGAGTAGAGGGGGAGGATCACCTCCCTCGCCCTGATGGCAACACTGCTCCTAATGCACCCCAGGATACCATTGGCCTTCTTGGCCACAAGGGCACACTGCTGGCTCACGGTTAACCTGCTGTCCACCAGGACTCCCAGGTCGCTCTCCACAGGGCTGCTTTCCAGCAGGTCAGCTCCCAACCTGTACTGGTGCATGGGGTTATGCCGCCCTAGGTGCAGGACCCTGCACTTGCCTTTGTTGAACTTAATGAGGTTCCTCACCGCCCAACCCTCCAGCCTGTCCAGGTCCCTTTGAATGACAGCACAGCCCTCTGATGTATCAGCCACTCCTCCCAGTTTTGTGTCATCTGCAAACTTGCTGAGGGTGCACTCTGTTCGATCATCCAGGTCATTGATGAAGAAGTTGAACAGGACTGGACCCAGTATAGAGCACTGGGGGACACTGCTCGTTACAGGATATTACCTCATCCCTATCCCAAAGTTAATGTAAAGGTTGAACAAATCTACTTTTTGTGTCAGTTTTTGTTTCATTGATTTGTTTGTTTCATTGATTTGTTTCAAAATTGGGCTGCAAGTTAGTCTGACATCTATATGAAGTTAACAAGTCCGTAGTTCTAAAAATTACAGACTACATGCTTATAAGTTTGAAGCCTTTTTTCAGTGATACCCGATACCTTAAAGAGGTAGAGGATGTAGAGAGAACAGGAAAATGGCTTTATTAAACTTACATGAAATAATTCGCCAAACTATTTTATGCTCTTGATAACATGGGTATCCTGTGAGATATGTGCATTCAGAAGTGATGTTGGGAGTGAAAAGAAGCTATATGCAAATCAAGTCCAGGCCCTCTTTTTGTTTAGGCTGTAGAAACATACACGAGTGAGGTAGGGACTCCATTCCTTATGTTAAACATTCCATATGTTATCTACAAAGATAAAAGCACCTACTCATGAAAGATCACAGGATAAAGATGTAAAGCAAGGAAAAGTATCTTGGAAGATGGGAAGCCGAGACATTGATATTCAAATAGTGTCCACAGATTCACAAGAAATATGTGATGGAGATGGATCTCCACACCACATTTCTTAATACGCAGGTCTTTCCCTAATGTATATAAGACAAAAATTTTTTTCCCTGATACAATTTATGAGCAAGTTTTCAGAACTTCTGAGTGAGTCTTCTCAGGCAATTTAGGGTTGCTTGTTGTGAATTGAAAGTCTGGTAATAGCCTTTTTCAGTCCCATTGTCTTCTGAAGCCATCTTTGTTTTACCATCTCTATAATGCAGTCATCTGAGAAATGTGGTGACTTTTCACAAATTACAACAAATTGTAGCATCAGCTGGGTTTTGTTAAGGCACTGAGCAGTGATGATACTGTTCTAGGAGTCTTTTAAAAATCTCCTAATGAATGATGCCAAATCCTGAGGGATTCTGTATTATGGCATACTTCAGTAATTCAACAGTGTAACAGATATTCTGTGTGTGTGTGTGTTGGTTTTTTTTGTTTGTTTGCTTGTTTGTTGTTTTTGTTTATTTGTTTTCAATTTTAAAAATACAGAAGTAATTACTCTAGGATCTGTGTGACTTAGCAGACGGCTTACTATTCGGTCTCATCACAGGAAAGTTTTAGGAAGCTTAGTGAACTGTTCTCTAGATTCTCCTAGGAGTTAGTCCGTGAGTGCCTGATGGTAGCAGTTTTCATAGGTTATTCTGGCTTAATAAATTGGACCAAATAACAAATAGTGTTATTCAGAGGATTAACTGTGAAAAGAGAGGTCAGAGGTGCCCCTTAAGGAATGATGTAAGTAATGCTTCACAGATCACTGGAACAGGCTGCCCAGAGAGGCTGTGGAGTCTCCTGCTCTGGAGATATTCAAAACCCACCTGGATGCGATCCTGTGCAACGTGCTCTAGGTGACCCTTCTTGGCAGGGGGGTTGGACTAGATGATCTCCAGAGGTCCCTTCCAACCTCCCTTCCATTCTGTGATTCTGTGATCATTCTGTGATTCTGCGATCATTCTGTGATTCTGTGATTCTGTGATCAGAGGGATGCTTTCTGCAAATACCTAAATTGTACTGAGTACTTGCCAATCAACTAGACTACATGACTATTGTAATGGTACAGTTAGTAGTGATATCAGCTTTTTAGCAATGCTGAATCTGTGTTATAAGCTAGCAGGTGAATTGGCTCAAAATTTAATCTTCTGCAGCCAGTTGCCACTATCACAGAATAATTTAGGTTGGATGGGACATTTGGATGCCATCTACTCCAACCTTTTGCTTGAAGCTCATCCAGTTAGAGCAGGTTGCTTATGGTCATGTCCAGATAAGTTTTGACCACCTTGAAGGATGGAGACTCTATAACCTCTTTGGGCATATATTTGATTGTTTTGATTTTTCTACTTCTGTCTACTGTCTTTTGTTTTGTGACTACACACCTTCTATTAACATCTCGTTATGCTCCGATTAGGTGGCTGCAGATAGCGATTAGATGACTTCTGAGACTTTTCTTCACAAAGCTGAATAAACCTGACTCAGGCTCTCCTCTGGTGTTATGTGCTCCAACTACCTAATACCCTTCATAGCTAGACTTGCCTCTGGATGTCTGTGCCTGTCTTGGTCTGGGGAGCCTACAATTAAGCACCATGCTTAGATGTAGTCTCACAAGTGTTGAGGAGAGAGGAATAATCTCTTCCATTGGCATGCTGGCTATGGTCTTGTTAATACAACTGACTGTGCTTTTCCTGGCCCTGCAGCTTACTTCTGAACTACCATACACAGTTATTAAAAAAAACCTAGATGTTTCTCTGGCACATGCTGAAAGGGAGACAGTTCTGAAAACTGCCTGAAGCAAGACAATGGCTGACACTTTACTGGAAGTGTGCTGGTACCATGAGGCTGTAGCTCTCTGCTGCTGTTCTTGATGTAATGTTAAAAAAACAACAAATGTTTTTCATCTAGAATAGAATAGAAGAGAATACAATCATTCCAGGTAGAAGGGACCTAAAAAAATTATTGATTCCAACACTCAGTCTACTTTGGTGTGACCCAGAGTTAAAACATATCATTAAGAGCATTATCCAAATGCCTGTTAAACATTGACAGGCATGGGGCATCAACCACCTCTCCAGGAAGCCTGTTCTGGTGTTTGACCACCCTCACAGTAAAGAAATTTTTCCTCATGTCCAGTCTGACCCTCCCCTGGCCCTGCTTTGTGTTGTTCCCACACGTCCTGTCACTGGCTACCAGGGAGCAGAGGCCGGCACCTCCCTCTGTGCTTCCCCTCCTTAGGAGGTTGCAGAGAGCCGTGAGGTTGCCTTTTGGCCTCCTTTTCTCCAGACTGGACAACCCAAGTGTCCTCAGCCTCTCCTCACAGGACATGCCTTCCAGCCCTTTTACCAGCTTTTTGCCCTCCTGTGGATGCACTTAGGTATCTTAACATCGTTTTTACATTGCAAAGCCTAGAACTGCACACAATATTCCAGGTAAGGCTGCACCAATGCTAAATACAGTGGGATAATTATATCTTTTGAGCAGCTGGCTATGCTGTGTTTAATGCTAGAGACTGCATTTCCTTTTATAAACTATTCCATCAGGAAAAGCAGATATTCTCAGATATATGTGTAACTGATACTCAATTTTCAAAGCCTCAGTCCAAATTCTGGTCAGTCTTGTAGCCAACAGTCATGGAGGACCGTAGTGATGTCAAATATAGCTGTGATTCTGATGTTTAAAAACACAAGGAGAATGAGTGAAGGCAAGCACTGACATAAAGTTGTTGTACCATTAATGGAAGCCCTCACATGAAGAAGTATGTAAATTTGAAATATTTGTGTGCTAGATTTTTTTCCCCAGATTTAGAGTATGTCTAGCCAATGTTTCAGTATTTTGAAGGGCTGGACAAGAGCCCTTGCCTTTGGACCTATGTATATATTCATATATATATAACATCACATATTATATAACATCACCTTAAATTTCCTCTCTTCCTTCTGAATGGAAAAACAAGCAAGGTAATGTGTGCAAAATCTTGGCTTTTTGGAAGAATGCCATAAAAATTACTTGCTTATGATTTACAGGTGGACAGAATTCATTTGCATCAATTCATGAGAAATATTTAGCTCCAAGAAGCAGAACTTGAACAGCATTGGTTAATGAATTTTTTGACATCATGACATGAAGCATTTAACCCCTTTTTAATAGCAAAAATACAGCATTTTAAACATAACAATGGTTAATGTGATGCTGCTCATCACATCACAATCATACATGAGTAAGAAAAAAATTAAGTTGCTTTTTGACTTATATCCCTTCCCCTGAAAAATCAAAACAAAACAAAACAAAAGCAAACAACAACAATAAAACGACAAAAATCACACCAAAAACAAACAAACAAACTCAGTGAAACAAATAAGATCTGAGGCTGAAATATATTTGTCTTCCTGTAGATATCAGCAGGTATGTAGTTATTTCATTAATCTAGATTAGCTTTTGTGTAAGCCTTTAAATGAGAAAATATATTAATACATCTGAAATGCCAACTATAGAAATAGTACCAAATGTTTAATAAAATTGAAGACGAGGGTTTGAATATTATCTTCCACTTGCACTTTCAGTTCAGTGAAATTAGTGGATGACAGGTTTCATACCTTGCCAGTCTCACGGCAGGCATTCTGATTTCTATTTCATTCACTATAGGCCTAAGGGAAGCCAATGTTTGCTGCAATTGTCTACAATAATAGCAAGACAATTTAGCAGTAATGGATAAGTAGGGAGAAAATTAAGCAGTTTGCTGAGATACAGAAACAAAGCCAGAAAATATTTGGCCTCATGTTAGGCTTCAAATTCATAGTCAATTCATTAGCGTAATTTAGTCCTTGCATAAGGCTTCGAGTGATAAATTTTACTAATATGTTTGAAATGCCAGCTGTAAGAATAACCCACAGATTGGTGAGTAAAATTAAAAGATGGGGTAGAATAAAGCCTTCATTTTCATCTGGTACATGAAGATTTAAAAAGGCCCTTTCAAAAATGAGTCTTTCCACTTATTCTACACGGATAATATTAAGTAAAAACATTACGATATCGGACTTACATTTGTGAACCAAATGTTTTATTTGGTCAGAATGCTTACTGATTCTTAAGTAGCATGAATTTCAGTTTTGACTAGCTTGTTTAGGGATGGCTTATAGATAGATATCTGTCTTCTGTCAAATGCAGAAGCCACTAGGAAAACTGATGTGATATGGCAGGGTCTCTGTTGGCTCGGATGGTATAGTTTGAATTAAATCCTAAATAATTGATTTTTAACTGGTTTGTTTCTTATATTTTAACCAAACCACAGTCTCCAAAATATCCAATTCAACTGATCAATCTAGCAGTACCAAACCACTGAAGTCAACCTCTTTAGTTTGGTGAATTGAAAATGTAACTTAAAGGCCATTCAGATGACATAGATACAAGGCCATTTAAAAATTTATAAATCCTATCCACTGCAATCATAACAAGTTCTGTAATAAAATACTAGCTGCTTTGAGATTTAGCTTAAACAAACTGTAGTTAGGTGCGAGAACCTTATCTTTAGTAAGTATTTTATGGATATAGGGAGCTTTGTTGTGGCCTTGTACCTGCTTTGATTCTCAGACTTTGAAGTCATGTCATGCTAAAGCCCTACAGAAATAACAAAATTGAGCAAATTGTCGTGATTTACGCTTTATTGGATAAAAGTATATTTTGGCTGGAGCAGTTTGAAAGACTTGGATTCTGTGGTGAGAAGTGTTGTAGGGAGATTTGCATTTGCATTCTTGAGTGCTTTGGTTTAGTACATACCAGGCATTTGGAAGCCAGGCTACCGCAGAAGATTATACAATATTACACATAAGAGGCTGGGAACTGTGTAAAGAGACTCTTTTCCATGAACCCTTTTTGAGAGCAATCATTGACAGAAGTGGGAATCGGTGGATATAAAAAACAAAAACAAAAACAAAACACAAGCACAAAGAAAAGAAAAGAAAAAACACCAAACAAACAAACAAGAAAACCACAGGGATAAAATAGATAAAACCTTCATCAAAGCTGAAGTTCTCTTGAGTTATCTTAAAGCAGGTCACACAGCATTTCTCTTTGCATCTGTAAGAAGTGGATACCATAGAAAAAAAAAAGAGGATCTGAAAGCTGCTTTTTCTCACAATCTTATGCCCTGATACTGTCAGTGAACTAAAACTTAATTTGAATGGTCAAAAGAAATTAACTACAAAAAATCATTAGCAGAATCTGAGCAACTCAGTATTTCCTGTTGCAAGTAAATTTATGGGAAAGTTGTTTGTAGTTGAATCCAAAAATTAGAGAAGGGATATGATTTGCTTAAGAAGCCTGACCCCAGTCTGGGAGAAGGTAACTGAGTTACATCCCTCTAATAATCTGCTCTCTGATCAGGCACAAAGAATTCGAAGGGAGACTGCTGGAATAGTCAGAGACAACCCTTCACATTTTCCAGTCATCCCATGAGTCAACCCCTCCAGATTAGATTTGTGTGGGATTTGTACTGCTGGCAGCCTGGGGATCCAGGGGATCCAAGGCAATAAAACATTTAGATCTCAAAGTCAAGCTAAATCTGCACTTGAGTGGTCTGTGATAATCACTGCAAGTCAAGACAGTCCTGGGAATATGGAGGAAGAGAGTGGAATGGATTATATTGCTACAAATATTTTCCAGTGCTAAGGAAGTCAGTCTTACAAGTACAAAGAGAATGACAGTACTCAGATGATTTTTTCTTTCTAGCAACAAGCTTTTTTGAAGAAGAAAATAAAGGTGAAAAGTGACTGGAACAAGCTAATTTTGCCAGCAGAAAATGTTACTTATAAAAAGAAATCCATGAATAAGTAACAGCGAAGAAATCTGGGGCTCAGAATAGTGAGATTAATTTTAACCAGAAGGAGAAATTAAAAATTGAAACGTGCATGGCCACGATGTAATACAATTGTGGAAAAAAGTATCCATTGCTGAGATAGAAAGATGTAAACATTAGTCTCATTAACAGGACAATGATTCAAGTGGCTGAAGACATCTTCTAGGGTATATAGAGGTTTGAGCACTGCTGTAGTTAATAAAGATGAGAACCAGACCACAGCACAGATTGCTATCATGGTTATTGTCGTTCCTAGTGGTTGGCTAAAAATAGCTATGTAGACTAGGTAATCTTTTGGAAAACAGTTTATCTTTGGGTAAACAGCACTTTTGTTTGTATTTGGACACAAGATAATTGAGTGTGTAAAACAACAGAATTGTTTCCCCTCAGAAATGTGCCCTTACTTTGGAAGCTGTTGTTAATTCCAAGTATTTTTCTATGCTGACTACATTGCTGTGATTGCAGAGAGTCCACTGACGAAATAGAGTACGTGAGTGACCACTTCAACCACTTCATTAAGAAGGCACTGTGGGGCTTTTTTTTAATTTTCTTTTTTTCACTTGAGTATAAAGGACAAATGTGGTTTGAATTTGGCTCCTGACGAATTTCCTAGAAAATATAAGACAAGTAATTTTACCAGTATTGGAGGAACTGATGTTAGTCTTGAAGCATCACTTACGTAGATGATGCTTTTATTTGTGGAAAAATGGTGGTAAGGATCCCGGACATGGTAAAAAGACCTGCTAGCCTGTAACTGAAAAAGCCTCCATTGCTTGATGAACTTGTGTACATTGAGACTGACCACATAAACGTTGCCTAGCTTGTAAAACCCTAGGTTAAAACTAACTAAATAGTTCTGTGCATTTATGTGTAGGTACTAGAAATGGAGTCATAAAACAGAAATTCAAGAGAACAGAGAGAACAATATGGTGGAAATAATTCAAAATGAGTATTAGTGATGCCACAAGTGAGTCTTCGGTAGTGTCATGGTTTTAGTGACATGGTTTAGTGGAGGACTTGGTAGTGTTAGGTTATAGGTTGGACTAGATGATCTTGGAGGTCTTTTTCAACCGAAATGGTTCTGTCATTCTGTGACTTTGTGATTCTGTGATTCTGTGATACTGTCATGAACCATTCTAATGGAGTGATACTGGGGAGGAGAAGGCAGCAGTTCCTCAGGTCCCAGGAGGGAAGCAGAATATGCGAGTGGGTGTTCAGGCAATCTTTGCCTGAGGCTGTGTCTGGCAAGCACAGGATGTGAACTAATGCCCTGTCCTGTGTGTAACACTTCCCTAGGGGTACACCTCCCGACTTCATAGGGCAACAGTGCTGTTATTTCATGGGGAACTCAGGAATTGCCAGACAGGAATTAAATGAATATTTAATATTTTACTCATTTAGCTACCTGGTAAAATATCAATAGTTGACATGGTGTATTTTGGAAATGTTGTGTAAAAGTTGTGATTAATTTTAGCCTGTTACAAAGGAGTGGTGGTATTGAGCTTCCGTGGTTTTGGTTCCTAGACTGGGATGTGCAATCTGGAGACAGCTTACTCCATTTCAGTGAGGGTACCTCCTGATCTGCACCATGAAGGCCACATATGTGTGGCTTTGGGCTATTACACAGAATATCAGACTGAAGCAAGTCTTTGGTATTTATGCATAATAAACATAGCTGTGTTTTTATTATTATTATTATTATTATTATTATTTTGTGAGAAGATTTTGCTAAAAGAGAGCTAAATCCACATTGGGTGGACAAAAGACAGTACTGTCCTGTGGGGATCCGAATCTCCAGTTTGAGGCAATCAAAATGTTAAGCTTCAGTTGCTGAGTATCTCTGTGCAGTGCACATCCAGAATAGAGAAAAAAAAAGGTGGGAGGCTGAAGACAAGCAGAATGCCGCGTGTGAAGTGTAAGAATAGGGAATCGATGTGCTTATGCTTGTGATAATGGTATGTGTGAAGCAAATTGATAAAGCTGTCTCTTTAGATAATGTTTCCAAACAAGCCAGGCTGAATCACCCCAGCAAACCCAAAAATGTAGCCTGCCTCTCTCCCATTCTTTTATCTTTCAGCCTGATGCACTGCGGAAGTGGCATGTCAGAAATGGCTCTCTTCTGTTAACTCTACCACTCCTCCTCTGCCTGCCTCCTCTCCTGCCCATTGTGCAGCCTAGCCAGCTGGCACACGCCTTCTTACTTTCCTCTTCCTCNTCCTCCTCCTCCTTTTCCTCTACCTGGCGCAGCTGTGCCATGCTAGCACAGCTGGTGCTCAGGCTTCTCCTACCCATCTGTCTCCACTTGCTGCTGGTGTTGTCTCAGGCAGCCTTTCTGAGAGAGTAGCATCCCCTTAGCAGTGCCCTCTGAGCACTTGAGGTCCGTGCTTGCTGTGTCGTTGGCAGGCATACTGGGGAGAGTAGTGCAGTCATTTACAGGTGCTACAGAACAAAAGGAAGTTGAGGTGCTTATCTGTCCTTTCACCAGATAGTAAGGGTCTAAAAAAGCGGACAGGAAATTTCCAAAGTTTTTTTTTTTCTTTTTCCTATGACTTTCTGCTGTGTGTGTGTAACAAGTCAGAAAGTATGGAGACTTGAAAACTAAAACATGAAAAAAACTCAAGCCCCAAGAGCCTCCACCTGTTTCCTTCTTCCAAACTACCCAGCCTCAATTACTCTAAAAATCATGCTTATGAGCTTTTAAGTATTGTTCCTTAAACATGAATTTGCTGTTGGTAATAATAATTGTGGAAATATTTTGGTGTTTGTGAACTGATGTTACTCTTAAGATATTTGTACTGCATTCACTAATTGTATGACCTGCTTATGCAGGGAGCACCTGTAAGTTAAGAACAGCCAATTTCACCTATTCACTTCTTCATGTTTGTCTGTATGAATACACAATTTAGGTAGGGCTAAACATCTTGTAAGCTTGAAGAACTGTACACTTTAATATAAAAAAAATGGAAAACGAATGTGTCACACTGCCTACTAACATGCATTTTTAAAAAAGATTGTAATTGGTAGGTGTGAAGTTGCATTTCAGGAAAAATAATATTTTGCATAGGGACATCAGTATGAAGATACACAGGTAATCATAGGCCATAGTAATAAACAGTCAAGTGAACTATTGGAAAAAAATTGACTGTTAACAATTGAAAAAATAAAAGTAGATGTTTTTCGCATTGATTAACCACATCCATTCAAACTCAAATCTACTATCATATAACCGTGGATGAATTTTAAACTAATATGTCGTCTTATTAAAAATGCTGAGGGTTTCCTAATGTATCACACAGTAGCTGTAAATACCTATAAGTGTCAGAATTTTCTCAGGAAATGAATACTAAAACTACAAATAATAGGGAATTGATTTTGTAATCCTTGAATGTGCATGATGGTTACTTTATCACTTCATCACTCCTGCCTTCTTTCTCTGAACTGCTTAGTCCATGATTGTATCTTTAGTTCTGTTGCATGAGAGACCTTTTTCTCTTTGAGCTGTTTTATTTCTAAATTTTTGAAAGGACAAAAGAAAAAATAATTCTGCTCAAGTGTAGAAAGGAAATTTTGCTGAAACAATATGGTGTTATCTGCAAAAGATTACTTTTTGTCTTACATTTGGGCCTGATTCATATGTTGATCATTTCACATTCCTGTTTCATGTAGGAATCAATCTTGTATTTTCTATTAAGAGCTTATTTGCCAAATAATGATTTTACTCAATTATACAGACCACTCTAGCTGGATCCTGCACATGTCCAAATCCAAAACCTTAATTTTTTATATAAACAATGAGTATTGTGATGGCTAATCCTTGTTACACCCTTTGTCTTCACATGCAGCGACAAGAGCAGATAGCTGTTGGGCAGCATTGGATGCTATACCACTCCTGAGTTATCCCATCTCTCTTCACATATGAAGATAAATGTTGTAACAGAGCTCAACCATCAGATGTAATATATAATGCATATATTCTTTTCCTCATGCCACTCTTCAGGACTGGAATGGCTTGAGATGACAGGCATGGAAAATTAAGAGTTCTTGAAAAGTAGGGGAGTAATAGGTTTTGAAAGGAGTAAAACTTTTGGTGAGTTAACATCACATCAGTAAAATAAATGCAGTTATTTTAACATAGTAAAAGGAGGAATATTTATGTTTCCTATAACATACGTATACACAGTTTGTATGTATAATTGTTTGTGTTATTTGACCTAGGCTGATGGCTTTGGGGAAGGACACAGTTAGCAGAAAAACAGTGCTTGACCAGTACATAGCAAGATAACGTCTCTTATATTCTCAGCACAACAATAATACTTCATAGTTCAGATCTCAAGACTTTGAAGTATTTTGCTGATGTTTGACTTAAATGTGTCAAACTCTGCTTTTAAAAGCTTCCATAAATACTTTGCTGGATTGAGATCTTTTCTGAGTGTCAGTCCTGATGGACACACTGATAATTTAAAAATGTAAAATAAAAATGTAGAAGAAAACTTTAACTGTAGTCAGAAGTTTTCAAAGAAAAATAACTAACTTCCTCCCATCCCACAGAAAGGCTACAGTACTGTGATTTTCAGGTTTATCATCATAACATGAACAGAACTTCTAAAATACTGTCAGCTTCTCAGATTACAGTAAGTCCAGTGAACACATAACCATGTCACAGTCTTTAAAGAGAATAATTGTACTTTTTGCTTTAGAGACTTATACTTAAAGAAACTCTTTTTTACCATATAGCTTATATTTAAGTGTTGCTTTGGAAAATTTCAAAAGGTAAAGGCTCTGTGTGAAAGACTGAAAGTTTGGTGTGTCTGTATGCAGAAACATAAGCCTAGAAAACATGCCTGAGTGGAAAACAAAGTGTCATGGGCCTCCGCCTCTTCACAGGAACATGCATGTGTCACCAAATACCAAAAGACTCATCATATTTTGTAAAATGAGTTTCTTCCGAGTTGTGTTTTCTGTCATAGGTTTCTCTGAAACAAAAATAGTCTGGATTTCTATTTACCATGCCAATGGAACATTCAAGTGAACCAACCTACCATTTATTAGATGAAACACAGTGTTCACATTACCTACCCTCAGTGAAAATGGACTGCTTATGATAGTACAGGATCAGCCTTCTTTTGAGAGGCATGAACCTATACATTAAGCCTGAAAGGTGGGTGTTGCATATAATACATTCAATGAGGTAGTTCTGTACAAATGGAGCAGTTGAAACCCTGGAGTTTTTCATCCGGCCAATATATGAAGTATGTTGATCATATCATACAATTGAAAAAACTCTCTTTCCTGTTTCACATGTTAAGCATGACAAACAGCACCAACTGTGCAACAGTGCTGACAAACTTATGCTCTTTGATGTGTTATAGTTCTACTAGTGCCAGATTCATGTCCATGCTTCATGCTGAAAAAGAACATTTGGATTTTCGAGGGGCTGGCAGGGGAAAGTTCATCTTCTTGCCTTTGGTTTGTATAGATAAAGAGTGGTCTTGGATGCAGGTTAATGGATGAAATAACCTCAGTGTTGTAGGTAAATGGTAATAAACCATTAATTGAGAAGTCCCTGCACAATGCTTTTTATATAGCAGCCATAAAAAAGCTTGGTCCTCAAACCTTGCTCTCATGCACACAACATTGTGCACATCTGTGGCATACGTTTGTGAGCTATTTTTCTGTATCAACACTTGTTTCATACAGTATGGGTCTTTTCTACCCAAATATTTATCCTAAAAATGGAATGTAAGCAGAATTATCTCCGTATAGAAATATATATATATATTTTTCATATAAAATGGAGACAGAACAAAAAGGACTAATCATAGAATCATAGAATCATCGAGTCATAGAATCGGAATGGTTTGGATTGGAAGTGACCCTAAAGACCATTTAGTTCCACCCCCCTGCCATGGGCAGGGACACCTCCCACTAGACCAGGTTCCTGAAAGCCCCATCCAGCCTGGCCTTGAACACTTCCACGGATGGGGCATCCACAACTTTTCTGGGCAGCCTGTTCCAGTGCCTCACCACCCTCACAGTAAAGAATTGTTTCCGTATGTATAATCTAAATCTACCCTCTTTTTCTTTAAAGTCATTCCCCCTTGTCCTATCCCTGGTATATACTCCCTGATAAAGAGTCCCTCTCCAGCTTTCTTGTAGTCCCTCTTCAGGTACTGGAATTCTGCTGGGAGGTCTCCCCAGAGCCTTCTCTTCTCCAGGCTGAACAACCCCTACTCCCTCAGCCTGTCTTCACAGGAGAGGTGCTCCAGCCCTCTGGTCATCCTCGTGGCCCTCTGGACTCGCTCTAACAGGTACTTGTCTTTCTTCAGCTGGGGCCCCCAGAGCTGACTGCAGAACTCCAGATGAATTCTCACAAGAGCAGAGTAGAGGGGGAGAATCACCTCCCTCGGCCTGCTGGCCACACTTCTTTTGATGCAGTCCAGGATACAGTTGGCTTTCTGGGCTGAAAACACACATTGCCGGCTCATGTTGAGCTTCTCATCAGCCAACACCCCCAAGTCCTTCTCAGCAAGGCTGCTCTCAATCCGTTCTCCACCCTGCATTTGTGTTTGGGATTGCCCCAACCCATGTGCCGGACCTTGCACTTGGCATTGTTGAACTTCATGAGGTTCAC
>VXAA01002304.1:92192-128540 GCA_013399115.1 Anseranas semipalmata | reverse complement strand
TTCTCCATATCGCAGGTAGCCAGGTCTCCTGTTTCCTTCTGGAGAGGGCCCACAATTCCCCTACTCTTCCATTTATCACTGACATACCTATAGAAGCCTTTCTTGTTGCCCTTGATGTCCATGGCCAAATTTATTTCTAACAGGGCTTTAGGTTTCTTAATCTGATCCCTGGCCACTTGGATGATTTCTCTGTATTCCTCCCAGGCTATCTTTCCTTCTTCCACCCTCTGTAGGCCTCCTTTTTCTGCTTGAGTTTGGCTAGAAGCTCCTTGTTCATCCATGCAGGCCTCCTGGCATTTTTGCCTGACTTCCTCTTTGTTGGGATGCATTACTCCTGAGCTTGGAGCAGGTGATCCTTGAATATTAACCAGCTTTCTTGGGCCCATCTTCCCTCCAGGGCTTTGTCCCGTGGTGCGCTACGAAGCAGATCTCTGAAGAAGTCAAAGTCTGCTCTCCCAAAGTCCAGGGTTGTGAACTTGCTGTGCTCCTTCCTTGCTGCCCTCAGGATCTTAAACTCCACCATTTCGTGGTCACTGCAGCCAAGGCTGCCCTTGAGCTTTGTACTCCCCACCAGACCCTCCTTGTTGGTGAGAACAAGGTCCAGCACAGCACCTCTCCTCATTGGCTTCTCTATTACTTGGGGAAGGAATTTATCATCAATGCCTTCCAGCAACCTCCTGGATTGCCTATGCCCTGCTACTGGGGTGGTTGAAGTACCCCATGAGGACCAGGGCTTGTGAACATGAGACTGTTTCTATATGTTTGTAGAGGGCCTCATCTTCTTGGTCTTCCTGATCAGGTGGCCTGTAGCAGACTCCCACTATAATGTCACCTGTCCCTGCCCTCCCTTTAATCCTGACCCACAAGCTCTCTGTCAGCTCCTCTTCCATCCCCAGGCAGAGCTCCATGCACGCCGGGAGTCATCACCTGGTCCATAACTTAGTAGAATGTATTTACTGAAACAAAGAAAGAAAGGCTGGATTAAGACATTACTCTGTTTGGCAGCACTTCTATGGGCAAAAGGGACATTTCCTCATATTGATTTTCAGATGCAGTTCCCCATTTACCACAATTTGGTTCCTGTAGTAATTGGTATGAAATCAATATTTTTTATGTACCTCTCAGCCCACATCCCAAATGAACTTGTTTAAAAAGACAGACCCTGTAGTCCAAAGGACAACTAAACCCTTGGAAGGCTTTTATATGTGCAGGAATCAGAAAGATTTCATTGCCTAAAATCCAAAACTTGAATAAACTACCTTAAAGCAAGAGTAAGGGAGTGACAAGTTTATTATAAAATCATTTTGGTTTTGATTCCATAATGGATTTTGATGGAAAACCAAATGAATCATCTTATCTTTTATTTGTGTGGAGAAGCTGAGAGCAGCTGATGAGCTTTCCCCAGACACAATGTATGCTCTGAATGGTTGGACACTTCTGGTCATTTTGCAGGCTGGCCTGCAGTTGTTATGCTCTGTACAAGATGTATTTGCTCAAGGGGTCCAGCCATCACGCTAAATAAAATCGTTCACTTTGGTTGGCAAATATTGACTCAAGCTGTTACGCTTTTATGTATTTCAGAGACTCACAATGTTTGAGAGCTCAGCAAGCAAACAAGAACAGGTACAGGAAGTTATTGTGATGTTTTGGACTGATGTTTGTTTTTCTACTGCTGATGTATGTTCTCCATTGTATGTGGCTTGTTACTAATGACCTTGTTATATAGTGCACCACTGCTGATAAGGCCAAAGGCTTTAACAGAATACAAATACATTTCACATTTCCACTTGAAGAGTTTATTTTAATTGTGTTTTGAAATATACTGTACCCTAAAGGCGCTCTCTTCTCTGTAATGTACTTTCTAGAAATAAAATCCTGTGAAGAATGGAATGTATAATGGGGTGAGGTGTAATGGACAATTTTGTATTCAATTGGAGCTATATCTGATAGTATCCATTCAGCATAAATCTAAATCCTGAACTATGGAAGAAAATTAAGCAGGGGGTCAGAAATAATGGCTTCTCTAAATGTTTGGTTTATTCATTTCTCTGAGGGAGAGAAATAGACAAATAATGAAAAGCATCCTAAAGTTTCCTAGCTTTTACAGTTACCTTTTCCATTTGTTACTCGTCTTGAACAACTGCATAGTCATAAACATACAATATTTGTTTTCATAGAATCATAGAATCATTAAGGTTGGAAAAGACCTCCAAGATCATCTGGTCCAACCATCCCCCTACTACCAATACTACCCACTAAACCATGTCCCTAAGTACCACATCCAACCTTTCCTTAAACACCCCCAGGGTCGGTGACTCCACCTCCCTGGGCAACCCATTCCAAAGCCTAACCATTCTTTCTGAGAAGAAGTTTCCAACCTGAACCTCCCCTGGTGCAACTTGAGGCCATTTGTTCTAGTTCTATCATTAGTTATCTGCGAGAAGAGGCTGACCCCCAGCTCACCACCACTTCCTTTCAGGTAGCTGCACAGAGTGATAAGGTCACCCCTGAGCCTCCTCTTCTCCAGGCTAAACAACCCCAGCTCCCTCAGCCGCTCCTCATAAGACTTGTTCTCCAGACCCCTCACCAGCTTTGTTGCCCTTCTCTGGACACACTCCAGCACCTCAATGTCCTTCCTGTAGTGAGGGTCTCAAAAGTGAACACAGGACTCGAGGTGCGGCCTCACCAGAGCCGAGTACAGGGGGCCAATCACTTCCCTAGTGCTGCTGGCCACAGTTCCTGACACAAGCCAGGATGTTTTCTAATTGAAGGATGTCTCTCTCAGAATGACTACCTTCCAGAGTGTTTTGTTTATCAGAGTTACATCATCCCAGAGGTAACGTGACCATAATCTGAGGTTTGATGCATCTTCAGAACCCATTGCTGGAGCCAGCATTGTGCAGAAGTCATGCAGAAGAGCTGTTGTTAAAACAGCACAGATTCAAAAGCAGTTTAGAAGGAAATCTGTCAAGGAATTTAGAAAATGCTGAGTGTTTTACTATGTTAAATAGTTTAACAAAATCAAGTCATGACTTTGTTTCTTCACTGGTTCTTTATGAGTAAATGAAAGTTGGACCGCTGACCGTGAGAGAGTTGGCCAGAGACTGCAGGAGCTGGAATATTTTGAAAAAAATTCTGACCAGACCTGGCTGTGAGTTACTGGCCTCAGAATAAGACAATCTATCTCATTGAGGTGTTATTGTTGTTGTTGGTTTATTTTATTTTATTTTATTTTATTTTATTTTATTTTATTTTATTTTATTTTATTTTATTTTATTTTATTTTATTTCATGTTTTAATTGTAGCCAATTACTCTGCGAAATTAGGCTAAAGACATATAGCTGGTTTCCATTATTAGTGTTAACTTTTTCTTATTTCTGTGTTGGGACTAAAATTTCATCTTTTTGGAATATCTAAGCTAATATTTAGATACAAGTGAATGTGCTTACATATGTTCGAAGTGAGAGTGGGCAGATACTAGAAAGGATTTGAGGATTACAACATATATGAACCACATCAAGCTCAGGAAATCCCCCAAGCTGAAAGTAGTTGGAGACAAGGGACAAGCGCATGCAATATGCTTGCCTTGTTCTTACTCTTCGCTGATTCTGTATTACAAATGTTGTTCGAGAGAGAATATGGGCCTACGTAAACCTTTGTATGGAATCAGGGAGGTGACTCAGTGCTCATGTGTGTTGTCTTCAGAGTGTAAAGGACAACAGGGCCTGCCTGCAACAGCTCTTGGGTTGTAACAACAGCATGAGATGGATTTGGTGTTAATGCTGTGCTGGGCTTGCAGGTGTCAAATCACAAAAATGATACCTCATGAAGCACAAAGATAAATATCCATGAATGTATTCAAGTTACTGAGAGTCCCATGGGAACTATGATACCCTCCTAGAAGACACCTGATGTAAAAGTGGTGGAAGTGAGAATCTTGCCAACAGAAGAATCAGAATGCAGAATTTCAGAGAGAAATAACCTGAGACTTGTTTCTAAGATAATTCCAAGTTATATTTCTAAAAGATCTTGTTGCAACAAATTTAGAAATATGGAGTAGATGTGAGAATTACATGTTAAAATTCCATAGTCTGTGTACAAGTTGTCAATAAAAAAGATCAGTGACTCAAAATTGTTAGTGTGATGAAGTTCGACCTACAGGAGGAGTAGAAGTGCTATTGGGAAACATAGTGTTTATTAAAAACTTTGCTAGTTTATTTGGGTTGTGAAAATGTTATTTGTTTTCATTTAATAACATGTTTTTAATCTAATCACACTATTAATGAAGATCAGATATACTCTATTGTTTATTTCAGCCTTCTTAAAATGACAAGGTTCATAATTCTGTTAGAAACCAAGCAGATGAACAATGATATTTTAAAATTCACATTTCAAATTATGGTATCAAAAAAAAAAAAAGAAGTTATTTTCTGGTCTCTAGTCAAGTAATTCTTTGGAATCATTGCGCGTGAGTGTTTGCTTTGTAACTACAACAGACTATCTGGCTAAATCTCTGTTTACTAGACAGATCAGGAGAGTACATAATTGCCTAAAGTTCAGTGGCAAAGGTTAGGTCACTCAGAGCTTGCTTTCTGGGAACATGCTGGTTTGTTCAAAAACATTATTAGAACAACTGTTTCTTATTTTGGGGTTTCCACTTACTAAGTCAGTAATTTCTGATTCTCTCTGAAATAAAATTGAAGATTGAGCACATGGTTTTCTCCCCCAAATATAAAATTTTCTAGTGTAGGGCAATTGAAAGTGACATGAGTGTCTGAAAAGAAATGTGTGCAGTACAAAGCAGAAAGTTTTCTTAGCTTAAAACAAACAACTATGGGTACATACTGTAATTACAGACAAGCAGTAGCGTGTTCCACAGTAAAAAGACTGGAAGAATGATATTTGCTGTTTATGGTATCTTTAAACTGAGTCCAAGCTCTAAATTTAAACAGCAGTTGGCATTTTTCTTTGGAAAAAGTCTACCCAGGCACTTAGGAGACAAGGTAAGAGACGTATAGGTCTTCAGTACTGTGTTGCAACGGAACAGCTTTTCATCCTCTTGGAGCATTAAGGCCTGCATTGTTCTGTGAATATGTCAGCCATGGATTCTAATTCAAGGTTCTGTAGCAGAACCTGGAGAGATGGGTGGTGACATTCAACTTTAACAGGTGTAATCTAGCAAAATGTTGAAAAGCTTGAGACCCAACTGAAATTCCAGAGTTTTTGCAGTACAGGCTTCTATGAAAAATATGTTACAGAAATTAAGTATTGAGTGGGACTTTTATTTACGTGGAGACAAACCTTATGAACTATTAAAATGTAGAAATCTTTCAATGAGTCAAACAATTCTGTAGTGATTGAGCATTTTTTTGTTTTGTTTTGTTTTCTAGCAAATACTATTGATTGCTTACTGACACCCTAGATATATTTTAATATGTATTTTTAAAATTATGTATGCCATGATGTAGTTAAACACTGCCTCTTCAATAACTGCTGTATGCCTATATGCTTAAAATTAAGATGACTATAACTATTTTTGTTCTGCCTGAGAAGAATAAATATATATGTATATTTATAACTGAAATATTCATAAAGTAGAAGCAATTCTGTAGGTATAAAAATGGATGACACTTCTGCAGTTGTTCCTTTGTGGGACTCCTATTCCAGTGTAAAAACACCGTCTGTGGTGGAAATAGGGGCATGATGGTGATGGTTGTTGTACCTGCTTGAGCAGGGGGGTTGGACCAGATAACCTCCAGAGGTCTGTTCCAACCTCTGTGTTTCTGTAGCATATCATTGCAAGTTTCCTGGAATTAATAGAGCAGGGTAACTTGTACAAATGAGCAAGCATATAAACCACTCAAGCTCCAAATGTGGGTCATTTTAGGAAAAGGTACACCAAAAAAAAAAGGAGGGAAGCCTACAGAGGAACTTACTTGCACTGCTCTACCTGTTCTTGCCAGTGATGTCTTTTTCTAGTATGTTATGAGATATCTATTAACATAACTAGAATTGTAGGGTTTAAATACCGTTTACATATGAAAGCTGCTTCAGACGTGGTCATCAAAAGATTAAATGTAACAGTTGTGACAAGACCTTTACACTGCAGCAATACTTAACTCCTTATATAATACTTAAAGCTCCTAAGTAGCTGGGCAGTTATGTTTTCCTTTCTTTCTGAAGGCTGGAGGACATTACGAAGAGGAAGCTTGTGTTGGGAAGGATGGCTGAACACCTGGCAGTGGTGCTCTAACTGTGTGACTGGGAGAGCTGTGAATGAAAGGCTCGTGTCATTCTCCACCAGGAGGCACCTGATTTCTCCTCACTCTCTCCTATAACAAAGCTTATGGCAGAAAGATGGCCATCTGATGGGAGAGACCCCTCTTCTGTGGCATGCCTTCCACCGGCTGTCTGCCTGTTGCCTCCTTCTGGGTGCTCCTGTTGCTGCCTTTGCACTAGCACTGCTATCTTTGTGCTGGGGCAATGACTTAGCCCTTTAACCTGTTTATATTGTTGCCTTAACATTTTACTTTTGTGTTTGTTAATGAATTCTTTTAGGTTCTCAATTTAAATTGTCAAACAAATGCACTGTCTAGTGGCCTAGGGAATGAAAGCCCCGCCAGCCTCAACCTGGCTCCAGCTAAAGGGCCAAGTCCAGGAAATGAGTATTTGGAGAAAGGAAAACACTAATTAATGATACGGGAACCTTTTACAGCTGAAGAAGCACTCTTCCTCCTTTCTTCCTTACACAAAGCCTGATAGATTTATTTCAAAAGGGATAATTGGCTTTCTCCTTAGCAGGATGCAAAGTCAAGATGGCTGGTAATTTGAGGCAGTGAAGGTTATTACTGAATCAGATTGACAGGACTAAGGAAAAAAAATGCAGCTACTGTAAAAGCAAAGTGAAGTTTTTTTGAGCTGATAGGCGCAAAAGAGTACTCAAAAAGTAGAAAAAATTAAAGTAGCCTGTGCAACATCTTGTAGCTTGTAGTCACAGAATTTTTGGCTGTCATAAAGCTCATGTTGATAAGATAAAAGAGGATTCAGTTGAACGGCTAATTCTTGGATCTCCATTAAGAATTTGGTCCAAGATTCATCATGTGATGATGTTACTGAATTAAAGCCAAAGGCTGTAAACTGCTGCTGAAGATAAGCCTTCTGTATTTACACATATGCAAAACTCCTGTTTTATTTAGTTTGTTTATTGTATATTAGTTTATTTTATTTAGTTTGTTTCTTATTACTTATTATTATGTATAGCCGAGGAACTAGGCCTGCATGGATTTCATGAAGAGAGAAAAAATCTGTCTTATTTGTGGTGCAGGAAGCAGTAGTGCATGCAAGTACTGAACGAAATTTTGGTGAGTTCGATAATCAGTACTAGCTGATGTTGTAGTAATGGTGGGTGATGTTCGCACTGTGGTTGCATAGTGATCAGGCTGAAAAAGTGTGGTAATTCAGAGTGCTCTTTTGTTACTTTTCACTGCATACTTAAAAAAAAAAAAAAGGTTGGAATCTTTGTTGTGTGACAGAGGAAATAACAGTAACTTAACATATATCTGGTCCATTTCACTTTGTCTTTTTAATTACTACATTCAGAATGAGAAAACAGAAAAATACCTATGTCTAGAATTTTGAAAGAGGATACATAAGAATTCTGGATTATACATATTTAAAATAACTGGACAGAAAGAAAAGACACCTCACAATGATACAGAATATGAAGAAAGCACTGAAATTAATTGACTTTCACTTTGCCATAGAACATACAAACTACAGGACTAGTAAGCAGTTTTTGTCTGTCTACCTTGCCCTTTTTTTGAGCCTAATCATTTTTTTACAGTTGATTAAGTACCTCATTAAGAATTGGCAAGATATGGATTTTCCTTGAAGTGTTGCCATACTATGTTGTATTCTGTGTATATCTGCGTCATGATAGATATTATTACACAAAGTTCAGTCACAATATATGGAGTCATTGCTAGATCCTTTTTAATAAAGCAAGTGTTTATTCTCTGCTTCCTCTCCCCTGCCTCCTTTTTTTTTTTTTTTTTTTTTTTAAAATTGACCTTTTAAAGTGCCTGGCATTGCCTGGCTTTCAAAGAAGGATTCAAAGAAATTTCTTTATGGGAAATTATTATTATTTTTTCTGACATCTGCATTGTCTGCTGTGGAAGAGCACATCAGTTTTGTGTCCAGTCATGACACCCAGAACCTGCTACTTCAACTGAGCTGATGGTTGGTTTTGCTGAATCATCTAACTGTGAGTAATAGGTCAATGCACTTCTCTTGGGAATGATAATTACTGTGCACAATGTGCACCTCTCCCAGAAATAACAAAGTGCTCCACAGTAAGAAGTATGGAATCAGTCTAGTCAGGAATAGATGTGAATTTTGAAGGTAACATAAACTATGTTTTCTTGTTGACAAAATACTCAAAGGCTTTTGTTTATTCTTTTTTTTTTTTTTTTCCTAAACAAGACTTCTCAGACATAAATCAATATGGCACCATTTGAATATGAAGAAATAAGAAACACTAAGTATAGTTTTCAGCACTTCATAACTACTCATTATGTTTATTTCCCAGTTTTCTTTGTTATTTGTTTCCTGTCTCTGCTAAGAGCCAACACATTTTTGGCTTTCAATTTGAAGCATGGGGCACTGCCAATCAGCAGGAAATATAATACAGATAAGATTCATATAAAGTCTTTTGAACTGTTAAAATCTCTGGATGGGAAATGGATGTTAAATTGTTTACATTTGGCACAAGAAGAAAAAGTTCCATTTTTAAATTCAAAGCCTCTCCACCTTTGTAAATGAAAACAAATCACATGGGTCATATAGAGTTCCACTTCTGTAAAATCCATCATAAGTCTGATAAAAGCCTTTGTAAGTCAGCAACTTTATCTGTGGCTTGTTTGAAAGTCATTCTGCAGCTTAAAAAGAGGTGGCCCTTTGCCCTGTGTCCTTTGGAAAAGTAGTGTATCAGTAACATGCTCATGACGCAGTAAAAACACTGCTTTATTAGTGTTTTGATACTTTTAAACAGATACACAATGTTTCCGTGTCATTTTAGGTTTCCCATATTAGCCTGGTACTTTTAATTTGTTGAGGATGTCTTATCTAGAGCTTATGTCTCTGTATTTTGCTTTGTTTAGTTTACAAATGAGAATCTTCAGGGATAAAATCCCCCCGAGGTCTGTAGTTCTATAAATTGCAGGGTGCAGATAAGGAAACATTCTGTCCCAGTTTTCTGAGTATTAGCAGTATTGGAACTCAAAGTTAATGTTCACATTAGTGGTGAGTTTTTGTTTCAGTTCTTATGTGTGCAGGATGTATCTTAGAGATTCTGGATGGCAGTAAATCTCAAAGATGAAGTTGAGATTAGCATCACCTTTGGAACAGTTAGGCATTGTAATGAGTACTAGTCATATGGCAAATCAGAGAGTGAGAAGCAGTCTCTGGCATAGCTGCAGGCTGTTTTATGGAACATCTTATATTTCAAAGCCAGCAGAAGCAGTAATAGCTGAAAAAGATGTTCAGGACAGGCTTGCCAGTAGAAAAGTACTTCAGCAATTGAAAATATTCTCCAGAATCTGCAAGAATGGAAACCCATTTGAAGGAGAAACTTAACCTTAGAGCCTTGGGATGTTTTGGGTTTGGTTGGAACACCCCTTCACTGATATATATGTCTGAGTAGACATTAATCTAATTCAGGGAGAAAAATCTCTTAAAATGATAATCAAGGGTTATGCAACATTGGCAGAAGCATGATTAGAAGGGTAGGATTTAAGATACTGCTTATGCTCTTATCTTCTTTAGATTACTTAATGTAGGAATGTTCATAAGAAACGTGATTCTTTCCAATGTCTTCCCAAAGCAGAGATCATACAGCTACAAACATTCCAGAAGACTGAGGAAATCAAAACCATTTTGGTTGCATTTTCTCAAGGAGGTTGAAAACCAAGTGACTGAGGATGCATAACGTTCATCATTTAGATTTCAAGGGCCTTTTAGGCCAAATGATAGGGTAGTATGAAATCTAATGGATCTAGAGGTTGTGAAAATTAATGTTTTAGCTATTCCCCCACCCTCCATCCCCCCGCGGAAGGCAAGAGAGGGCTTCTCTTAAAAGCTTCTATTCACTAACTAAGGGAAATGTCACCAACTTTTCCATTGACATTATGGAATACAATCATTTATAATAGGGTGTACTTGAAAACACAAGTAATTCAACAGCATTAATGATATTTGACATTGCATTTGATAAAGGTGACTGTATAGCAGATGCTTTACTAATGAGGTGCTTGACTGTACAAACAGTAAATTGCTATAAAAGTAAATAATCTTATTTTGCTCAGTATTGAAAAAAACTTGCAGTACTCTCAAGATGAAATGAATAGTCATCAAGATTGGGAGAATATGAAAGAGGCACTTTTTAAACACAGAACTGATGTCACTTCAGTCTTTTTGGATCACATCATTTGGATTTGTAAAGATATCATTGAACTGAGGAAATGATCTCACCCTGTAGCATAAACATGGCCTGTTCTGAGGATATGAAATTCAGAGCTGGAAAATCAGAAGTTTGCAGTGGAAAAAGAGAACTTATTTGTTGAGTTTTATGAAAATAGGTAAAATTTCTCCAAATAAAGCATGTGCCTTGTAATGAGATTCTCATATATCTCAACAAGCAGCTGCAACCTTGTTGAATTTCTCAACAGTTTGGTGCTATTCAAGACAGAATTTAATTCTCTTTTCAAGAATACTGGAGAACACAGTGTCAATGCTGGTATTACATGAATGGTCAGTTATTTTTCTGGATTATGACTGAAGATACTTGCTAAAGATGCAAATCTGCATATTTGTTTCCAAACTTTGTGGATAGTCACTATTTGGATTTCTACAACAACCTCCAATTACCATTGTAGCTCTTTGGACTAAAGTCTGTGTAAACTTGCTAACTTTTGGATAGCTTAAGTTTCTTAAAAGTGAATGTATAACTCAGAGCTTAATAAAATTATTATTTTCACATTTGCTGTGGATGGGAGCAAATGAAGATGAAGGAACCAGACCTTTCTCACTAGTGCCCAGTGACAAGGAAAGAGGCAGTGGGTAGAAANAACCGAAAAAAAAAACACAACCCTATGGAAAAGCTGAGGAACATCTGGTTTCACAAAGAATTAGGAATTTTTGAGCAGTTTTATACTGGGTAACTTACTGGTCTTCACTATGGGTAATAGCTTTAGCAATATATTCATAAAGTTCTGTCTGTTTGGTGATCTGACTGATTGAAGTGGGAGCTCCTGAGAGATGTTACTGTGCCCATCCTGTTCTCAGGCCTTGGTCACAGTCCCATGTCAGCATAAAAGCAAAGGGTAAAGGAGCTTTTACTAAAAGCAGTATTATTTGAAACAGCCTTAATATTGCTATTTCTAAGTTCAGTCTGGAATTGACCTCTCCTAATGGCCATTCTGTTCTCACAGAGAGGCCTGGAGTTATAGAAGGGCATTGAATCAACCTCTATTTTTAGATTACTATAATGCTGTGGTTTGGGATTAGCTTAATTCCACACTTGGATAATCAGGGGTATCACATAATTAGTTCAGGATGTTAGTGACGGCTGATAATATAACATGCTAGGAGGTGTCTGCTCTTAACCATACAGCAGCATGTGTTTACCTCTAAATACTTTTGAAAGTTTATTACTGAAAAACAACAATGCGGGAAAGCAATATGCTACCACATTAACTACTGTGCTAGATTCAGGCTTTTAGAAAATGTGTCTTTCCCTGAAATCGGAGAACCCACCCTTAGCCTTTCCTCTCACCTACCCTGTAGGCTGTAGAGATGAGAGAATGGAAGCCCCCGTGCCGGGTACTCCCCTACCCGAGTCCAGATATGAGTTGCTTGGTGTCTTAGGAGGACCACTGCAAGGGAAACCAACAGTGGAGCCCTGTCTGGAGGTCTGCAGAATGCAGTGCTTTGAGGACGAAGTGGTACTGTGTGCTAGGAAGTCAACAAGGACTGCAAAGACTTTTCCTGTTACATTCCAAGGATTAATGCCTTCCTATTACATTTCAGTACTGATGCTAAATGAAGAAAGTACCAATCATATAAAAACATAATATTTTGAGATGTTATGATATTAAGACAAGAAATTATACTATTTTACCTTTACAGATAGCATTCATGGTTTTCTTGTCATATCTATGTTCATGTTTTAAAGATTATGTAACACTGATTCAAGGGGTATGTGTGTGTTTAGGGAATGATTGAAATACTAATGATCTAGTTATTAGGCTTAACTGATCTTGTTTTGAATCTGTTATGAGTGTGTTTGAATCCCAGGTTAATTTAAATAATACCAGAGTTTTGGAAAAAGAATGGAATTCCATGAGATTTTCTTTATCTGTGTTTCCCATCTGGCTTGCTGTTACAAGCGTTTAATCCTGTGTTTGCTGCCAATGTTTCCCAGAAAGCCTTATAATTGCTTGGAATTTGTATGAACAGTTCCAGTCTGGTGCACAATTAGGGATGCACTATAAAATTTTCATTGCTCAATTTAGTTGAAATTATAAGATGGATGGGGAACAATAATGTCCACAGTTGTACCATATAAAAATGACTACTGGAAATTTGCAAGAGGGAAAATTTAATGGTAACTATTTCTTTTTCTTTTACTCCAGAGATGAGGGGAGAGGGAAATATAGCAATTGAATTTAAAAAGAATGTTTGATGTTCCATGACTCTTTCTTTCTTTCCCTTATAGTTGTATATCTCGAACTGGAAATCCCTGATTCAGAATATGTTTTTGTGCCCCTTTAATAGGTCGATATGGGTTTTTGGAGGACATACAAACATGGCATGTGCTTTCCCTTCTGCATGAAAATAAATGCAAATATGTTATTTATTTTTATATAAACAAATGGTTTGCTTTCTTATTTTGCTGACTGACATGCTTGCTGATGGTGCAGGCAGGCATATGTCTAGTAATGATTGGCAGCTGACATCAACATGCCATGAAAAAAACTGGCAGATTACTCAGCAGGAGGTCTCTTACCCCACACGGCTCTGTCTGGAGATGCTTTTGAAAAGAACTTTACGTTTATAACTTGTAGCAGTGAGACCTAAAGCTCCTGATTATTTTCTCATTTGTTCGTCTAACTGCTGTGGTTTCAAAAAAGTGTTATGTCTTTAGCCACATTTGCCATGAAGTCAGAAGGAGCTGTAAAAGGAAGTGTTGCACAGCTCTGAGAGTTCAGACTGTTACAATGAACACACTTGTGAACATTTATGAACAGGAGAGCCTATATGGTTGTGCAGTACTGTGCCTGGTGGTATTTGACCTAGTCCAGGTACTGGAATACAGTGGTTATTCATATTAACTAGTTTGCCTCTTTGTGAAGCAGGTTGACTAGCTCTTTTTCAGGTCTCAGCTTTGACCACAAGGACATAGGACATTTTTGGAAACACTTTTTTTTTTTTTTTTTTGTTCCTGGCCATATTGCTAATATTCCTGCTGTTATCGGGCACTTTGTAGTAGATATGGGTTTGTGTGTCGGTTTTCACGCTGCTGAGCTTGAGAAATGAGAGAAGAAGGTAAAATTCTTCCTGTGTCACCTTTATTCTCAAAGTCCAGCCACCCATGCCCACTGCAAGAACAGGCAGAAATGTAATCTATATTTCTGAAACCACTCAAATATCTGACAGAATGGAAAAACAGTTTAAGGACAGGAATCTGATATGTGACCCAGTTCAAAAAAGTGTCTGTAACTAAGTGTCAGTTTGAAATAGTAAATAGATATGACAGCCTTCCCACACCTTATGTTCATATTAGGCATTGCAGTCTTACTGCTTTGTCATGAGGAGACGTGTCAGTGTTTGGGGCAAAATACTGATGTGGCAGTCATTACATAAATAGCCTGTTTTTTGATCTTTAGTAGTGAAGATCTGTATTTCCTGCAATAAACAACATATTCCATGTTTAGTTGGGTGCCAGATGAATGTGAAATTTTTATTGATGATTTTTTAAAACAAATATTGCTGAATAAAACTTTATTTTTTACAGTCACCACAAGCTGGAGTATGTAACTTGACACATATGGAATATATCATGATGATAGTGTTGTCTCACAAAATAAGTAATTACATTGACAGATCTCTCCTTTACATATTGTATTTCAATGATTTTGAAAGTCTCTATCTATTACACAAGAAGTTTCCTTCAGAATAATGAAAAGCGAATCCATTCTTCCTCTAGGCATATACACTTTCACTATTCTGAATAACTATCTGATAACAGTATTTGGTTTGGTGGAATTGGAAGACATTTGAAGCCAAACAAAGGAGACAATAAATTGCAATGGACTTAATGCAGAGACTGAAGAAAAAAAATATGCAGTACTGTTTATTCACATTATAATTTTTCTTTGGTCTATATGAGTTCTTGTACATGTTTTTGTGTAAAATCAATGATGATATGGGCCTAGAGGGGTCATTGCACTTCACTTATCTGTATTAGTGGGAATTATAATTAGCTATTTCAGAGTGAGAAGGCCTAGGATATTGTTTTGATGCTGCTATGAAGTCTTCAGATAGGAAGGAAATGGAGGCATGACGCAGCCTTGGTTATAAACTGTTTTCGTTTTCCTTTAAATACAGATTCTACCCCTGAGCAAACTGGGACACCAGGGGTGGAGTGTGTTGAACTCGATGTGTCGTATTCAGGTCATATTAAGGACACAGAAATTCTATAAAGTGAATTTATGCCACTTTGTTTAGCGCAGTAAGCTTGTTCATGTTCTCCCTTTCTCCTGTGGATGTAAGATTTTACCAATGCAACATCACTGGAGTATTGGAGCATTGGAGTACCAGATAGATGGATTACCTTAACGGTTTACAATTTTACAGGTTGCTCACAAAGGCACCAAATCACGTGGGCCGCTTGTGGAGAAAGTCTTTGCACCTGTCAAAGCTTTTTTCAAGAATTGCCCATGAATGAATGCAAAGGACAGGAACAGTTCAATGGTGAGGAGTTACGTGAAAGACCAGAATGGATTCTTCATGCTTATAGAAAGATTACCATAAATTAATCCTGATATTAGAAAGCATAATATGGAATGGAATGGAATGGAATGGAATGGAATGGAATGGTTTGTTTCTTGAAATCAGTCTTGCTTATTTTCCCACAAGCTTATATTTGTATTCATTTTTCATTAAAATTTTAAAAGCTAATAAAGCCATCACTGAAGTGCAATAGGAGCACAATGGAGTAGATGTTTATCAGTGGTTAGAAACAGCAGACAGCATTCTATGGCTTAATGTAAACTATTTTCAAAGTTGGACTGGAGAGTAGTTCATCTGAATGGAAGGTGAGTATGCAATATCCCTGTAGAAAGAGCTCATGCTATAATTTCCTTTTCAAAAGAATAACTCAATGAGTAGAGTGGAAACTCAGTAGGATTGGATTCTTTTTGATCAGAAGTGTTGACTGGCTTTGGGATTTGAATCTTTGTTTCTGTGTAGTCTACATTTATGTTATGATATTTGGTCATTTAACTAGTAAGTATAGTTATATAAAAACCCCAACAGCTGCTTACTTAGCAGTTTTTATCTAACTGCTTTGGAAACAAAATGATGTTGTTGGTGATTGCTGTAGTGCTTTCCAAAACATATATATTTATGATATTGATGTGATCAGGTACAGGAGTTCTCAATGGCTTTGTGTTTCCTTGTAGCTTAGCCTTGGATTTCTCTCTTCAGCTCTGCACTGTGGCTGGGCATCTCCATAGGACATACATGGTGCCATCACTGGGGCATGTTCTTTTCTATACTAGACCCATCTTGCTGGCCTGATCTATGACTTTCTGAAGTAGCATATAGGGTCACAAACACTGAGAAAGAGCACAATGTTGCTTTTGCAGAAGGAGAATGTCAGTCAGTGCCTGTACACAAAAAGCCCTCCTAGAAGGCTATGCCCCAGCTTTGGACTCCCCATGCTGCACCTTTTTTTCTCAGGTTTCCTGCATGCCACTGACAGTGAGCAGGAGACACCTTCATGCAATCAGTGCCTGAGACCCCTGCAAAAGGAAGTGAGGGAGGTGCAGGTGACACCAGGATACTGACCATCATCCCAGCTGTGAAGGAGGGTAGAGACATCCAAATTTGTTGTAATGTCAGAAGACATTACATCAAACACCCTTTGACCCCAAAGCTGACTCTGTGGTATAAACAGTACTGATATTCAAGTATCTCAGAAAAGGATCTTTGTAGCTTCTCACAGATCCCGCTCTCTCCCTTCAGCATGATGTCACCTACAACTGCAGGGTATATGACTCTGAGGAAAATTAAGAGAAAAAAGGTCACAACCCAGAATATTGTAAGCCAGTGGTGCTACAGCTGACCAAGTGAAGTTTGATAATAATGATTGTTTAATATTTATCAGTAAATGCTGTGACAGTGACTTTCACTAAGGGTTATATCAAAATACTCTGAAAAAGGTCACATGGAAAATTTTGCTAGGTCACATATGGTGTGCAACAACCTATAAATGTGGTTTGCTTTTTCACTGCAGAAACAACAAATGAAAATTGTCATGATAGGAGGACAATTTGAAAAAAGTTTTTTTTTTTTTTTTTCACAACAATGTGAAGGATTCACTCTTTGATTCAATGGTTCCCGGGATAGAAAAAAAGTTGGACAGCCAAAAAACCCAACTATTATATGTTATCTGATTTATACTCTCTAAATTTAAAAATTCTTCCAGAGCTAAATTAATACATTTTTAGAACCTATTTAATTGTTTCTCAAAATTTCCAAGTCATGTTGACTTTCCCTACTGAGCTATTTCTTTCTTCAATTCTCCTCACAGTTAGAAAATTATGTATTATTTCTAAACTGGATTTATCTAACTTCATTATCCAGCTGTTGATCCTTATTACACCATTGGCAGCAAGGTTAAAAAGCTTCCCAGTATCAGTCATCTTTTCCTTTTGCGAGTTCCTGCACACGGTGATCAAGTCTCTTCTCAGTCCATCTTCTGAGATCTGAATAAATTGAGATCCTCTAAGCCTCATATCATAACACTCGTCTCTTTTTGGTCCTTTGTTCAAACTCCCTAATTTATTCTCTGTCCTTCTTGCAGTGTGAATAGTAACAAGACAAAGAAATGAACCAGCTGTTGAGCTTGCCCCACGAAATGCAATTGCAGTAATTTTGTTAATCCTATGTGTGAAGTACTTTTCTGAACTTTTTTTTCTGTACTTTTCTGGAGCCGTGGTATCTGCCAAGGAAAGGTGAAAGAGTAGTACAGGTGAATTTGTCAGTGAACTTGCAGCAGGATGGTCTCCATCTGATTTAGTCACAGTGTGTTGGCAACTCAATTTGTGCACCAAGAATTGAGCATCTGAACTTAAGATAAGGACTCTGCATCGCTAAAGATTTTTTGTTGTTGTTGTTTCTCATTGTTACAAGGTGAATGATTCTTTAGAGATGCAAAAAAGTTTTCTCCCTTTCATAGACACAGAATCTGTGAAAAAAAGTCACACTTATTACCTCAGCTGTATTCAAGAGCACCTATTTTTGTGACTCTTTGGCCTTCTGGAAATGCAGTATGCTTACAAGTCAGATATCAGAGAAGATAAAACTCTTGCTGGTGTGTTGCAAAGAGTGCAAGGGAATTTGTAATGTAATGGAGAGTGAAAGAGAATTTGTTTTCATCTCCTTAGACAGTGTTGTTAGTGGATCTGTTTCCAGATGTTTAAAAATGGGGCTAGTATTTCATATGCACAAAGCGTCAAAGTTTTCACTTGCCGGCCCAGAAATGCTGTACTATAAATACATGAAATGTTGAATACCATGGCTATTAAAGGTTAATTAAGTTCATATGTAAATAGTACCTTGACATATCTTTGTGTATTTAACGTATAGCAAAATATGTTAAGTACACAATATATAAGAATACTTGATGTGCTTGGCTGGTTACTTAATATTGATAAATGTGTTGTACCATGGTCACCATTGCATTATTTCATATTATGTCAGTATAGCACCATCTGAACTGGTGCTTTTATGCTGGGGTAAGGAAACAATAAAACAGCAATTTCTTAAGACCTGAATACTAAATGTTTGAGCAGTTTTTCTACATGTAAATTCATAAGCATTTTACAAGGAGAATTCTAGATGCAAATATTTTTCTCCTATTATTTGTATGCTGAAAACAGTCAGGAAAACAGAGAAAAAAACAACAACAACAAAACCAACCCTATCACCAGTAGCTTATTGTATGGTATTTCTTTTTTTTCTTGGCTATTAAAAATTAAGAATACAAATGGACTTACATGCAGGCATATTTTATGTTACTTTATATGTAAACTCCTTAATGTGTAGGAGGAAAATCAAAAAGATTAAGCAGTATTAGAGGTCAGTATTATTTAACCCACTTAAAATTAGTTTGATCCTGTGGAGAAATACTGATGACAAGCATCAAATCAACTTAGGCATTTCTTTTGATGTTGAAGCCTCCTTATGGGGTTTTAGGATAAAGGCAAATTCACTGGTTTCCTACTTTAGTGTAATCCTGAACTAGTCAGACTTGAACTTGTGTGTTACAAGAAAATGTAATCATGAATTTAAAGCAAGAGCCTTATTCTGAAATTATCAGGTACTTGAAGTAAAGTGCACCGAATAGATATTTCATTGTCATGATGCAAGTCACATTCCACTTAGATTAGTAATTCGTTTTTGAGACCTGGATACACAGGACGAGCCACAAGGAAGTTTGGATTTACTGAAATGCATAAAACAGTCTGACTGTACAATCTCTGTATGAAATAAGGTTCAAGATGATTTTAGGCCACAGGAACAGGTTTGCCCTTAGTGAGGATGGTGAGGATTAGGACTACAGAACTACTTCTTTTCTTTTTTTCTTTTTTCTTTTTTTCTCAATATTTTACTCACAACAGAAGTTCAAGCATGGAAATAGTTATTAAGGATGAAAGTGCTGATGCTAGTTCAGTTTCTTATAGCTCCCAAAACTGCCATAGGCTCTCTACTGCTTATCAACACTATGGTGGGCTTAGTAAAAAAGTACACCTCTATATTTTTCTTGTGCAAAGTAAGCCTGAGCAATGTTCTCTGTTGCACATTTTGTCTGTAGCACTGCTTCTTGTTATCTGTTTCCTTTTCTTAAATCTATCTCATCAAATGATTTCAGTAAGATGTCAAAAATGAGGTGTAGAGAAAGGAAAGAGTGAACGTAAAAGGTAAAATTTGAACCTATGTTCAGACCCAGCCTCAATGTTCTGCTACATACAAGTGTTAGCTGTAACATATAAGACAAGTGAAAAGTAGTTGGCTGCAAAAATATCCTCGTAGTGTGGCAGTGCTGGGACTCTTCCATCTCTGTGCTGCTTCCCCTCAGGTATGATACTTCTCTGTTGCATCAGTGTCCCATCCTGTCCCTTCCTTTGCATTCCAGGACTTTGGGCACTGCATCTGGGAGGTCACTAGAATGACATGACTGCATAATGATTAAGCTCACTTGGTAATACACACAATGTCAAAAGATAATATAAATAAAAGAATCTTTAACAATATGAGGCCTGTTATTTTGGTAAATAAACATTGTATTAATCATTAAAGAATTCTGTTTCAAAATGAATGTGACTAAGTCATTTTCTGTTGGAATGAAACAAATTGATTGTAGTTCTTTTTAGATTTTAGTTACTTCCCTATAAGCATGTTTATGAGTCAGGATTCCAGTCTGCCTGATTTCTTGCTCTCCTCTCCTACATTCACCTGGAGCTGCCGATATCTACCTATGTACTATATACAGTGCTGTATCTTTTAAGACAAAAGAACTCAAACATGCATTTTTTCAAACTTCAGTCCTTATGGTACACTGTAACAATGGTGGAGAGAATGTCTTCCTAGTAGTTTGAGGAAGCATTAAAATAAAACGTATTTGTTACTTAAAGGAAAGTTGTAAAGTTAGGTCAAAGTGACTTCTTGTATGATCATGTATCATAATTAGATGTTCTCTCTCTCTCTTTCTCAGTGAGCATATGTCTTTCTTGAATTCTCAATTTTGTAATTTACTCTAAGTATGAAGAGAGGAAATGAAAATTAGGAAACACTGGTATGGTCAAATGAACAATTCTCCCCTTCAAATTTCCTTTGAATTTAAGGATACTGTAATTCATTCTTATCCAACACTTAGCAAAAAGCAGCTCCTATTTAATCTTTGTAATCCTGGCTTTGAAGTTGCTGCTGCTTTGTAATTTTCTATATGAGTGGCAATCACAGCAGTGTTTTTGATTAAATGATTACCCATAGGCCTGCTCTTGAATGAAATGACAGATGTACTCTGCTAAGATGCAAGTAAATGCTGTGAACTTGGTAACTTTCTCCACTGTGAGTTCCAAATATCATTACGTACTATTACTAGGAATTACTTGTGACACAAAACATAATATATTACTTTCTCTGAGTAGCTTTCTTTGAATGGCGGGAGGGAGGAAAAAAAAAAAAAGAGCCTGACAAAGGTCATATGTCTCTATAGTGCTTGTTGCAAGTGTGTGTGTATAGATGGAAAGTGAGTGTCTGTGTCAGCAAGTGCTACCTCAGAAAGATCTTGAAGAGTCTGAAGATCTTTCTGCCTTTCTCTGTTGTTCTTTAAAGTGTTCGTTTCCTCTTTGACAATTTTTCCAGAACTGTGTGAATCATGTCAAATCTTCTTCTAATAAGAGGCTGACAGGCCCTTGTCTGAAAGGAAATTCTACAAGGTATCAGCATGGGGATGTTTAACATGATGTTTGCTCTTAGGTTTTCTCCATTTATCTGAAAGACGTTTTATGGACTGAGGGATTATGTTCACTGGCACCCACAAAAATAAGAGCAAAAGGTGAAACATTTGTAGCTACAGGAAAATTAGTGTGAAAATGTAATAAATTCCCAGACTTTATGCCCTATGTAATTTTTTTTTTTTTTTTGCAACTTTGTTTTTAATTATGTTCTAGTTTCCTTGGTTCCCCAAGCACATGTTTTTACAAACCTGCACTTGAATATGGTAATTTTTGTTTATGGGTTCCCCTTTGTGGAAAGGAACAAAGGTTTCCCACAGCAGTATCTAATACCTGGTGGTATTAACGTAACTGCCACCTCTTCCTGGTATTGTGCTATATGGGAACTTTTCAGTTCCATTAAAATATGCAATTAATCATACAGACCAGAATTTGCACCTGGATTTGCGTGGTATATTTTTTGTGTGGAGAGAAAAGCAGAAACTAACTCCCCCCAAAACTGTTTGGTGGACTCTTTTCCTTTCTCCAAGGAAGCAGTAGTCATTTTTCATCAATTGTATGGAGATTGTATGTATTTCTCCATCCACTAGTAACACATAAAGGCAGAACTGTGCATTTTGCACACTCCCTTGCAGCCTTTGCTACAGTGCTCTTCCTTGCTGGCTCCTCAGTGTTGTGTAGAAATCCACCAACCTTTTGTTAAAAGCTGTAAATCCTGTAAATAAGATAAAGCACAAAAGCACAGAAAGAATGAGAGAATGGAGGTGGTAAGGGAAACGGTGAAAGGAGGGAAAGATAACAGGAAGATGAGAGAGACCCTTGGAGGAAAAAAAAAAAAAAAAGCAAGAAAGAGATATCAATGGAAAGAGTAGAGAAAAAAAAAGATAAAAGATACTAAAAAGGAGCTGGTATTTTATCATTGCCAACATTATTAACATTAGGGTAATTTTTATGTTATGGTAATACTCACAACTCACATTTGTGCTGTGCACTTTCCATACAGTTGCCATCCCATTGTTTCTGCAGACTAATCTCCCACTCACCCTTGTTGCCTCCTCAGACCTCCCAGTTTTCCTTTCCTCTTTCTAACCCTTTCTTCTCTCATGAAGCAGTCAGAAAGAATTCCTCATTTCACCCATGGCTCACAGCACTAAAGCTGTATTGTCTTTGAAATGCTGGCAGGTATGTTATTTGGGAACAGGAGAACAAGTGATGAAAGGAAGAAAAAAGGATATGAGGACATGTACCAAAGAAGAAGAAGCTGCAGACTGAAAGGTGAAGAGGTTACTCCTCATCACCCCCACTACCAGATCCACTGACATAACTATCTGTGAAGTCACTCCTTCTCCTCATTGTGTCAGTGTGGTTTACATTAAAAACTTAAAGTAATTGTGTTTTTAAAATCTGGGTCATTTTGATGAAGCCAAGTTGAAGAGAAATTTTTATATGCGGTTATCCAACAGATCTCAAGCAACAGCATCCTTCACATGCGGTTATGGGCAGTGACTTCTAACCAAACCTAGCTGCAATGAAAACAACATTTTTTACATAGCTTAGCTTTTAGTATTTTGCTGGAAAGTAGTAAGCCTAGTGAAGAATAATTGTACAATGTACCCCTGAATACTTTGGAAATAGCTGAAAGCCAGTGCTTTAGACCAATGTGCTACATAGAGCATAGTGTGGTGTTATTTAAAATGCATATATCAATCTCTTTAGATCATTGTTTATTTATCACTTTAGAAATTATGAAAGACGGCATCCCGTAGTGGGCATTTGTCAAGGTCACTTAGCATACTATTCTTTTGAATAGTCTGCTAAATATTAGGGTAAGGGAAGCTCCTCTCATACTGTATATAATCAAAGCTTACTGATGTTTATGAAGACTTAACTGACCTCAGTGGACTGGGACACTAGGACATGTTATATGTTAGTTTCCACCTTCTTGATAGTTAAAATCTTTTCACAAAATCTGTGCATTGCTTCTATCCTCTTATCCACCACAGGAATACTCATCAGTTAAATACCCCTTGTAGTCTGTCCTCACTACAGAAACATACTGCGGAGCTGCTCTGTGAAAAGTAACTTACTGAGAAGGTATCACTGTTAAATGAGTGTGCTATCCGCATATGAGAAAGAAAGAAACAAGAAATACATGAACCTTACTGAGAATTTTATATGCATGACACTTGAGTCTGTGCGATCCAAGCCCCTTGTATATTTTGGTTGCAGGCAGGTATGTATTACTTCCAGGACTGTCTGCTTGCTCTGGTAAGCTGGTCCTACTGTGGAGAAAACGGAGCAAGAAGTGCTGGGGTGTACAATACAGCTGACATAACTGTAAAGTGTGCTGTCAGAGGAGTGAGTCCATAGCAGAACTTTTGAAACCTCATTTTAGTAAGGGGCAATTACAGATTTGATTTATTTATTTTTTTTTTCTCTATCAGTTGCTCTTCATTTGCACTGCTAACTGAACATATATGTGATCTATAATACCATCTGTTTAAAAAGATGTTAATATTTTGGATATTGGCTAACACCTCGACAACACTGAATTACTTTGGATTGGAGTGATGGATTCATTGAATCATAGAATCATAGAATGGTTTGGGTTGGAAGGGACCCTAAACACCATTTAGTTCCACTCCCCCTGCCATGGGCAGGGACACCTCCCACTAGACCAGGTTGCCCAAAGCCCCATCCAACCTGGCCTTGAACACTTCCAGGGATGGGGCATCCACAGCTTCTCTGGGCAACCTGTTCCAGTGCCTCACCACCTTCACAGTAAAGAATTGTTTCCGTATGTACAATCTAAATCTACCCTCTTTTATTTTAAAGCCATTCCCCCTTGCCCTGTCACTACACTCCCTGAAAAAGAGTCCCTCTCCAGCTTTCTTGTAGGCCTTCTTTAGGCACTGGAAGGCCGCTGTAAGGTCTCCCCGGAGCCTTCTCTTCTCCAGGCTGAACAACCCCAACTCTCTCAGCCTGTCTTCACAGGAGAGGTGCTCCAGCCCTCTGGTCATCCTCGTGGCTTGCGTCTGGACTAGCTCTAACAGGTACTTGTCTTTCTTAAGCTGGGGGCCCCAGAGCTGACTGCAAAACTCCGGGTGGATTCTCACAAGAGCAAAAAAGAGGGGGAGAATTACCTCCCTCAACCTAATGGTCATGCTTCCTTTGATGCAGTCCAGGATATGGTTGGCTTTCTGGGCTGCCGGCACATTTTGCCAGCTCATGTTGAGCTTCTTGCCAACCAACACCCCCAGCTCCTTCTCCTCAGAACTGCTCTCAATCTATTCTCCACCCAGCCTGTATTTGTGTTTGGGATTGCCCCAACCCATGTGCCGGACCTTGCACTTGGCATTGTTGAACTTCATGAGGTTCACACAGGCCCACCTTACAAGCCTTGTTGAACTTCATGAGGTTCACATAGGCCCACCTCTCAAGCCTGTCCAGGTCCCTCTGGATGGCATCCCTTCCCTTCAGCATGTTGAGCACACCACACAACTTGGTGTCGTTGGCAAAGTTGCTGAGGGTGTACTCAATCCCACTGTCCATGTTACCAGCAAAGATGTTAAACAGTGCCGGTCCCAATTCCTACCCCTGAGGAACACCACTCATCACTGGTCTCCACCTGGACATCAAAACGTTGACTGCAAGTCTTTGAGTGCATCCATCCAGCCAATTCCTTACCCACGGAGTGGTCCATCCATCAAATCCACATCTCTCCAATTTAGAGAAAAGGATATTAAGTGGGACAGCGTCAAATGCTTTGCTCTTCCCCTATCCACCAATGGTGTAACTCCATCATAGAAGTCCACCAGATCTGTCAGGCACGATTTGCCCGTAGTGAAAACATGTTGGCTGTCACCAATCACCTCCTTAATTTCCATGTGCTTTAGCATAGTTTGTAGGAGGGGATCTGCTCCATGATCTTGCTGGGCACAGAGGTGAGACTGACTGGCCTGTAGTTCCCTGGGTCTTCCTTTTTTTCCCTTTTTAAAAACGTGGGTTATGTTTCCCCTCTTCCATTCAGTGGGAACTTACCAGACTGTCATGACTTCTCAGATATGATGGATAGTGGCTTAGCAACTTCACCTGCCAGTTCCCTCAGGACCCGCAGATACAACTCTTCTGGTTCCATGGGCTGGTGCACCTTCAGGTTCCTTAGCTGGTCTTGAACCTGGTCTTTTCCTACAGTGGATGGTCCTTCATTCTCCCAGTCCCTACTTTTGCCTTCTGGGACTTGAGCAGTGTGGCTAGACCGCTTGCTGGTGAAGGCTGAGGCAAAAAAGTCACGGAGTACCTCAGCTTTCTCCATATCGCAGGTAGCCAGGTCTCCTGTTTCCTTCTGGAGAGGGCCCACAATTTCCCTACTCTTCCATTTATCACTGACATACCTATAGAAGCCTTGTTTTGTTGCCCTTGACATCCCTGGCCAAAATGACATCCCTGGATTCAAACATACTCACACCTGGCCAGTAGAATTTCTTCTATATTATTTAATATGGCATTGTACTGCTAATAATTATGCAAAGTATATGTTTTGTAATCTCCTATTACTTAAATTCTTGGAATCGTTTTGCAAAGCCATAAATTTGCTCTGTAAAAATAAAAGTAAGCATACTGAGCTGTGGCAAGTCAATGTGGTGAGAATGGGCAGGAAGCGCGATGAAGTTTGTTTTCCTTTTTAAATATACAAACAGTGATTGAAACCACTAGGAACGTCTCTAGGCAGCTATGGGTTTGGACTGATCTCTCTAGCCCACAGTTGCCACTCCTTATCCAATAAGCCAAGTCATAAGACTGGCAAATGCTGTCTCTGATGTATGTATTTAAGGGTACACGCATAACTACATCCTTGTGTAAATTGCATCTGACAAACATAATTGCATAGAAATAGCTCATATAATTCAAGGGCCTCAATGAAATGCCAAAAATACCAAAGCAGATTCTGCTTTGTCATTATCTCCCATGTGGTTTTCAGCATTTTTCTCATGGCCACAGCTTCAGCTCCAGCCTCTTTAAGACCACATTACCTTGGCACCAGTGCTTGTCCCAGTGGTTCAGGGTGGAAATTAAGGGTGTTGCTCATACTGGCATTATTATTATTATTATTATTACTCTATTATTATTATTTTTTATTTATTTATTTTGTGCTTGTGATTGAGAATACTCAATTACAATTACAGAAATGGTAACTTATTGCTTTATCTTTACTATTTTCCCAATAGGTGGTTTATTTTAGGATTGAGGAAAATTTAAATATTAAAACAAAACAAAAGTTATACATGGCTTTTCATTATATCCTAAAATAAAATATTCTTGCGGGGATTAAGAAATCTTGTTATTGGTAGATCTTCTTTACCAAAATCATTAATGTAATCCTTTATAAAACACAGAAGTAAAAGCATTTGAACAAATAGGTCTGTGTTTCCAGAGCTGCAGATTAAGCAAACTTGTTATTATTTCTCATGCTAACCCCGATACTTGTATTTTTATATATATGTCTTGATCGAGACATAGGACTACAGAAACAAAGCCAAAATCAATTGAATGGTCAATCCCTGCTTCTGTAACCTATACCAATTTGTTGTTTTTTAGGCACACTAGGGGGAAGAAAGAAATCAGTCCTCACTGACACTAAGTAGGCAATCCAGGAAGAGTTGGTGTGGAAAAAAGCCACTTCAAATTTGTACATTGTCTGGAACTGTGGTACTGAGTGATCTGCCTGTAGAGAACTTTAAGAATAAGAACAAAAATAACTCATGACATAACTATCCACATACCACTGCACAGAGTCTTTGTGTTTCATCTTATTTCAGTGAAAAATAGTGAGATGCTTTGTTGTGTATTAAATCAACCTAACTATATCAAATTGTGATCTGCAAAAGAAGGAAATTAACTTATAAGAATGAGATGCACTTTTTGACGAAAAAGCACCCCTTTTTTCATGTTTTTCTTTTGGAGGCTAATTCCAAACATGAGACACCAAATAGCCTACCTTCAGGGTGTTCTATTTTGTTTGACTGATTTAAAGGCAGTTGCAGAATTACATTGTTATAACTTTCCCTGTAGACAAGTAGGTTCTTTATGCCACTGTTTCAGTCCAAGGAGCCAAATAATACCTTTTTTATTGCAGTATTTTTAGACATTGGATACATCTGGAAAAATATTCAAGCAGATAATTAGATTGCATTAGCAATGTGTCTGTTGTGGTTTCCCTGATCCCAAAGAAGGCAGCCCTTTATGAAGCACTTGGCCACAGTCTCCGCAAAATCTGTTGTGTAAATTGGCCCACACTAAAGCATGTGGAAAACATTTTTTGGCTGAAACTTGAAACCATTCATGTGGCTTTGAGACAGGGAAGCTCAGCCTGCCAACATCAATAGAACTTTGTACTACAAACCAAAATGGTCATTTAGACATGTGTACTTTCATGCTTGCAAATGCACTGAGGTCAAATATTTTTTAATCTTGGGAATTTTTCCTCTTTATACAGCCTCGTATTTCACGCAGGAAATGAGGCTGAGTACAACCAACACAAATCATTGAGACTGACAGAGCATATTGGGTTCAAAACCCAAGCTTTGACTCTAATTGCTCTCCAAAGGCCTCTGGCTCAAGGTAACTGTTGATTTAGTTCAGCTGTTTCAAATCAGCACTGTAAGGTCTTGCTAAGACAAACTGGTTAGGCCACATTACATTTGTACCGTTGGATCCCTCGGGTACAAGTATAACACAGTTAGCATTTTAAAAGATTGCATTTGTCTGTACACTGCAGGCGGTAATTACAAGCAGGCAAATCTTTTCTGAAATATAGTGTGACCTTCCTTTTGGTGAGTGATGATGGCTTCTTGTGGAGGAAGAAATAATGTTTCCATTCAAGGTTCAGAGAGGGACCCCACCTTGTTTTATATGCAAGCCAGCCTTGTCAGGCACTTGTTGCCATTGTTTTGGTTTTGCTTTGATAATACTTGCTTATCTAGACAATCTCTGAAACGTAAAATTTCTATTACTCTCCTACTGCAAAAATATTGCACCACCTTCTCAGGGAGAAGGGGTTGCTAAGGAAAACCTGCCTTCCCCCTGCATGAATTAAGCAGTTGACACTCACTCAGTTCCATGTATTTGTTTTCTATATTATTGACTGCTTCTGACATAAACTGGGACTGACTTTTCAGCAAGGGCAGGCCTGGAAGATTACCTAGCAGAGCATAAATCTGCTAGGTGCATTATATTCTCTTACTGTTCTTAGCAGTGTAAGTGCTGAAGCATGATTTATACCAATATATCCATTTGCCTGTCTACAGTCAGAATTTGCATAGCAAAGATCTAATCCCCTGGAAGGAAAGCACAGTGAGCTCATGCCAAGTTTAATTCACAAGGTGTTATTTTACAGGTTAACCCTCCCTGGCCCAGAGGTCATTCTGGAGTGTCACACTGGGGCTTAAAAACCACAGATCAAATCAGCTGGCCAGATCAAGCTGCTTTTATCATCGTAGTGGACTGCAGAAGCAACAGGACTGTGAGCCACTTCCCACCCTGTCAAATAATCAGCCCCCACTGTAAGTCCCACTGGCAGGCTTGTTGGTCAAGGAAAGCAGTTCACAGGGCACAGAAGGCCTGCCACTTCTACTCTGCAGCTTGTCCTTTGTGCTCTCCAGGTGAGCCGTGAAAGGGTGACACAGTGTTGGGAAGGGGTGACATAGGGTTGACTGTACCAGATTTCTGCCATCTGGAAAACACAGATGGGTAGGTGATCTGGGACCGGGTCTGATTAATTTAGACTGTAGTGAGTATACATTTGTACATAGGTGACAACATTCACACTTACTATTTAAATCAGAATGTATGTTTTAACTTTCATATGATTTTTCTTTTCTACTGAAAATCATTTCCAAGGCTCCTTTTCTCCCTTTTTTTCAAGTAGACCACCTGTACCTCCCCAAATTTAGTGTTTACTGGTGAGGACCTCGAATAATACCATCTTTAAGGTGTCTCCTTTCCCCTGCAGAGCTGAAAGGTTCAACAAGGTAATGGCAGGGATAGTTGATCTCTCTGATTAACTGTAATCCCACAATTGATCATGGTGACCTTGGAGAATGACATCTGATGAAACAGTGGTGGTTTAATTTGTTGAAAGATGGGTAGCTTTCTTAATTTAGTATAAATAATGTGCTAGTCATTGTGATCCAGATGAATTTAACAAGTTAACCAGACTGTTGCTTTCTGCTCCCTTATTGGCTTTTTCAACTAATACGGCCCATTCATTGCCAGATCCACCATATTTGTTGACTGTGCCATAGCAGAGAGCCACGATCAGTTTTCCAGCATTAGAGGTACTCTTCCTAAACTGTGGGTTACACTCAGCTGATCATTTGCAGGCAGGCATAAGCTTGTTTTGCCTGTGCTCCAAACCAACTATAAACCATGTTAGCAAAAACCCATACTAGCCTGACCTAGTAAGCACATTGATGAGGGTGATATTTTAGGTTGGATTTTGCAATAATGTGTCATGTGGCTTTGAGCTGACTGGGAAATAGACAGAGCAAGCTTATGTCTGCCTGTAAATCACTACACAGATGTATCCCTATTGGAAATGTACAGGCTTTGTTCTGTCAATTGTTTGTAGCCTTTGTCCAAAGGATAAGTAGGAAGTTTTTTTTGTTCTTTTATTCCGTGAACTGTGTTTGTTTTCTCTTTTTACATCAAATTTAATTCTACAAAATATTCTTTATACCCACTTGCTATGCTTGCATCCATTTTCCAAAACCCCTGAAGCTTCCTAAACTGGGTTCATTTTTACCTAGTTTGATGACTTTTTTTTTTTTTTTTTTTTAATAGAGAAGAAGGGTTAGAAATGAAATGCTGCAAATATAGGGCTATATGACAGAGTAGTTAAAATAGATGAAACTTCTTCATAGCTACTCTGTTTGTGTGTGTGTGCAATACCTATTATCTAAGGCCTTCAAAGCACTTTCCAAACATTAAATAAGTTGTATCCCTTTCTCCCTGTGAGGTATTTGGGAGTCGTTATCAATGAGAACTCAATAGTTTAAAGCTAGATAGTAGTTACTAGAAATTTTGTTTTCTTTTCCTGTTCTAAGAAAGGTGCAAACTGTGAAGTCTGCTGGCAAGAGTTGACTTTTAATAGTAGTAACCAAAGGTATTTCTAGCAAAGTTTAGCAAACAAACCAACCCAAAAACAGATCTCAGAAAAGGTGACCGCAGCTCTTTTGAGAGATTAAAGAATGAAGATAACACCAATGACATGTACAGTAAGAGGATTATGATAATTAGTGCAGATTCTGGACTCAGGGAAGACTGCAGTAAGTATAGGCAGCACTGAATGTAGAATTATTTTGACGACCTGCTAATATTATTTTCATGCCTCTTTTGCTAAACTAACCTTCAGTTCATTGAAGAATAGATTTGCATTCCATTTATGGAATGGAATTACACTGAGTCCAAAGTGAAAAACAAAATATTTATTAAATGAATATGTTACAATGTCATTAAATACTGAGTATTTTCAACTCAAATTGAGAAATAATGCCTGGGTAATATTCTGCAAACATTGACATACCATCTTTTGCTGAGTACTTGCCCTTGGAACTAATCTCTTCATCCTCAGTTAAATGTATAAGACTCTACCTATTAGATATATTCCTAGTATGGTCCATAAATTCAATCATTTAACAAAAGGAGTGAATGTGACAAAATCTTAACCTTTCTATGAGAAAGTAAGCACATTTGAAAACATAGTAGGCTGGTACAAATTTTTCTGTTAACCTAACTAATGTGTTGATCTTGTTAAGGTTGGTGTTTAGTGATCAAATCTGGTGTGGTGAGCACTTGTTTTCTGACTCTGAGGAGAGCATAAAGAAATACTTTAAGTGGCACATGTTCCAGAGAGACAGAGGTGATGCTCAGCCAAAATGGCCTTTCCAAACACCTCTGAAGATGTAGTTCAGGCCTGGGTTGTTCAGCCTACCCACTTGGTGGCAAATGTTGGATTTGCACCTTTGAGAGGGACAGCACAACTACTGCTTGAAACAAAGTGGTTCACCACAGTGCCCCTGTGAACAGCAGTTTATAAACCTGGAGGGGCTGCTCTTGAGCATTATAATTTCTGACGGAAGTGCTTTTCTTTCTTGTTTTCACACTTGTTAGATTATTTTCTGCTTTTGCCAATCTATGTCAGCAGACTGTCTCCAGCTGCAAAGCATTATGGTGAAATGATAAAACTCATGCTATCCCTTCTTTTGAAAAGTTATTTATCTTTCCCTTTTAAAATACAGATTTTTTCTTGCTTCCTCTTTATCTGCCAGCAGTTTCTCCTTCCCTGTGTTTGTCGGGCTTCTTTTCACAATGCTTATAGGCCTTCCTGGAAACTCTCTGCACAGAAAATCTTTGTGTGAAGCACAGAGCTCTGATTTACCTAACGATGGTGGGATGATGAGAGGCATCAACAGGGGGCAAAAGCTCAGGAAGCTGGGGGAGGGGAAAGAAAGAAATATCCCTCTAAAAGAAAAGTGTGACAATGTCTTTGGCAAGCCCAGACTGTGCGAGTCTACAAGCCTGGGGAAATCCGGTCTTTTCCATAGTCAAAGCTTTTTTGCATGACAGTGGAGTTGATTGCCACCTCACCACAAGTTTTACTTTTTTGAAAACAGCTTTAATTCTGGGATTCCTGCTCAAACTGGGCCAATCTAATTTTCATACGTTGCCATGGGAAATAATGCTTTTTTTTTTTTTTTCTTTTCTCAGAAAGAGAAAGAAAATGACTGAGTGAAATAATGGAAGAATGACTGAACTACTGGGCTGCTTTCTAATTATTTAAGGGACCTCACGCATCCATGCCTTGGCCACTCTGTGAGCCTCTTTCTCACATGAGAAGAGCCTCTTGCTCACTATAAGAAGACACATCCACCGTATTAATAGAAAAGCTGACCTACAGCTAACAATAAATCTCACTAAACAGTGTATTTCAAATTGATAACAGTGTGCAGAACATAACATTAAAGACACTGAAGTGAAGGCTTTATGCATTCAGACCTGTGCTTGGCTAGGTATGTTCTCATTAATGTGGATTGTGGTTAGTGCTCTTTGGAAGAACCATTCTGAATTATAAAGGGTGCTTTTTATCACAAGGGAGGTATTTTACTTGAACCTGGTTTCTGATGACTGTAAAAATCAGATCTCCAAGGGTCTTCACTGAAGGAGAAAATAATCTGATGCTTAAAAGAATTTCAAAGTCTACTGATAATCAAAGCATTTTTTCTCCCCTCCCCCCTTATTTTTCCGTTGTGTATTTTAGGGTTATCTGAGAACCACAGTAGTGATTGCTATGATCTTTTCATTCATTGCTTTGCTCTATGTGGGTTTTATGTTACAGTTTATAAGATGCTGAACATTTGCTGAGAGATCAAAGTACTTATCATAATGAGAAAAACGTACATAACAACAGTTGTATAGCAAGGGTAAGGATTGCCTGAAGCAGAACAAATTTCTTCAGATTGCCTGACAATGTAAGAATAATATAGCAGTACAATCATGAGAATAATATTACTTAATAAATCACTGTTCTTATATGTCTTACAGTGAAACTTAGCATTTTACAAACTACTAAACACATTTTCTGCTTGATTAGCTATTTTATGTCCAGAAAACATGCAATAATACCCTCTTCTTTGAAACCAATTTGAAAGAAAGATCTCAATTTGATCTTAATAATAAAGATCAATAGAGTGCCAGTGGTAGACTGATAACATGACTTTCGCTTTGTTTAGCATTAATATCTAGCCTTAAATTCATTCTTCTGTCCAGCATATACACAGACATTTGTCTGTGGCTGGGGAAGAGCACATTGAAGGCTTGTGCCCGTTGAACCAGGACCTGTGGGACCCCAGTTTCACCACTGTAGTGGGTAAGGAATGAATTTCATAAGAAATTTAGTGACCCCTTGAGTCTCTTAAAGTCTCCCAGCAGCTGCACCCACCTCCTCACCCCCAATCCCCTGACCATGTGGCTTTTGTGTAGTGAGGGGCTATAGAGGAAGGATAAGTATAATTCTCTGAAATTTAGACTCTACTCTTTCCAATTCTTTCCTTATCCCCCTCCCTTTTGCTCCACACCTCCTGATGGCATGCAGAAAAGGAAAAAAGTCTGTTTGGTTTGGCTTTTCAGGGGGAAAAGAAAATAAGGCTGAAATTACCAAATACTATAGTCTTAGGTGCTACTTAAGTTTGATTGTGTTTTGTCTGGGTGAGAACTGCAAACTTTAGCCCAGAGTTAGTACAGATTTGTTGGTATAACATGTGTTAGCATTTATAGTATCCGAAATCCAAGTTCATGCTTCATACACCATTTCACAATAGATGGCAGGTTAAGCTTATGTCACAGTCAGGAATTGTTTCCCTTTGAAAGAACTAACACGTGGAGACTTCATAGCCTAGAAAAATAAAATAGTCTTCCTTCCCAGCATTATGACTTCAACTTTTTAAAAAAGCTAACAAAGGAAGTAGGAAGTGGTGGTTCCTTGTGTCTGAAATGTATTTGTTCATTGCAACTTGTCTTGCCTTCTCATTGTACACTACTTTTAGTATATTTTCATATGACAAACATTAATTAGACTCTGAATTAGGAGCATGAGAGTTGTATCAATTCAGTCATTTAAAAAGAGGCTCTGCATACCTGTCTGCATATAGTTGTTATTCATAGGTGTTCCTTGAGCTTTGCTGGTAAGACGGTCAACGAGATAGGCTAACAGATGCCTTAATACCTTGTAGTTTTGATTATACACTCTCAATGTGGAAGAAATGTAGAATTCCAGAACCCTACAGTGTTTTAATGTTGTCTGGCACGTTATTTTGTTCTTGTTTCACTCTTTTTTTTTTTTTTTTTAATACTTTGAATATTTGTTTAATTGTGGCGCCAATCAGAATTTTTGAAGTGTTTTATAGAAGGCTGAATGTAGGGGCTTGTGAGCCATGAACTCTGGGGTGGGATTTTTAAAAATTAGTTTTTCCATTGACTCCAGCAGCAGCCACAGAGTTAAACCCATGCCAGGTGGTTACATTCTTAAACTAGCTCTGGCAGCAGATTTTCCTATGGGCTTCATCAGATTTCTTAACTTTTCCATTTACATACCTCTGTTTATAAATTAGGGTTTAATGATATTTATGCAGTTCATTGGAATAGGGTATTTTTGTGGAACACTTTGTGGAGTGCAGTGAACAAGGAATATTGTTACTGTTTAGATCACTATTGCAAACTGAAATTCAACAACGGCATGTCACAGGTGACATTCTTAGAAATGTAGGAAAGCTTGCCATAATGAATGAGCAGCATATTATCATCTTCCCTTTTTGTTGCAGTATGTTGATTTGGTTACCATAGGGTTTCACCAGCACTTTGCACAATTGTCATAGCTATTGTCTGTAATTTTATTGCTTCTTTGCATTATCACATCCGTTTCTGAGCAAGGTTCTTGGCTGCAATTCTACCATTAGTAAGATTGCACTTAGTAAAGTCTATGTCTTTCCTCAGATGTAGTGTGAATATATTTGACCCTAAGAATGTACTTTGAGCATGTTTGTGTCTGTGGAGTAGAAAAGCCAATACCTGAAATTCTGAAGTTCAGAGGCAAAGCAGTGCACATGGATAATAATGCATTCTAAGGAATTGAGTACATTGTTCTCTTGCTTCCCGCATACTATGCTGTTAACAATGTTGCCTTCTTAAATTTTATTATTCCTGCTCAAATCCTATCTACAAGTTGGGCTAATGACAACTTTTTCTTAAGTTACAAAGATTAGTATTTTCTATTGTCTTGCCCTCCCTTCTGAGAACAGGGATTTGCTAAGCTGAACTGTGTTAAAGAGTGCCCTGTTACGCAGACATTCAATAAAGGATTGTTTGAAATGGCCTTGTGGCCCATTTATGTAATAACATGGGAGACATATCCTGATCTATCAGTCTTGCTTTAAAAGAGCTGTTCAAAGTTATGTGTATTGTGCACACAGAAAGCAATGGATAAGAATGTTTATTATTGCAACAACTTTGAGCCCAATGAAAAATTCCTGAGAAGTTCAAGTGAGAGCTGAAATCATGGTCTTTAAATAAAATGTCTCAAAACACTGCTATACCTGACCATACATGTAACATCTAATGCTTCAGTCACTAAATGTCGTCCCCCCCCTTTCTTCCTAGGGAATCTAGTTAATAGCCTGTTTAAGTCTGCTCGAGTGTTCGTAACTCAGTATTTTATTTGGTATTTCTCTCTGAAATATATATTAAAGAAATTTAGATTATTTAAAATCTCTTTTGCTTTACTTTCACTTTTTTTTTTTTTTTTTTTTTTTTTTTTTTTTACACAAAAAGACTTTTTTTTTTTTTTTTTTTTTTTTTTTTTTTTTTTTACAGCACAAGAGCCTGTTTTTATTTATTGGCATTGGGTTACGATAAACCAGCAGTAAGGAAAACTAACAAATATTGCAGTGCTTGTACATACACTTTGCAAGTGGAGTTCAGGTCTCCAATACAACTGGGATTGTACCAGCCACATTGTGAGGGCAGATTAAATTCATCATCCTATGATTTCCTCTTGATTTATTTTCAGTGTCCGGCTGGAAACTGGTTAATCATCTTCCTCTTGTCTGAGAATTGTTCTGACCATCTCAACATATAGAAGAGCAGCAAGTGTGGACCAGAAACTAAGGACCAGAGCTATATCATAAGATCTGTCAATATAACTGTGTTGATCAGGGGTAGAATAAGGTACAATTTATGACTTGACCTATTGTACCAAAAAAAGTGAGAAGATGCAGTTATATTAGCACTATCAGGTAACAGTTTTGCTTTTTAGCCCACTGGAGAAGAGGGTCTATGACTGGAATAAGGTATACCAACAAAGTATACAGTGTTACTTATGTTAAGTTTGATTCATCTAAGATCTTGCTGGTGTCACTGCAGTTAAGCAGCCACATAAAGATTGTTCCTATTAATGCTACAGCTTTCCAAGTGTTTCTTTAGTCTTTTTCTACAGTAAGGAACTGAGGAACTGATGGATGACTGATAGGTGACTGGTAGAGATTTGTGTTTGTTGTATATCTGTACTATAAATGAAGACACAAGTTTTCAGAAAAGGGCACCAGTAAGGCTAATGGAATGTGGGAAAAGCTAAGATTTGAAGAATAATCCACAGCATCTGAGTTTTACCTCAGAAATGTCTTTCTTGTTTGCTTAGTGGAACTGATGAAGTCCATTCTTTATACTATAGTTGATGATTTCAAGGAAAACACCCAAAGAATATTTTTCTCCATTTCGCTTCTGAGCTACAGGGGTGTATCATTATTGGCTGACTGTAGCAATATACCTAAGCTAGTGCTAGTGGCATAGTTGAAATAGCCAAGGAAAAGTACTGTGTGATGTCTTAATTGAGAGAGAGAGAGAGAGAAAGGGAGAGGGAGAGGGAGGGAGGGAGAGAGGGAGAGGGAGAGAGGGGGAGGGGGGAGAGAGAGAGAGAGAGAGAGAGAGAGAGAGA